>CM050323.1:51805022-51925746 GCA_027475135.1 Bactrocera correcta
TTCTATTCTTGAAATATTGAGATGAAAGTCTACAATGTCTATACAGTAAAATTCCCCATTACGGACAGTCTATAGCTTAAAATCTCCCATAACTGGACAAATTTCATGAATTATAGGTTTTCACTAATATTTTATAACACTCCTACAAGCGGACATGAAAACGTTTCAAAAAAAAACATTTCCTTCAAATTATCTTTGATAAACGAGCAAGATTTCATAGAATTTGTCAAGAAAATTTTGTTTAATTAAATTGTGTCAAAAAAGTACTCGGAATACTTAATCAATAATTATTTTGTCTACTCCTCGAAACACTTTCGTGAGCACTTTTTGGGATGGCTTTCAGCTCCTTCAAAAGATTGTTGATTTGTTTGCATGTCAAACTCATAAATCCATGTCTCATGCTCTCCATGAATATGGGATCGAAATTCGCACGATCAAGTATGTCCAAAGATGTGCTTGTTTTGAAAAAAATTTAGTTTTATGGAGACAAACCGAGTTATAACGCGTTTCATACCCAAAATATCCACCAAAATCTTTCGAACGGACTAGCGGAGATATGAAGACATCTCGCCATCTCCATAACACTCGCCTGGCGATTTTCAAGTACAATTTCTTTCACTTTTTTAATACTTTCAGCAGTTGAATAGTTGGAAAATCATCCAGAACGAGGAAATATAGTTCTGATTGCAGCTTCTGCCTCTAAAAATATATTTTAAACCCCCGTTTGGTAAGTTCCCTTACCTGAACAGTGAGTGTCCAGTTATAAGGAATTTCACTGAACTCTTATTGGTTAAGCCTTCGTCTCTACCTTTCATACGGAAATGCCAAAGTTCTCAAATCAACTCGTGTCTCTCCACTTTACTACTGCCATACTGTTTTTGAGTAAAAAATGCATAATTTAAAATTAGAATTACCATATTTTCCAGAGCAAAGTTGAATTTAAAAGCTTAAATGTAATTTATTCTCCAAAAAATGATTTGGAAAAACGACCGAAATGCCTCATATCTATTAGCTGGCGGCAGCTGTTGCCAGATGAGGCCAAAAAGTCATTGTGGTAATATTCATGGTAATTGTACAGAATAACCAGCGTAATTGTAAAACTCTAGGGCAACATTGCTGACATAAAAATTTGTAGAGAAATAACAAACAAACAACAACAACGCAACAAATTCTATGAACGACAATAAAAATGTAATGATACCTCCATCAGCGTTATTTTTGCTTAGAAAAAGTCAAGAAAAAACACCAAACCAGCTGTTTCCAAGACAACGCTGCAACGGGAATGTAAATAATCTGTGCAGATAAATAGAAGAAACGAAAAAAATAGAACATAGAACATTACAAGGTAGCAACTTTCCACTACAAATAGCAGCATAGCCGCGGGTGTAGGGGTAACATTTAAAAGTAACTGTAAATTCAAGGTAATGAACTGATGGACGTCACGCTGTCACAACAACGCGCATAGCAAACGTCAAGTTGTGGGTGTAAATCCCGTTAAAAGCCGCCAAAGCGCTTCATAAAAGCACCGCGCGTAGACGTAGAGTGGAAGCGCCGAAGAGCAACGTGCGTAACGAATTGCTGGAATTGGAATTTTCCTACTTAAAAATACAGAAAAAACGCATTGAATGTGGAAAAAATGCGAAGAAAAGCCGAACTCACTCCACACGAGCGGACTAATGACAGCTTATTAGCATGTCGCCGCAGCAGGGCAGCCGTACAAGCGTTGTGGGAAGGTGTCAGCCAGAAAAAAAGAGCGAAGGTAACTTTAACGGTATAGCTTAGTGCATGCAAGATGCGCCGTTACATTTAGATGGGCGCGTGCCACGGACTATTTCAGCGCAATAATGCTGACTTTACGATTCAAAACAAGCTGCTCTGTGGGCAGGGGGTGGGGTACAGAACTTGTTTGTGGAAAACAAGAAATCACATTATGACCATGAAAAAGCGTTTTCGAATGTAAATTTTTATAAATAGGAGGAAAGTATGCAACGAAAGGAACCATACCTATAGAATATACATCCAATATACTGTGCCCAAAAATTAAGGTATGACATTTGAATTTAACCTGCGCGCGTCGAAGGATTTGGAGGTTGGTAGTACTTTCAGCCATCTTTATGTCAAATTTCATGTCAAAATATTCATTAGTGTTTGAGATACGTTCGTTTTTTGGGATGTCGAAATTTGTTGAGCAAAGAATTTGCATTAAATTTTGTTTACGGAATCAATTTTCTGCTGCGGATACGTTGAGGATGGTGCAGAAAGTCTTTGGTGATGAGGCTATGTCTAAAAAAAATGTTTACAAGTGTTATAGTGAGTTCCAAGCCGGCCGTGAACGTGTCGAAGACGAAGAGCGCCCAGGGCGACCATCAACCTCAACCGACGAAGCTCACGTTCAACAAATCAAAGATTTGGTGTTGAAAAAACATCGATTAACTATTAGAGACCTTGTTGATGAAGTTGGCATATCGAAAGGCTCCGCCAATACCATTTTTAAGGATGTTTTGGGCCTCAAGCGCGTCAAATCTCGACTGGTACCGAAAACATTGAATTTTTTGAAAAAAAGGCGTCGCGTGGAAGTGTGTGAAACGATGCTTTCCCACTACCAGGGTGTCATGAAACGCATTATAACTGGCGATGAGACTTGGATCTATGCTTACGACCCCGAAACAAGCGATCAATCGAGCGAATATCGTGCCAAAAGAGAGCCGAGACCAAAAAAATCGTGCCAAAGTCGCAAAAAAATCAGGGTCATGTTGACTGTTTTTTTCGATTATCGTGGTGTAGTGCATTATGAATTCCTTCCAACCGGTCAAACAGTCAACAAGAAATATTATTTGAACATTATGCGTCATTTGCGTAGCGCTGTCTGCCTAAAAAGGCCGAAATTGCGGAAAGACAATTCTTGGTTTTTACACAACGATAATACACCATCCCATACTGCCCTCGTATTCGTGATCATTTCGCCAAAAACTCAACCCATATCGTTCCGCAACCACCGTATTAACTGATCGGCGCGGTGCGACTTCTGGCTGTTCACTAAGCTCAAAAAACCGCTCCGGGGACATCGTTTTCATACGATTGAGGAGATTCAAGCCGATGCGAAGACGGAACTAAAAGCCATCCCGGAAAGTGACTACAACCAGTGTTTCAAAGATTGGAAAACCCGCTGGCATAAGTGCATTGCATCGGGAGGGGATTACTTTGAAGGGGATGAAATTGATTTGGAAGAGTAAATAAAGAATTTTCAAAATAAATACAACGTCACCTTTATTTTTTGGGCACAGGAGTATGTATATTTGAATACATATAATTGTATATGACATATAAATAAATATACATTGTGAAAAAATCTCCCAGAAATTATTCCGCGGTTAAACGATATTTCAAAGAAATATATTTTGCCAAGTTGGTAGGACTGTCCCTTAATTACTATGCCTAGTATGAGCGCGATCTGTCAACCAGTTTGTTTATAGTAGCTGCTTTAGTCAGTATATCTCAGTAGTGTGCTGCGACTTTTTAAAATGGATAAAAATATCGAACACAAAATTTTCAAAATTTCTCTTTCCTACCAAATTTCGAGTGCGGAATCGATGCGAATGTTGGAAAAGGTTCACGGTGATTCAGTTTTATTAAAACCTTGAGCCATCTAAAACGGTCTAGAGATCTTTGAAAACATGCCTCGTTCTGGACGTCATTCCTTCCACCTATTCAAGTGATGAAAATATTAAAAGAGTGAAGGGTATGGTTCTGGAAAATCCTCAGCCAAGTGTTAAAGAGACGGCAAAAGAGCTCGACATCTACGGCGAGTTCGTTCAAATGATTTTGGTGGATATTTAGGGTATGAAACGCGTTCTTGCTTGACTCGTCCCGATAAAGCTGAAATTCTTTCAAAAAGAGTATCGTAAACAGGTTTCTTTGGAATATTCTTGATCTTGCTAATACCGATGCTATTCACGGAAAGCAATAAAACTGCCTATGTCTCATAGGTTTATGAGCTTGACATGCTAAGAAGTCAACAATCATTGGAATGGAAGGAAAAAAACGAGCCGAAACCACGCCAAAGCCACTCAAAAATCAAGGTGATTCTCATTGTCGTAGTTTGGTGCATCGTGGATATGTTCCGGAAAGACGAACGGTCAATAAGGAGTTCTGTTCGGCCGTATTGAGCCGTTTGCGTGAGAACATCCTTCGAAAATGGTCGGCAATATTACATCGAGCCACAATTTGGGATATATTCCAATTATTGATGCCCTATTATCATATAATATGAACCGTATTCCAGTAAGGGCGTTTTGCGTCGACGAAAACAAACGGTAGAAGGTACAAGGTCCGAGAGAAGACAAGCCGTTGTTTTTCAAATAGATTCCAAATAATTCTTAAACAGTCTTGCAACATGAAGTCGAGCATTGCCATGTTGGAAAGTTGTTGCCTCATGTTCAATCAGGAATTCTGTGCGTTTTTCGGCAATCGCGTATTGAATATACGGCTTTGCCGTTGATAGCACTGGTTTACCAGGCTTCACCTATGATTTTTTGGGTTATAATTCAATGCAAAAGTACTTTTTTTTGTAGCATTCTAACATGCAAAACCGTTTTTCAGCGACTGTCTGCTTCATTTCATATGTTCCAAAGCTTTTTCGAGATCCTCTTATATTTGAAGACAATTTTACCAAAATACTTAATGCCTCTAGATCATCATTGTCAAACCTTTTTGACTGCCAAAAACGTACGTCATCTTCCAAGCCAAAATGAAAATCGTGTTAAGTACAGTTGGAACACTCACCCGGATAAAGCATGTGCCTCATAAACTTCCACCAACACATGACGACTTTCCGCTGAGTTTTCCATCATTTTAAAGTATTGAAGGGGAACTCCCCACAAAAACATTCTTCAGGCCCAAAGATCGACATATTTGATTTATTGTTATTTTCGCTTCAAACCAATATATATTCGGAGTATTGTAAAGATGTCTTATTAAGTTATGTCATGTCTTGACAAACCTAAGGACGTAATACTTTTATCTCTAACTTTTAATGAAGAATCAGGTGCCTGCACCAGAAACTTACTAAAAATATATTTTAAAATTAAATTACGTGGAACAGGCTAGCCACTTCTAGTAGACTATCGATGCTCAATTCGAACCCCACTTATAAGTCTTTCATGAAAAAATTTGTCAAAATATGTACTTGTATTTTAAATATTCTGAAAATTTCTTGTAATTATTCAAGAAAAATTGAGTTTTTTCACAAAAATCGTTGTTAAGAATCTTTAATATAACTTTCATAAAGAAGAAAATGTGTTTCAGAACAAAGTTTGACCATCGATGTGGCATCATCTAATACTTATATCGATATTTCGCTCTAAGATTTTAATATAAAAACCTTAGCTACTGAAATTTCGATAGACAAACCAAGTTCCTCTAACATTCCAAACTCTCCTATCCTCCTCTCCTACTTTCTTTTTATAGTTTCGCAAATTTTCAAACTACTGCAAAGCTCTTTTGACTAAAACTGGATAATCTAGATCGTTTTTTCATACTTATCTACCATAATATTCTTAATAGGGTATTTCACTCTAGAATTTTGAAAAATTCGATTTTTTTTTTCATATATTTAAAGTTTAGACTTTCAAAAGAATGACCTTGGAAGAATTTTTCAAAATTCGACTTATTTTCGGAGATACAGCCGATTTTGTGAGGTGGCGTCCGTGTTCACTAGAATTGTCTCCAAAACTTTAAACGCATTTTACTCGAAACCACTTTTTTCCACACGGTATCGGCATTATCTCAAGTTCTATACAACCGATTTGAAATTTTGTGTGAACCTTCTTTATATAATCCTTTATCGTTCCTATCAGCATCGTGTCAAAATTTTTGTCTTTTATAATTAAAAAAAAATTCAGGAATTTCAAAAAAAACGTAAAAAATGATTTTAATTTTCAGGCAGTCGCCATTTTTCAAAAAAAATTCGTGTTCCCGGACTATAACAGCATTCTACAGATTAAGTAGTTAATTTGAATTTTTTTTTTTCAGACCACCAGGAGAGTCAGGATCAATGTCACCAGAATGCGCCATTTTTTTACACCTGTCTCACCCCCCTCTAATTATTTTAATTTTTAATATTTTTTTGTAAAATTTTTTTCTGTATTCTTTAGATATCAATTAAAATACCATAAAAATATGGATAGTAAAAATATTTCTGGTTTTTTTTTTAATAAAATTCAAAAAACTGCCCATAATTTGATTTCTGGAGTAGAAATCCCCCTTAAACCATTAGCAATCTTCGATTCACTCCTTCTTTGCTCACTACGTTTGAACTTTACTCTCTTTGATTGCAAGCAGCGGCAAAATTATTCCGTTGAATTCTGTGAAGAGAGGATTTTTACTCTTTACAAGCGCTTGCAAATCTAATCTCTATTAAATTCGGCGAGTATATTGTATTTATACCAGTTTTTTGTTTGATTCGGCACTTTCGGAAATATAGTGAAGTGAAGTGCACCGAAGGCGAGTATTACTTTTCGGATCAGATTCCCTACTTTTATCTAATATTTTTTTAAATAAAATAATAACAAAACTGCATCTACTGTGGAATTTAAAATCTCTCCCTTTCGCTCACCCCTCAATTCACAACTCTTTGTCATTTGAAGCTACACAAAAGAAAATTACTCATGTCAACTAAAAATTGCTTAAATACATACAATTTCCTTTTGTTAAGCAAAAACTATTTATTTTTTAAATAGTCATTTTCAAAGGAATAATTTTGGGTTACATAATTGAATGCAAACTATTAGCTTTCTATTATACGAAGGCATACCCACGAGGAACATTCTAAAACGGGCCTCAAATTCAAACACTCATATGTGTGTAAAGCAAGGGGTCACGTGTGCCACATGAGCTTTTATATGCTTTATGCAAAATCCAGTGAGGCGACACCTGACCTAAGGATGCAAATATAGCAAAGCTGGCATATAGTAGGAAGTATATATACATAAGTGGCATGTGGCAAGTGCCACCGAACAAAAACTATTAAAAACTTAAAACTAAACATTTGTGTAGAACATGAAAAATGTAAGGCCCCGAAATTTCGAAAATGGTGCAACAAAGCAACAAAGTGGTTGGGCTAACAAAAATACTGAACACTGTTGACCAACAAAAGCAACAAACAGCTCACCACTAACGATTTCCCTTTGAAAAATGACATTTTGTGGTGGACCACTTTTTTACTTCACCTGCACAATTCGGAAACAAAAACAAAAAGAGAGGAAGAAAGAATTTGACTCTCGAATAAATGTTGAAAGGCTTTCTCGAATAGTTTTTCTACAACATAAATTTTGGAAAATAATAGTGTATACTTTTGGGCGCAAAGTGTGTGTGTGATCCGAAACTGCCAACTAAAGTAACAGCCTTGCACGCTTTGAGCTGATTTACGGCGCCAATATGTAGCTATACGAGAGTAGCAGGGGTTGTAGCACAGCTGCAGGTGTGCTTCTTGCCAAGAAAGAGTCTGTATGTAATAGTTTATACATTGAGGTATGGTGTAATTATTTTTCCCAACAAAGTCTAATGGCAAATAGTTCAAAAAAAGGAAGGAGGAAAACATCGAAAATGGTTGCAAAACTAACTAAAGGTAAATAACAGTAAATCTTGTATGCCACAGCAGTTGACAAAAATGTTTATTTTTCAAACGGTACATCACAGACAGGTCACGTGACAGCGTGAGAGATGAAGCAGTGGCAAAAAGAGCACTGCGAATTTTTTTTGGGTGATAAAGAACTGGAATATCAGAGCCAACGATAGAAGATAGAACTACTTTTAGAATATAAAAAGGATGCGTTTTCCAATACCAGTCTAGTACCAGTCTAATAGAACTCAAAATTTTCATGATCGGAGAGTGGGATACGATTTTTGGGTTCTCAAGAGGGTAAACGAATATTAATTAGCTTGAAATAAGAAAATTGTTTAGTAAAAATTTGGTGCCGAAGTTCAGAAATAGAGTAAGAACTGTCTGGACCTCCACTTATAGATTATTCCTTATCACACCAGTCAGAAGGAATGCGCCATGCCAAGCTACTTCTTAGAGGGTACAAACTCGCAGGATTTAAGGAAATGATCAACCTCCCCGAGACGAATTCCCCGTCTTTGTGGCGCTTTATACAGGACACTACAGGTTCAGGAAGCATTTGTCTGACATACAAGTAGGTATAGTCGCTGGCTCAAACTGCCGGTTCTGCGACATGGAACAGGAAACTCCAGAACAACAGATTCTAGATTGCCCATCAATTTGCAGAAGCAGACTCAAGGCCCTAGGTTCCATCTACGTGGACAAGGATCACATCTCCTCAGTCGCGCCTAACAGGATCGTGGAATTTTTCAGGATGATGAACCTTTATGACCATATATGATGTATGGTAGGAGAGGGCGCAATAGACCATAAGTCACAGTGCAAAGCCTCAATTTTCCTATCTTTCTGCCCATACCAGAATTTGATCAATCTTACTAAACTATCTACCATGAAAGGCAGTATAAAGCTTAGATAAGGCGCTATTTGATATTAGTAAAATCTCAAAGTGAAGTTAGATGAGCTTAGTTTAGGATAAATGGTACTTTCTAATACGAACCTCACTCGGACAGCTTATAACGCCGGTCCGTTGTGGGGCCTAGGACTGCTATAAAATTGATCGTAAAGATCTTCATAAATCGACTAAGCGCTTTAATACGATAAGAAATTGGTTAAGGCTGCCAATGTCGGTTTCGGCTAAGTATTATTATCCACAAAGGTTAGAAAATAGTGGAGAAAGTGCCCGAATGTTTCCACCTTAACTTCTTCCATACAACTTTGACAATTTGGGTCCAACAGGATTTTTAGCATATCAGCAGATCTCCAACGTTCTACTCTAGGCCAGAATGATCTCTTAATCACACTAGGCTCGGCCGTCGACCAACGTCTGATAATCAAGTGCGCCTTCTTTTAAGCTCATCGTCTTACAATCTCGAACGCCTCTTCTCGTACTCCTTCTCCAGCGGATCTGCAGTATCCGGCCACAACAGCGAGTTTGATGATGAAGTAACTATTTCTTGTGAGGATAGACCCTTTTTGAGTAACTTCGATCTCACTGTTTGCGAGCTCAATGATAGTAAGGCTGCTCAGCTATCGAAGCAATAAATCTACTGCTACCTTAATAACAGCCACTTGTGTCTGGAAAAACCTGCAGTAATCCGGTAACCTAAAGCTAAACTTGAAAAGGACTTCTCCTCTGGTCTTTCCTCTTAGCTTTGAAACATCCGTGAAAAACTTCACTGCGGCTCTTCTCGAACGACTTGTTCCCGTTCTTAATTCCGTATTCCAATATGAAACTTATTTCTGTATAATACTTTGGGCGGATCGTCAAGGAAGTTATCACTTAATTCCATAATCAACCCTGTAATAATGGCTGATCGGAGATCGCACATGGACTCCTATATGTAGTCCTTTCTGAAGCCATAGAAAAGAATAGCGCCGGTAATGATAATAATCTTTAATTTCCAACACACATTCCTCCCAGTGTATAGTTTCAACCACGTATGGATAAAAACTAATGGAAACAATTACTTTTTGTTTGTGCAACTAAATACTGTTGAGCAATAGACTGAGCTACTGGAGTAGTGGCTGTAAGGGTACTAATGTCTAATATATTTTGCACCTTTTTTTGGGGTTAACGCTGAGCTGTTTGGCAGAAATTTCGCAAAAATTTAATTATTGAACACATTTTAATGGGAAAATATGAATTAGGAAAGGATCAGTAGAGGCCAAAATAGAATAAACATTATTATCTTAAGGAGAGGATGGTGATATATATAATAAGCTTGAAAGAGATCGAGAGACTGAGATTAATATAGAAGTATACATAGTTAATGAATGTGTGTATGCCGGTCTGAAAATAAATAGATTTTTGCCTGTGTTTACTGAATTAGACAACTTATATATATGTAGTTAAATAATAACTAGTTTGTACGGAAATTTTATACCAAACGAAGTCCATTAGAAATAAGCTTAATTATAATACCCACAGACAACGAATTAGATACCCTTTTCATCACTTTTAACAGAACTGGTCGCTATGGTTTTCTACTTTCGTAAAAGTTAATGGCTTTGAAGGAAGATCTAGTCGGACAAAGCAAACCAATGATTAAGGCGTTACTGACATACCATCCGCTTCCATAATGTCTAAATTAGAAATTTCAATCCAGGTTAAGGTAAGGAGCTCTTTATCAATATTTTGGTCGTTTAACCTATGACATTATCCAAATATTTGGTCTAGCTTCTTTGCTTAAACTTCCTTTAGGTTGTATGTTTTTGGAGAAACGATAATATCACTTTATTATTTCCTATTTGAAATTAGATCTGTGACTGAGGACTAATTTCAATGAAGACTACTTGCCCCGCAGGCATCGTCGGATGGAATTGGTTTCGTAAAAGAACACGTATCTGACCACTCGGAAATCCTCACACAATTTGACTTCATACAGGACCACTTGGATCATGCAGTCGCCAAATCGAAATCTGGCAGCTCCTTTTCTTATTATATACGGGCAAGGGAGTTGTGCTTTCTATCAACTCAAGCTTCAGAGTTCCTGACTATTGATGTATTTTCCAAGCCGAAATTGCAGCCATTAAAGTAACAGTAGATTTGCTCTGCTCCAGAGACAGCCACATTCAGAGAAGCGACCTTCACTTAGATAGCAGGGCGGCGATACTAACCTTGGCTCATTAACAGTGCGATCGAATTGATCAAAGAGTGCCTAAACTCTCTGTCAACAGCATCGAGTCTCTTTGTGATAAGACTAAAATGGGTGACAAACCACAGCGAAATCGAAGGAAATTGTAAAGCTGATGAGCTAGCAAGGAAAGACACCCAAGAACCGAGGCTAGGAGCAGTTCCGTGCTACCATATCCTCTTGTTTTCTACTACTAGATAGCTGCGATTCGCGGGAGCTTGGCCAATGCTGGCCACCATCACTACAAGCGCTGTCGCAAAATCCTCTAGGTCCTAAAATCGATCGAAAAAGATCTATAGTAGTCATCCGTTTGCCCTCAGCAAGACTAGCCTCTTCCTAAGTAGTTATGGGGGTTTTAACAGGCCATTGACCTATTGGCGTCCGTGTTGTAAAGCTGGAAATCTAAATAAACGCCATCTACAAAAGCTGTTTGGAAGAAATCGAGGTGGAAGCAACTCAATATTCCATTCTTGACTGACCCGTATTTGAGAGATCAAGACTTCTACAATTAAGAGCGCATACCTTCAGAAGAAAAGAACCGAAATGGCGAGATTGAAAATTAAAAGCCTGTACAAATTTGTATTGGGCGTTTTTTAAGTTCAAAGACAGGAGTTCTTATTTTCTATAGCTTCACAAAGGACTACCTATAGCAGTCCAAGCGTCATCTCTCTATATCAGCCATCTAACTTAACATAATCTAAGTCAGAGCTACTATAAACAATTTCAGTCGTAGCTATCATATTCATCCTGTGCGTTTGTTCTTGAGTTGAGACGACAAGTTTAATTCTTAAATAATAAAACAATCAGAAAATATAATATATGCTGCGAATCAGGACAGAGTAAACCTTACTGCTGTGTACCTTTTTCCGGGATTCAGCTGCTTTACAGTATAAATCAAAATTTTATCGTAAGAGAATCTACGAGGCATTGCATTGCAGCCTCCCATTAGGATGGAAAGGAGCAGATGTTCCCTTATCTTCGTGCATTCGAGCCACGTGCGAGCTCAATAAACATTGGACAGCAAGCATAACTTGAGAGGTTGCGAAAGGATCATGGCCCATAGAGGAATATAAAAGGTCGATGGAATTACAAGCTCTTAGCAAGGTTAGCATGACCGCAATGACTGGAGTCCTAACTGGACACTGTATTATTCACGCGGGGAGGCTAAACATTTTGGTAAACGAAACGTGTCAAATATGCAAGACGGAAGATGTGATCAAAACATCTAGGTACTTTTTTCTCCATCGTCCGGCTTTCGTCAGACTAAGGTTGAAGCATCTTCATTGCCATACTTTATACGACCCCGGAATAAATAGCAACTGGTTAAATAAAATTGTGTTTGGTTCTCGAAGCTTTTTAGATATGCGACGTATCCATAAGTAGAAGTTCTTGGCATCACAATGTGACCTCACGCAAAGTCAGTCTATTAACCTAAGCTAAGCTTCCTTTAATAAACGTTATAGTAGATGTCTTTACCCTATTATGAAACTCTGATTTTTTGTTGTTGTTTAATAAGAAATTCTATAATAAATTCTACACCTATAAAAAACCCTATATTACTCCTCAAAGTATGCAATAGCATATTCATACAACTGATACTAATGAGCTGCCAAGAGGTTTCAGTTAATAGATATAGATATGCGCACATCCTTTCAGCAAAAATATATTTTTACCCCTCTAAAGCATCTTTTTTGCTCGCAACGACTATTTGTGCCTTCACTGAGCTTATTAAACGCACAGATTAGTTTATCATTTAATTATGGCAAATAACCAAAATAAATTGGTTCTCGGTGCTGCACACATACGCACATGGTATTAAATACTTTTATATACACAAATATGTATATATGTAAGCACACTATTTTTGTAAAATATTTTATTTCACATTATTTGTGTATTGTTATTTATGTTTATATGTGCTAATCCAAATATAAACGTTTTTTTGTTTTTGTATTTGTATATAGATATCTGCTAACCCTTGTTTATAGTATATATGACTAAGCTGCAATTTTAATTGCTTTAGTTTCATATTTGCGTAAATTGAATTTGCTGTGTTAAATCAATCCGGCAACAATTTTTGCAACTCTTCAATTAACCGGCAAGCTCCTCCCTCTCTTACCTTCTAGTATGTTATATGGTTACGAATAGATTTAGTATTTTTGCGTGTGTGTTGAACACACACGTGCTTACACATATGTAAGTACATACACACATACATAAATGCATATGTGCCCTCGAGCGGCTTGACACCTCATTCGTTGCCGCGGGCGTTGTGGCCTGGGAATTGTACTCCCTGCGGTTGTTATCTCTTTCATCTCGCTTTGAAGGTGTGAATTCGATAAATAATTGCATTATGTTTGTCATAATATTTTCAATTTAGCACCAAATAAAGTTTTTTGGATGAAATTTTTTGCAAAAATATATTTTAATAAACTTGAAGCGAAGAAGCACTTGTTATATTTAAAGAAAATTTCAATACAAATTTACTGCTTTTAAAAACCTCAGACTGAAAACAAGTAAAGTCTTCTTTTATTGTATGAGTGATCATAACCACAAAAAGGGAGGCCCCACAATCTATGATAAACAACCGCGGGATAAGCCTCCTCAACATTGCACATAAGGTTCTACGGAGCGTACTGTGTGAAAGCCCGCCATCAAAAAACTAATTGGACATTACCAGTGTAGCCTTAGACCTGAAAAATCTACAATCGACCAGATATCAACCAAGCGTCAAATCTTTGAAAAGACCTGTGAAAGAAAAATCGGCACACAAGACGTCTTCGTCGATTTTAAAGTTGCCTAGAAACGAATACGAATAGGAACTGCCTCTATGTCGTTATGTTTGAGACAAAGAGTCACACGATAGGACTTGCTGAAGAAAATAAAATGAGATGCAGAACTAAATATAGAAGGTACAATCTACTAGATCTTCATTGGCCTCAACAACCGCGCCGTTAGTTCTGCTGTGTCGGAACTGGATAAGGAAGCAAAGCATATAGGTCTGGTTGTGAACGAAGAAATGTTTACTGTCATCAAACAAACGCTCGTCGCACTCGAGACTTGGCTCCCACGTTACTGTTGACAGTCAGGACTTTGAAATCATAGATAATTTCGTTTATTTTGGAACCAGCATTAACACCAACAACAACGTCAGCCACGAAATCTAACGCAGAATAACTCTTGCCAACATGTGTTACTTCGGACTGAATAGGCGGTTGAGAAGTAAATTCCTCTGTGGACTTACAAAGAACAAAGTCTGCAAGTCACTCGTTATCTTCGTCCTGCTATATGGTGCAGGGGAGTGGACGATGACAAAATATGTTGAGTCGATCTTAGGAGTGTTCAATAGAAAAGTTCTGCAAAAGATTTATGGTCCTTTGTGCATTGGCCACGGCGAATACCGCATTCGATGGAAAGATGAGCTGTGCGAGATATACGACGACATTGAGACAGTTTACCATATTAATGGACAGCGGTTACGTTAGGCCATACTGTTAGAATGGGTGAAAACGCTACATCTCTAAAAGTATTCGAGGCATTGCCCGCCGAGAAAAACAGAGAAAGAGGAAGACCTCTATTCCGTTAAAAAGACCAGGTGAAGAAGAACCTGGCTACGCCTGGAAACTCCAGTTGACGCCAAACAACGAACAGGAAGATCGACTGGCGCGCTTTTGTGAACTTGGCTATAAGAGTGTAAGTGGTGTCTACGCCAACAAAGAAGAAGAAGCTGAGAACAACGTCTTCCGCGTGTTTCCGCAGATACCGTATTTACGGTTCCGGTCCTCAATAATTTCTTACGATTTTTAATATTTTTAGATATCCAGATAATGATTGCTGGAGAGATTGAAGCCTAGTTCGAAAAAGAAGACAAATCGCAGCAGGAGTTCAGCGGAACATTCATCAAAAAGTATGACCGATTCAAGTCACCGTTTACTTAATTTGGTGTTCAACAGAATTGGGAAAATTGTTCATATTTCCTACAGGGTATGCGATATGCGCGTCGTTCGAAAACACACATCTTTTCCCTCACATGTGTGCTCTTTTTGATATGAAAAGTGTCTTATTTTTAATTTAGATAATTCAAAAATTGTGCACATCAGTAGGTATACCGCATGCAAGTACAACAACAAAAAAATAGAAGTACTTAAGAAAGTAAAAAATGTGTGCGAAAACGAAGGCAATCACAAGAGGGCAGCAGAACGGCATAACTGAGGGAAATAACTGACGATTTCATATGCTCCACTTCGCTGTAATCGCTGTAATAATAATAATAATAGAGCAGATCAGTGCGTTTAAGCTGCCAATAAAAGTAAATCAAAGTCACAAAGCGTGCAAGGACACACACACATACAATACACACATACAGGAGAATAATGTGAAAAGTCGCATTGAAAAGGCGGCGGGGAGGACCACTCAAGTGCACACACACTGCTGAGAATTGCAAACACAAGAGGCATTTCCTGTTTTAAATTGTGAATTTATAACTTGCCACCCCACACACTCACACACACACGCATTCACATGCAGGCGGCTATCATTTGCCTATATGACTTTTATGCACACATATCATATTTTCGATTTCTCCGCTACCCCGATTTCGCTTATATCATTTTATCGCTTTTTATATTCTAAATTCCTTGCGAGATTTTTTATGTTTTTCCTTTTTTATGCAATTTTAAAAAAGTCATAATCGCAGATAAGTGCGGTCTACACAGCCATTCATTATGTAGCATGCAAACGGGTGCCGAAATATGAGCGCGCATATTGCCAAACCCCCTGCACGCACCCGCCTGACTATTGAAGTCTTCCGCCTGCCGCCAATATGTGTGTAGTGAGGCCAATTTTATGGCCACAGATAGGTAGTTGAGCGTGTCAACACACACAAGCGCAATTGCAAGCACTTATCGAAGGCGCACACACAATCACATACATTCACGCATGCATATGTGAGATAAATGGCAAATTTTCAGTTTTAGATTTCTGCATAATGTCAGCTTTGATTTCACTACGCCGACTTTTCACTCTACCTATACACTCACACATACATACATACGCACACATCCGCATTGCCGTCATTCAACCTCTGACTCGTTCACTCGCTTTTGATTTCTTCGTAGTCTTGAAATATTAGCCAGCGCTATTGTTGTATGCCTTCGGGATTAGAATATTAAAAGTGATTGAAAAAATCGCTGACAAAAGAAGAATAAATATTTGCGACCGCTGCGGCCACAACAAAGGCAGCACCAACAACAATAACAGCAAATACATTGCCAATTCTATTGGTACCTTTCATATTTTCCTCGGCGCTTTTGCAAATTATTGCCTTCTTTAACAACGCACATTTGCACACATACGTATAAAGATTTATGAGTGTATGTGTGGAAAATTTTAAACAGTAGTGTCTCTTTTATGTTGCATTTTAATTTTGTTTAAATTGCTTTTGATATTTATTATAAGCCATTTCGAGTGGCTTTACAAGCTGCGTTAAGCAAGGATGATATATGGATGCCTATATCCATATGTAATACCTCTATAGAGTAGGGTGTATCTGAAAATGATGTATTAATTCCAAAATTCAAACAAAAAGCAAGCATTCACTTCGGCTGCACCATTACATACGCACCGTACCTTACATTTACATTTCTTAGAACAACCTTTAAACTAACTAAAGCAAGATCCATTTTGAGGTTCCCTAATTTTTGTAAAAAAAAACACGGAAACTTCAAATCTAATGAGGAATTCTTATCATCATTCGAAATAGCATGCTTTGGAGTATTATTTTTTGAAGATTATCTTTTTTAAATGTTGGCAGCGGCTACGTCTCAGATGGTCCATCCGCAGAATTCATTTTCGATCACTCGTTCAAGCATTTTGCCTGGTAACTGCCGAATGACAGACCCGATTTTTTGCTCCAAGGCTTAAATCAAAGCTATATAGTCCACATAGATTTTAGACTTTTCGTATACCCACAGGAAAAAGTCTGACGCTGTGATATCACAAGATCTTGGTGGCCAATTGACCGGCCCAAAACGTGAAATTATCTACTCACCAAAGTGTGCTTTTAATAAATCTATTGATTGGTGCATTGTGTGGGAAGTGGAGCCGTCCTCTTGAAAGCAAATGTCGCCAAAATCAAGAGGTTCAATTTCAGGCATTAAATAGTCGGTCATCAGGCATTATTTTTCGTTCTCATCGGTATTATTTTTAAAGTAAAAATGACCGATGACTCCACAAGCCCACAAACCTCACCAAACCGTTGTTTTTTTTTTTGATGCAGTGGCAGCTTTTGAATTTCTTCAGGTTCTCTTTGTACCAAATGCGGAAATTTTGTTTGTTTACAAACCCATTCAGTCAAAAATGGGGCCCACCGGTGAACGAGATTCGACTCCAAAACGTCGGATCTTCTTGAAACTTTTTAAGAGCCCATAAAACGAAGCGATATGTCTTGGGAAGGTAAGACGACTTGAGTTCTTGCTCAAGCTGTATTTTATACGTTTTTAATTTAAATTCTCAATGTAAAACGAGCGGAGTCGTTCCATCCAAGTTGTTGCGAACTGCGTCGAATCGACTACTCATGGTCTTCGTATAAACTCTCAGCTACGACTGCTATCTTTTTTCACTGCATGGTCTATTCGGTCAAATATTATCCAATAATGAATACTGGGTCTCAAGATAGGTGTTGGTGTTGCGAATATTAAGCCTAGTAAGCCGATTATGTTGACAAAAATTGAGCGAAGCAGATTGTTTACGGAACATGTACTTTCGTAATCACGTGGAACGACTTGTAAACGTTGATCATAAGTCTTTCCATCATGAAATGCCAAACAGTACAGAACAAAAATAGCATGACAGCTTGAGACGACTCACTCGTAATCTGTCAAAAAAAGGCTATGGAAAAAATACCTCTACTGGAATCTCGCATTATTAGTAAAAATACCAATTTCAAAATATTTCTACGCATATGTATCAAAGGTTAAGTTAGAATTTCCTTTATAAAAACCAACACTCTCTTATGCTATTAATATTGCAGAGTTTATGTAACTATTTTAATTTTAATGCTGACGATTCACATGCTAAATCATCTCACGCGTGATTACCATTGACAGTTCATATGAAAAGTCATACATATATTCGCAACATACTGCTAATCACAATTTCTTTAGTGAAACATTAATTCACCACACTTGGGAATAGAAGTGCCAAGTGAAAAAGATAAAATGTGAGTAAAAAAATAATCAACTTCGAAGCAGCTATTAAATGGCAGATAGAGAGTAATCTATTTACAGAGAATTATAAATACTTAAATCATCATTTCTCTCGCTTCATATCCCAAGAGATTGCGCGTAAAAAACGCAGTTGATTTGGTGATGAAAAAGCCAAATATTTCTATGCGAAATATTAAATATGTTTTTTGCGTTTTTTTTTTTTTTTTTGGTTTTTAGGGTAGATAACGACCATATGCGTGACACCAATAACACACTGCAGAGCATTTGTAGCTGTGCAATGATTAAACAACTGCGGAAACACACATTTTGGGGGTGTTAGATGCATTAGCTGTTTCATTGATAGAAAACGATTTATGAAACGGAATTACATATCGACATATGACTAAGCACACACATTAAACTATTTGAGCGTAAATTTTATGTATAATACAAAGTTTTTGACGATTTTTTATAAAAATTTTTCGATCACTGCATTTTCGCGCCTGTGGATAGGCAACATATTTATAGCCAAACGTCGTTCGATAACTTATCAATTGCCAGCGATTATGTGGAGTAAAATGGAGAGTAAAAAGATATGCCAGAATACAAGCTCACACATATAGTAAAAGGAATACTCAGAATAAAAATTTTTGAAAAAAAAATATTTGAAACAGAGTTGATAATTTGCAGCGTTGCTGTTTTAAATTCAAGCAAGAAACTTGTTCTAAACACAAATAAAAAAAATCATAATAATAGCCTAAAAACGGCGATTTTTTTTCTAAAGAGTATTTATACATATTTTTTAAATATGCAGTAAGATTTTTGAAGGAAAAAATTAAATATTTTTCGACACAATCATTCTTGACCATATGTTTAATGCCTTCGAAAAATTGCTCCCGTGTAATTGGTACGGTTCCAGTGGTTGACCTGAGCTTCCCTACCGAAATGCGATCGATCTATTTGTGCCATAATTAAGAATTAGTATGTCTGTGACGGAATCACGTATTGCTGTTGCTAAAGCGATATCATCTGTACTTGGATCGATGTCACCATATTCGTTCTTTCTACGTCCGGTTATTTGATCAATTTCACTTGTTAGTGTCATAGTTTGGGTGACGGTGGTGCGTGCGGACCGCAAAGCGTGGATCATTTGGCTCAATTTGTACAATTTCACCTGTAACTGGATCCATCATAGCGGGAACATAAAGAGTTTTATTGAAGAACTTGAAAATTCGACCAGAGATCGGAACCATTTCACATGTCGCTGGATCGACTTCGTCAGAACGACACGTTCATCCGTCTTGGAGATGGGCAGTATGCGTATACATCGCCGAACATTGGCTTACACATCGCCGGATTCAGGATTAACTTAGATGCTGGCATAGATTGGATCGCCTGTACCTTTGCGAACATCGCCGGTGGCTGTATAAATCTTGCCTGAGGATGCTTCGATTTTGGTAGTGTTGAGTTCGAGTTTATTTTGACTCTCGATTTTGTTTGTTTTCAGATCGAGATTGTCGTAAATATTGATAACATAGCCGGTCTTCGGTTCCACGCTGCTGGAAATGTATTGTAACTCTTTTGTGTTCGGATCGCTAGCACCGGTCGGCATCTGAACTCGATTCGATTTAGGACCGACAATAATTTCTCTGTTCTTCACCGAGCTGACTTGTCCAATAGGCACTTTCGTTTTGGGATCAAGACGTTGCTGTCCAATACGCAACGATGCAATGGATAAAAATATCGAGCAAAGAATTTGTCTCAAATTTTTTAATTGTAACCAAATTTCGTACGCAGACTCGGTGTGAATATTGGAAAATACTTACGGTGATTCAATTTTATCAAGAACATAAGCCTACAAGTGGTACAAAGCTCTCAAACTCGGTCGAGGGATCATTGAAAATATGCCTCGTTCTGGACGACCTTCGACATCTTCAATAAAAAAAATTAAGGATATGGTGCTTGAAAATTCTCAGGCAAACGTCGGATATATGGCAAGAGAGCTCGACATCTATCCGTTCGAATGATTTTAGGTATGAAACGCGCTCTTGCTCGACTCGTCCCGTTAAAACTAATTTTTTTTCGCATCGAGCCAATGACCAAATTTTAAGTCAAAAATGCAATGAATACCATGGATTAACCACACATTTGGCTCCAAGTGAATTTTTCTTGTTCCCAAAACTGAAATTACCGCTCCGTGGAACCCGTTTTCAGTCGATCGAAGAGATAAAACATATTTCGATGAAGGAGCCGAAGGCCATCTCCAAAAAAGAATACAGAAATATGTACATTGCTTTAATACCTCAATCGTCCTGACTTCATTTCACAAAAAATTCAACTTCCATTTTTTTAAGCCTCTGCTTTGTATTTTAATAAATGCTCGAAAATCATAGCGTCGCTGTAACAAGAGGAACTTGACCCTTCACATGAACTCTGCAACCTTTTGAGGTGTCAGTAGCACTTGTTTCACGCCTTTTTAGCCAACACGTCGGTCATTTGCGCGAGCAGTCGAGACTAAACTGAAAATGAGTATGTGACAACAACACAAAAAGAAGGCGACACAGCACCAGCTTAAACATGTGTGGGTGTGTAAGTGTGTGATTGACATGCATGACGCCACAGCGGCGCTAGCAACATCAAAAGCTGACGCCGTGAAATGTTTTTTAATAAATTTATATTAATTGTTATACTGCGGACAACTTTGAAAAATGAAAATTGTTGGGTGGCTGGTGCGATTTTTATATTTTTGTGACGGCATTAAAACAAAAGAAAAAAATACTGTTCGAAATTAATGAATTTTTAAGTGAACAAAAAAGACTAAAAAATTCTTCTCGAAACCATAAAGATACAAAAATGAATGGTGAGACACTTCGCACCCAAATTGCTGACTTCAGCCGAATTTTTTCCTTCACTTTAAATATTTATCTTTCATTATGCGACACATGCGGCAAGTGTTTGCATATGCATACATATAAATATGCCTTCAAACACGTACATACAAATGTGTGCTTGTGTGTGTTAGTGAATTCCCGAAATATTATTTGTTGCTGCACAAATAAGAAACGACTTTGCGGTCGCAAGTTTCCATTCAAAATTGACATGCCACACCTCTACACACAATTTAAAAGTCACACAACACACACTCACATAAATATAAATACCCAAAAAAAATACAAAAACAAAAACAAACAAAAAAAACAAGTCCTTTGTCACATAATATTTGCGCTTC
The DNA here is from genome assembly GCA_027475135.1 of Bactrocera correcta. Lineage (NCBI taxonomy): Eukaryota > Metazoa > Arthropoda > Insecta > Diptera > Tephritidae > Bactrocera > Bactrocera correcta. Next base: position 51,826,209 of record CM050323.1, read on the forward strand.
CACCACATTCCGCGACTTTTACGCACGTTTTCGCGTTTTTATAGCATACATTTAGGCATAAAAGCCAGTTTTTGTGTGTTTGCACCTTTTTAAAGTGTGTTAGTGGCAAACGCATACGCGTGTCGCAGTGTCGGCGGCGGTTGAGACGCATCATCACTTGCGTGTTTTCATTTCGCTTTTTATTATTTTTTGTTGTTACTTTTTTGTCGTGGTGTCACTGCTTGTGGGCGTGTGTGCGTATCTTTTGTTGTTGATATGCGTGTGCCAGGTGCCCTCTGTGTGTGTCTCACTGTTTGGTTAAGTGTAGTGCCGCCGGTGCGTGTGTGCATGTGTCATCATAAAAAATTAACCCCACTTGTAAATAGCGTTGACATGTCACAGCAATTTTTCTGTCATCGTTGAGCCTTTACGCTTTGTAACACACTCAGGCTCGGAGGTATTTATGTTCATATGAATATATGTATTTTGGTTAATATTTTCGATATAAACCGTGTCAATGTTAGATGCGTACCAAAAGAATTGAATCTGAAACCGATATGGTCACCTGGATTTAGTGAAAGGCATATGAAGAGCTTCAGATGTGTCAAAATAACCTGCAATCCAAGTGAAGGTACTTTTCAAAAAGCTGTTTTTGACAGATCACGCGTTTCACGTTTTGAGTCGGTCTATTGACCGCCAAGATTACGTGATATCACAAAGTTAGACTCTTTTCTGTGACGATATATAAAGCCTAAACTTTATGCGGACAATCCCGCTTTGATTCAGACCTTAGAGCAAAACATCACGTGTGTCTTTCCCCAGTTACCAGTGACAATGTTCGAATGAGCAATAGAAAATTGGACTCAATGGATGGACCATCGGCGACGTAGCCGCAGGTAACATTTGACAGAGATAATATTCAAAAAATCAGTTCTTAGCAATGCTCTTTCGAATGATAATAAACATTCCCCATTCGAAATGAATCACCTTTTATTACAATCCGAATAACTACAGGATGTCTCTTAATGTTTTCTATTGAACATTTACATAGCGAGGTCCGGATGCTTCCGGTCAAGGATCGTCATACACTTATCTTCAATCAGTTTTTCTGGGATGTTGTCGCCCACGAACATCAAGAGGTCGTGCCTTGATTATGTCGTCGACATCGAACAATACGCCGACAAGACTTCGGACGCAACAAACTTTAGACATATATCCACCGCCATTCCCAATGGATAGCCAACTCTTTCTTAGTAAATGGCGTACCTGGTGTCAAACCACAACCCATTTTGGGCGAAGACCCAAATACCACTGCGTTTTAGATACTCTAGCAGATTAAATTCCAACTTATCCAGCAACAACCCCGACATACCAAATATATGTTCAACGGGCAAAGAGTTCCAGCATGACTCTAACTACCTGTATGCTTTCCCAGCAAACCCATTCATCTAGGTATCCTCTCCGGTCCGACCACGTCGAAACGGCACGTTTCTTGGAACTACCGTTAGATGACTTCTAAGACCACCAACTTGAACCTTACTCCACCAGCAGGGACTAGAAAAACTCTACAAAGGGAAAAGACAACAACAGACTGAATCGTTTGCATAAACTATTTCGAGTTGACGTCGCAAAAGAGATGCTTGACAATATACCTCAGGACCCTACATTAACTAAATGCAACATTACTGGTGACCGGTTTACGAATATGAATTCGAAAGTATCAAACAACCGACTTAAAAAAAAAATAAGTTTACCGTGGTGTGGTTCACCAAGAATTCATTACAGAGGCAGCGATCCAGAAAGACTGAAAGTTTCGGATTTCTCAACACGATAATGCGCCGTCCCGTTCTAACTTGATTGTGACTGACGTTCACCATATTTAACTCTCAGTAAAGTTTTTCTGTCTCCGAAACTGAAAAATCCTCTTATTCAAACATGTCATGAGCTCATAACCCCTAAAAAGTAATTCGCTTAAGGGATAAGGCTTGTAACAAATATAAGGAAAATTAGATAAGACGTTGGTATACAGGGTGGTTACAACCTTGCAAAGTTTAGAGATATGATCAAAATCCCCGAGGCAATTTCCATCTCACTGTCACGCTCTATAGAAGGCACTGCACGCTCAGGAAACACTTGTCAAACAGGGGCATAGTCACTTGCGCAAACTGCCGTTTTTGCGACATGAAACAGGAAACTTCAAAAGCCCAGAGAGCTGTAGAAGCAGCTCTAGGTTCCATCTACGTGGACAGAGATCACACCACTACAGTCGCATCTAGCATGCTCCTGGAATTATTTAGAGTGCTGAACCTTTGTGAACAACTGTGATATAGGACAGGACACAATAGACCATAAGTTACAGTGTAAAACCTGAATTATTTTCTATCTACATATCTGGTATGCTTGTACGAGTATTGGCTGAAAACGACGCTGATTTCGTTGAAATTGTAAATACAGAAGATGATAGAACGTTTATCTTAAAGGCTATAACTGAAGAAGTTCACTGTATTTGAACAACTCCAGCTGATATTTTTCAAAATTTCCCGTTTTATGTCTATACTATGGAACCATCGATCAAGTAATATGAAAAACGATGGCGAAATTAATTTCTGGCCTGAGTCTATATACAAGTATATCCAGCCTAGTTGATGTAAAAAACAATAACTAGGAATGCCGGAACCCGATATTTAATAACCTCAAAAAAAAGAACTTTCCAAAAACTGAATAAACTTATTCTCAAATTGAAAAATTTAACAAGTTTCTTAGTAAATACAAATCCGTTATATTTTCCTATCAACTGCAGTCTAAAAAAATTGAATATGAAATTAACAAGAAGAAAAAAAAACCGCAGCGATATTGCCAAAGCACTTCAGAAAAGAAATATGAAAAATCAAAGACAGGGCACAAGACGACTGCCATAAATGCGCTTTAATTAAAAATTAAACCCTTTGCGTTTGTAATTATGAAGTTCGCACATGAGCAGCAAAACGGCAGGGGAGAGCGCTTAAGCGCTTCAAAGCATCCAATGTTGGTCCACGAATATTTTGTGCCTCGTTTGGGAACCCCTCCTTCCTCCAAGCCAGCATCAAGCAAGCCACGGAGTGCGCCATGTAATCTGTGAATAATTCAGTTATAAGAAAATAATTTTCTGCTAAACATAAACACACGCGCACACTCCTCACCACTTACAGACGCTGCACCAACTACCACACCATAAAACCCCAACGCCACCAGAAGACTAGCACATTCGGAGCGAAGCGAAGGAAACACAATCCTTTTTCTATTTCTTTACTTTAAAAGGTTACAAATAAACACATAAAGATCGGGAAGCGCAAAAAACAACAAAAAAAGACATAAAACAAAAAGCAAAAACAATAAACAAGCGAAATCCGAGTAAGAAAAACATCTTTGCCGGTTGGTACAAGCAAATGAGAAAAGGAGCAGGAACGGTAACAGGAATAAGCACAGCCAATATTATGTTGCCAACAACAACAACAAGCGACGATGATGCCAGCGAACACATAAATATAGCACCAACAACAATAGCAGCAACAACTTGTGCGAAAAAAGTGTGAGCATGACAACTACAACAACGCCAGCGTCGGCATGTAAATAAGAATTATGAAAATAATAATGGAAAAAGGATTAAGACACACACAGCCAACAGCAGAAGACAGCGCTATGCAAGAGCATGACGTCTCAAAAGCGAGTTGCCACCACATCACCCATACCTACTTTCTTCGTATTGGCTTCCTTTGGGCCGAACGTCTTTTCGTTGCAAGCAGCTCCATGTTTTCTTCGAATATTTTGTAAAGATGGGGGTGTCGCTGGTGGGAAGATGCAAGAACACGAAGCAATAACATTCAAGCTGGCAGACTGGGTCGTGGGTTAGGGAAGCCCAAGCTAAGTGCACAGCGTAGAGCCTCACCTGTACTTGGCAAGACTTTTTTAAGCACAAAAAAAAAGTTAAATATTTAGTACGAGGACTGTTCTGATGGTCATAACTTATGAAGATAGAAAGTATACAATGCATTGGAGTTGAATTTGGTATCCGCATAGAAATCAAAATGGTTTTATTTCGAGATGGAAAGTTGGTCAATAAGATCTGACACTTGAGAACTTTATCGAGTCGCAAATATGTGATAGAGTACGTCCGAAGGACAGTGGGCTTTATAAACAATACAAAATTAGAATTGTTTGGGTGTATTCAAAAATCATCTCCATTCAAACGACAAAAGTCAAAAGCTCAATGATTCGTAAGATCCTCTAAACCCAACTAAACCCAACTTCTAAGATCACACTTTCACAAAACTAGAAAAGTGGATTGGACCTTTTCGGTGTTTGACGCCAATTGTATATTCCAAGTGTAGCGTGGTCCTTTCACACCTGGTCTTTCAATTAGTGGAGGTCTTTCTCCTGCCCTGCTTCCCCCGGTGGGTACTGTGCGGAATACTCTCAGAGTTACGCCAACTCGTTAGTTGTTGTCATCGTCTATACCTCTGCACCAAATGAGTCATTTGCAGAGTTGGGTTTTTGTTCGTTGAGCGCCGTTTACTTGGGAGTGAGTATGACCGACCCGACCTTAGACCAAGTATCCTCTGGGAGCCAAAAAAATATTCTTTTGAAAGCGACATAAAGAGAGAAACGAATCAGCCCTACCCAAGGTTGTACGCCGTCACTTAAGAAACACCCTCAATGAAAAGACCAATAGAGCTTCGGGTGAGAGACTTCCCTCTTAATGGCGACCACTTTGAGAAGTCTTTTTTATACTATATATAATAGAACTACTGTTTGGGTTATATGCCTTGAAAGTCTTCAATGGTAATCATCATTTTCTGAAATTCTGGAATCAGGTAACGAAATTGCACATTTTCGAATTCAAAAGAAAACTTACTAAATAAATATATATTGTAAGTCTACCAAGCTCTCTTTAAGAAGAAAACGACTTTCAATATAAGAATATCATTTCTGGAAAGAAAACGAAAATAGGTATTCTTAGCTGTAACATATTGAGAAAAAAAACCGTTGCTGGTTTTTGGACATGGAAAGAACCACTTTTTTGAAAATTTTGCAAAATTTCAGAAGTATGTAAAATTAAGCAGTTCAATATATAATCATACCATATACTTCGAGGTATGGATAAAAAGCGAACTTCATCAATTTCTATTCATCAAAATGGTCTACTGTACCTCATATGAATATCCACTCCAAAGGTACACCAAAGACACTATCCTTAAACACCAAAAAAACGGGGAAAGCATCGCATTAGGGGTGGGTTAACATTTTCATAAGTCTAACGCTTGACATGCAGTCTTGTATAATTATGGAATTTACCGATGATGCTAGTTTTTGAATTTAATTACTTTTAACCGCTGCAAAAAGCAGCAGCGCCGTTACAAAGAGGGATGGTAATCAGCTGGCGGAACGCTCAGGTGCAAAGACAACGACGAGTTGGTGTGGGTGACGACGACGAATAAAATTTTGATTATTATGTTAAGGCTGGTACTTAACGCGAGAATTTGGCTATCTATATACAAGTATATCTACTTATAAGACATACATAAGTACTTGTGTGGTAAGCTGTAGATGTGTTTTTCTTCGCTGGTGTCGTCATGATTCCCATGAAACGCCTGGCGTGGTGACAACGCGTTGTTGTGACCGTCTTTGCTAACAGGCGCCTGCCTTTGCTCACCTTTTGCAGTTTTTATACCCGCTTGATTTATTGTCTTTACACATTACGCTTTTTGTACAGAATTTCTCAGACTTCTCCAACTTGCCACGAATTTATTATTTCATATAAATTTTTAATTTTAATTACACGAGTTTTTTTCCTTTCACCTTAAACCGTCTATGGTAGAGAGCCTTCTCAACAGTGTTCTCCCTAGTGTTAAAAGTGTCAACCCAAAGTAGAGAACACTCCAGAGGCCTAGAAGAAATCCTGAATATCTCACATACAATTATATGTTGGCAATTAAAATCCCCTCGCTCCTCGTGTATTTCAATTTTTTTGCGCTTAAGTGTAAGATTTCAAATTGTTTCCGCATTTCTCAAATACTATTATACTTTCTTCTAGTAATGCCTGGAATTGCGCTTGTTTTATTGCTTTCTCAGCAACTTTTACTGCTTGTATTATGTTGCTATGGTTGTTGTGCTTGTTGTATGCGTATGCACAATTAGACAATTGCAATTAAGCAATTATTTTAAATAATTTATTGCTTTTCTGGTTCATATTTATTTTTATTGCTTACCATTATGCGCTATGTGTCTGTGTTGCACGCATTCAAAGTTTTAATTAAAAAGTTTTCGCTCAGAAAATGTGTGAATTTCACTCCTTTTTTTTTGGTTTTACAGTTTTCTGTAGAATAATAGAATATTTGAAGCACTTACCTGAAATTAAAGAAAAATAATATTTTTTTTTTAATAAAATAAAATAATAATTTAATAAATGCAAAAATGAAAAATATTTTTCCCAAATAGTTTTAAACCGACTTTCAAAAAAGAGAGATCAGTCAAATCTCTCAATGGTAGGTTTAGGGAGGGGTTAGGATTTCAAGGTATAGGAAATACTTGTTTTTCCAAGACGTTCTGGGGAAGTTCTGTTACAGGCTTATGCTTCAATACAAAAGGTCCGTATAAAATTACTCAATCCTTATTTAAGAAATAAGTTCGCAAAAAAGTATTTATTTTTGCCTTGAAATCCTAACCCTTTCCTTACAATTTTCTACAAAATTTTTTCTTGTAAAATATTTGCTCTGAATATATCGATATATGTATACTAAAGCTATATTTTTAATCAATTTTTTAATATTAACTCTAATCTTCGATTATTAAGAAAACACTTCGACCAATTTAAATTGACTAGAGCAGAGGATCGGCAGTTTGCTATGAAATTGTGAGACGTAAATACTTCCACGGTGAGAAAGACGCAATAGCCATTACATCAAATATACACACCAAGCTGTTACCGGAATAAGACATAGTAAAATTAGCTGATCTTACAACCACTTAGCTTCGGTTGAAGCGAACCTTTCACTAGATTTGGCGTAATCAGAAACCTTTGTTCACATGACCCAATTTTAATGACCCTTTTGCTTGGATTTTATGAGATCAATGACTATTTTGTTTACATTTTATGACCACTTTTTTAATATATTATGGGTCCGTAGCCATTTTGATCACACTTTGTGAAGACAACAACCTGTGTTTACATTCAGCCAAGTCAACAACCTTTTTTTACATTTAGGTCGATGATCCTGTTGTATACATTTTATCAGAAGAATGACCTTTTTCTTTACATTTTATGGCGTCTAAGACCCCTTTGCTAACATTTTATAGATTAAAGATCCCTTTGTAGTCAAAAACCTTTGCTTTGTTGTATATCTTAAGAGGATAATTGCCTGTTTGTTCACATTTCATAGGGCCAATGACCCTTTCATCCATTTAATCCATTGGATTCGCATCTGGTGAATTCGAGAGCCATTGTGTGGTCGTAATGAAGTACGGAACGTTTTTTTTTTCAGCCATTCTTGGTTCACTCGCGCTTTGTGAGACGGTGCTGAGTCTTGTTGAAACGTCCATGGTTTGCGACCAAAATGTTTGTTTGCCCACGGCTTCAAAGCAGCCCCCAGAACACTTTTCCGATAATATGTCGCATATACTTTGACGCCAGGCAAGATAAAAAAAAATGGAGAACGCCCATTTGCGGTGACAGCGGTCCAAACCATTATTTGTGGCGGGTGCTGCCGCCTGGCCCCCAACCGATGACTTAGATTCTCGTATGAACGGTCGGTAAAGTAACCCTTATCGTTTTGAGAGTTTACGAGTTGCTCAATTGGAAAATTTTTTTCGTGAGAAAACACTATGTTCGGAATTTGACCGCTTTCGACCAAGCAAAGCAATTGCTTCACTCTCTCAAGTCTTACTTGTTGTTGCTTCGGTTTGAGATCATGAGCCTTTTGGAACATGTAAGGTTTGACCTTGAGCTCGTTTTTCAATACGCGTCGGATACTGCGGTCGGATATTTTCAGTTCTTTAGCCATTTGATTGGCACTTCGTCGTGGATTTCGCTCAAGTCCTTTTTCACTTTCCGAACCATCTCACGTGACGTTGCAGTCTTTTGATGACCACCTCCATGGCATTTTGCGATGCTGCCAGTATCATTGTAACGAGTCATCTCGCGATAAACACAAACTTTATTCACATTAAGATGTATGAGCTCACGAACAATAGCTGGCTGCGATTTTCCAGCTAAATATAAAGCAATCACACTATTACGTTTGAATTCCATCGCTGATCACTTTTCTTTGCATTCACTTTTAGCAAAGCGCTTTTGTACACTTGTGAAAAATACTCCGAACTATCATTCAGCAAATTTATAAACAGCTGATTCCAGCGCGACAACTGTGCGAACGATGTGAAGTTGGTTACACTTCGAGTGCCGGACCCGTAGCAGTACGGGCCACAACTTTCATAGTATATCCCAAAATCACTAGCAATCAATAATATGTGTGAATGAGCTCTGATTTTTACTATTCCCTCTTACAGGCACATTTAAACATAACTCCCGATGCAAGCCAATCATTTTACGAGTATGACTACCCCTTAACGGCTCAATCTATACCAAAACTGAGTTCGAAGCCATCAAGTGGTCATTGGCATATGAACACTGGATTGAATGGCATGCACATTTGTGATTGACAACTACAAAGCCGCATAACATACACATATGTATATGTGTACATATCTAAAGGTATCGTAATACCCCTAACTGAAGCGACCTGTCCTGCTGCAATTCCGAAATGCTGCTGCACTCCAGTACTGTTTATTTTAATTACTGAAATTGCATTCAAGTGCGTTCAAATGCTATTTTTGTAACTCACTCTCTCAGCTTAGCACAATTGCAATATGACTGCATGTAGATACACTCACACACAATCACATAAATATTTTGCAAGTGAATAACCAGATGTACCTGCCTAAATATTCCTGTTAACTTGTGGTTGCGTACACTGCACCTCCCACCTACATACTTGTTGGTGGCATATAGGGTTATGGGTGCCCATGCTTGGTACTAACATAATTGCCCAGTTAACTGGCCAGTTGTATAGTCAGTCGTTACCGTTACAGTCACAGCTATGCATGTCCATCAGCAATCACTCACTGCTCGGTATTTGCGCTCACAACGAGGAGGCAGAGTAACTGACAAGCTGATTTTCATATCAAAGTTGATTCAGCTGAATTTGTGTTAAGTGTCATCATTTGCGGTAAATGGCTATGTTACTACACCAACAATAACAACAACTATATCGGACATGGTTATAGCAAACATTACGTTACATTGGCAAATGAAATGATAATATTGAAATCAACTGGAGAGCAATAGACACACGAGACTGTATGTGGTGGATTTTGTGAAGAGAGGGAGAGTACTATAGATGCCAGAAATTGTATAATGATGTAGTTATGTATGTGTGTATAAATAATAAATGGGAAAGCTAAAATTAAGATTAAAATTAATAACTGAAATTATATTTAATTAAATTAAAATTAGAAGTGCTAAGTTAATGTTAATGTTAATATCAATGTTAATGTTAACGTTAATGTTAATAGATCGATGTTAATGTTATTGTTAATAGATCGATGTTAATGTTAATGTTAATGTTAATGTTAATGTTAATGTTAATGTTAATGTTAATGTTAATGTTAATGTTAATGTTAATGTTAATGTTAATGTTAATGTTAATGTTTAAAGTTAATGTTAATGTTAATGTTAATGTTAATGTTAATGTTAATGTTAATGTTAATGTTAATGTTAATGTTAATGTTAATGTTAATGTTAATGTTAATGTTAATGTTAATGTTAATGTTAATGTTAATGTTAATGTTAATGTTAATGTTAATGTTAATGTTAATGTTAATGTTAATGTTAATGTTAATGTTAATGTTAATGTTAATGTTAATGTTAATGTTAATGTTAATGTTAATGTTAATGTTAATGTTAATGTTAATGTTAATGTTAATGTTAATGTTAATGTTAATGTTAATGTTAATGTTAATGTTAATGTTAATGTTAATGTTAATGTTAATGTTAATGTTAATGTTAATGTTAATGTTAATGTTAATGTTAATGTTAATGTTAATGTTAATGTTAATGTTAATGTTAATGTTAATGTTAATGTTAATGTTAATGTTAATGTTAATGTTAATGTTAATGTTAATGTTAATGTTAATGTTAATGTTAATGTTAATGTTAATGTTAATGTTAATGTAATGTTAAATGTTAATGTTAATGTTAATGTTAATGTTAATGTTAATGTTAATGTTAATGTTAATGTTAATGTTAATGTTAATGTTAATGTTAATGTTAATGTTAATGTTAATGTTAATGTTAATGTTAATGTTAATGTTAATGTTAATGTTAATGTTAATGTTAATGTTAATGTTAATGTTAATGTTAATGTTAATGTTAATGTTAATGTTAATGTTAATGTTAATGTTAATGTTAATGTTAATGTTAATGTTAATGTTAATGTTAATGTTAATGTTAATGTTAATGTTAATACATTGATGTTAATGCTAATGTTAATGTTAATGTTAATGTTAATAGATCGATGTTAATGTTATTGGTAATGTCAATGTTAATGTTAATGTTAATATTAATGTTAATGTTAATGTTAATGTTAATGTTAATGTTAATGTTAATGTTAATGTTAATGTTAATGTTAATGTTAATGTTAATGTTAATGTTAATGTTAATGTTAATGTTAATGTTAATGTTAATGTTAATGTTAATGTTAATGTTAGTGTTAATGTTAATGTCAATGTTAATGTCAATGTCAATGTCAATGTTAATGTTAATACATTGATGTTAATGCTAATGTTAATGTTAATGTTAATGTTAATAGATCGATGTTAATGTTATTGGTAATGTCAATGTTAATGTTAATGTTAATATTAATGTTAATGTTAACCTTGCTCCGCTCGTGTATTTCTCCACAGTTTCTAGTATTCCTCATATTCACTCTTACACCTCAGTGTACTACTCCTTTATATGCGACCACAAAATAAAGTCTCTTAATTTTAATGTGACATTTACCATGATATTTGATTTCATTTGTAAATAGATCTTCAATTACAACAACAATAATGGCATGCACCGGCATGCTGCACATAAATTCACATGCCTACATACATACATATGTATGTATATATGCTTTCATATAGGCGTGTTGCAGCCACATAATGTTGCTGATGCTGCCGGTGAGCATTTAACGTTCCACACGCGCTTAATTAAATTCACTTTAACTACTCGCAGTGCAATTAATGTGTAGTGCGAGCAAAGCCTACACACACACACATATAAATGCATACATAAATTCGTTATAAGAGAGTGTTTATTTATAAATCAGCCCAAGCGCAGACCTATCAAGCACTCACACCATTGCAATACTTCTTGCAAACACGCACCCACATACACACTGTAGTATAACTGTTTCTCTGCACCGTTGGTTGCGCTTTTCATTGTCCTCTTAATGTTTGTGTAATTGCGTATCTCTGCTTATTTATGATTTAATTAAATGCGTTGCAATAGCAAACAGTAAAGCACACATCGCCCAACACACACATACCTATGTACACGAATAAGCTTGCTTCTTGCATTCGCGCAAGGACACTAGTGAGGACACCGAAATGCCTCATTACAACACATGTGAAATGCATTCACCTATGTAGAAAAAAAGCTTGGAGAGGGGCGTCATTGCGCATAGATGTGGACACATGCAGTGATGTGACTTTGCATGGCCTTAACTGGCTTCCTTTAATGTTCCCCCAGCCGGTGACATTACGGCTGCAAATGTTTTTCCAAGCTTTCGATTGCCAATTGCCCTGACTAAAGTGTGTTTATTTTGATTTTATGAACGTTGAGTACTCAATTGAAAGCATTAATTTCGCCCAAGTCATTACCAGCGGTCATAAAAGCTCATTAAAGTGCGGTAATGAGAAATTTAATTAGTTGTTTAAAAAGTATGGATATACCGTGGTTAACTTATTAAATAAGAAGGCGAGTTAAATTATAATAAATTATACTTAATTAAAGAGAAAAGTATTAACTTTGGTTGCACAAAACTATAATACTCCTCACAGTTGCATCTCTTATTAGATATTTATCTTAATTTATTCGTTGAGTTTCAATGACCGCAAATTAGCAGCTTCTGAAAGATGCGTGTGCAAAATTTCAGATCGATATCTCAAAAACTGAACATTGATAAACCGACTTTGGTCATCATGCCGATTAGTCGTAAAAGGTGATCCATTTCGCGGTTCCCTACTACAGAAAAACTTCAAAATTAATGGTTAATGTTCGTTATCATTGGAAAGAATATTCTTTGGCATTTATTTTTTGAGGATTAACTCCCTTCGAATTAACCTTCGACCATTTCGACTAGTAACTGGCGAATAACACGCGTGGTGCCAACTCCCTTCGGATTAACCTTCGACCATATCGACTAGTAACTGGCGAATGACACGAATGACACGCGTGGGGCTTTTCTCCAAGGCCTGCATCGAACCAGGATTATGGGCATAGACTTTAGATTTTATATATCCTCACAAGAAAAAGTCTAAAGGTTTGATATCATACCATCTTGGTAGCCAGTCGACCGCCCAAAACGTGTAATTAACGGCTCATCGAAGTGTTCTCTCAAAAAGTGCATTTATTGATGCGATACGCGGGAAGTTTCGTCGTCTTTTTGTAACCAAATCTCATCGGAATAATGAATAAACTTCAATCTTAGGCTTAGTTGATTGAAGAACAATGGACCGATGATTCCAACGACCACAAATCACACCAAGCCGTGTTTTTTTTTATATGAAACGAAAACTCTTGGGTATTTTCTCGTTGCTCTTTATCCCAAATGCGTCCAATTTGCTTGTTACTTATTCGCTGATCAAAATTTGGCTCGAAAATGTCGGATCTTCTTGGAACTCTTCAAGACCCTATAGAGCGAAACGATGTCGCTTTGCAAGGTTGAGCGACTTCAGTTCTTGCACCATCTATATTTTGTATGCTTTTAATTTAAGACCTCGACGTAAATGTATATATATATTTTCTTTACGGCGTGCTGGATGTGGTCTATTCGCTTGAATATTATCCAATAATGAATGGTGGGTCTTAAGTTGGGTTAACCTGATTCTTCCAACTGATTTTAGGTCGACGTTTCCTCACCGGCCACCGGGGGTCCCCCATACCGGACTTTTTGTGACCTGGATGAAAAACGTCCATTCGAGCAACATAGCCAAGCCTTAGGAGAGCCGCTGTAATTATATACGCCACACTATGGCACTAGGTCTATATCGCCGAAGACTTCATACTGTTCATGCTGCCATCAAATTCGGTAATACCCATTCGCGCTCGCGAAGTCCTTCGCACGAACGCATCATACAACAAGACGGATATTATCATTAACTTGTAAAGCATTAGCTTGATTCTGTGAGTCCATACTTTTCGATTGCGAGCCCTTGAAGGAAGGAGTAAATCTGCGAATGGTTTCGCGGCTAACGTCGTTGTTAGTCTTTATGCTGAATCTTAGATAGACAGACTCTGTCAACACCTCGAACTATATAGGGTGAAGTGATCTCCCAATGGTTCAGATCTTTTGTTTGATGACTGGAGGTACTTCCGTCTTTTCCTCGTTCACACCCACAACCGCTTCTTTTTCTGGGATTACGGTCCTCTTGTTGTGGCCGAGTATCTCAATATTGTCGACGTACGAGTATACACGTACTTGACTGTGGATTCTTGAAAAATAGAGGGACTTTGGAGTATATTTTCGGGTTCAGCTTGAAAACGATATGAAGAAGTTGTGCTTCTGTACAAGCCTGAGCTCTGGTGTAGGCTTTTTTGATCTTCCACTAACTTCTCCCTGTAATGTGGTCAGGCTTACCGTCGTCGGAATCACAATTTTATCTAGAGTTTCTATACTAAATCTAATTCTAAGCATTAAATGCATTTTTCTGGAGCAACCGGGCACATTTCCGGGCTGCCTTCGTCGATCCCTATGACAATGCTATTGACATTCCTCCATTTATTAAAAGGGACAAGATCAAGAGAAGTCATTAAATTCCTTAAATTCAATTAGACATTTCTAACAATTTATTTAGGATATACAAATTATTTTTGATTCTATTTCACGTTTTAGTTCTTTCTTTCCGTGGCTCTTCACATTTTCTTCTCTCACAGTTTTCTCTTTAAACAACACTTTAACTAATTATCAGTAAATAATAACATAAACAGAGTTAAATTTCATCAAGCTTAAAGGTGGATACTCTTAAATGAAATTTAAGTATACAAAAACACCACCAACAAACATTTATAAACACGTGCTGACCCTGACCTCAGGTATTAGGCACTCATCTCCTATCGACCTGGCTTCCCTTAGCATAAGAATGCGCAGCTACAAAGCAGATATACCCTTTCATCATATCCGGTGAAAGGCGGAGTGCAGCAGTCGTAAGGCTTTTGTACGCTAAACCGGAAATTAAGTTAAAACCACAAGCGTCCACGCGTATTTCCAATCGCTGACCACACCTCTCACTTCCTACTTTTCGCCGTCATAATACTCACTAGGACGTGCTATCTAATAAAGAGATACAAATGTGTTGCAACAAAACCTTTGCGTGCTCCTCTCTATTTCCTTTTGAGTTTGACGTTCGATAATTCTATTGAAAGATAATTGAATTCTTCTGCTTGACGTATTTCGCCGATTAATCAATCAATTTGCCGCAGTAGTTGCAACAACAACCGAAACAAATGTCTACCTATCTCGAAACACCAATCTCTAACTACAATATTATACCATTGCGATTATGTGCGTATCCGCCTTTTTGGCGCTCCTAAACCTGCCTCAATTTAATAAAATGCGTACAAACTGGCGTAAATACGCTTGGTCGTTAAACCTTGTCATATGGTAGATGGGTTAAAAAAATTAGCGACGCTATTTAATTTTCGAAATAGATATTTTCAAACTACTGTTCGATTCGAAACCCAAAATCGCCCTTAAATTTGTCTGTTTCATGAACGATAAGCTTGAATCATTATTAAGCAATGTATTAATGGGTGCCACCCAAATCGGGTTTTTTGGCTGGTCAGAATGTAGTAATAAAATTTGGATCGACCCCCATAAATGATCGTTTATCGTCAACAATTCTTCTCGGAGCCGGATTCTTTGCAGATTTTCACTCCAACAATTATCCCTATTGTCGGATTAAAATATGATAGGAAATACTTCCCCATGATGGCTTAAAACAATGGGTGGGTCACTTTCTTTCCGACGAAACCCGAGTAGGTTAAGTTAGGTTAGGTTAATCTGGTAGGCCAATAAGCCACGCATAAGCCTATTTTGGTTCTTTGCAATACCAGATGGAGTTCATGAGGAGTAGTCATCCTTTAGAATGTCGGCGTTTGACGCGAATTTTAACAAACGCTGAGACCTCATCATCGAAATTTCCTCCAGTGTACCATACCCTGGGGACCACAAATACTTACAGCGCCGTCTTGGCAATGCGGGACAGTGCACCAAAGATGTTCCATTGATTCCCTGGTGCTTTGCTCCAGACATTTACTACAGTGTTCTCGATTATTATGCTATCGACTGCCAAAAGGAATTTTTGAGAGAGAGAGAATTTAAATCCACGCAATAATTAATTAGCTAGTTGAGAGATCACCAAAATCTTCCACCTCAAGCGGATGTACTTAAGCTACAAAATACTGCTTAGATACTCGTCCAAACATTGCATAGTATTTGAACACTGTTAAAAAGGAGGACCTAAATCTGCTGGTAGGAACGAACCAGACAAAGTAATAGCCGAAAGTTCTAAAAGAGATATCAAATTTCCTAACATCATACCCAATCAACTTCATTCTATATTTAGAAACAGTAAAACACTTTTAAAATTTTCTTTATTTTTCAACTCATCCCTGCAGTCACCTGCTTGTAGCGGTATCGCCTCCTAGGGACATCAAGAGACCCTTCCTCAACTACATCGACGACCTAAAACAATTACCCGACCAGACTTCGTACGCAACAAACCTCAGACATGCACTGACGCACACAGTGGAGCCATTAATACCTTCACCGACTTCCTCTGCGTGAATGGCGTACTTGGATCAAGCCACCAGACGACGAGCTCTACTTACCTCTAGAATCGAGAATGACCCTTGCGCAGCTTCGTTCGTTCTCCTAATAATCCAGAAAATAATATGAAATAAGTATATGACCAGCGTGCAAAGAGTCCCCGCATGACACTAACCACCTCATTTGCAAGCACTGCTAACACTAAACAACTAACACACCTCTCCCTATGATTCGACCTCGTCGAAACAGAACTTTATACTTGTATATTTTGTCAAATCCAGTTTATGATCTGATACGGTTATTTATGAATTTTTTTTTTTTTGAAATAAATAAAAAATATGTGACCTGGTCTACAAAAAGGGGGCTTAGGTGTAAAAAAGGTCTACAAAGGTTATGGCTATTTGAAAATAAAAAAAACATTTTTTTGAAAAATTCATAACTTTTTTGAAGTTGGACAAAAAATTCTCAAAAATGTTTTTCAAAGGGTAAAGGATGGATAAGTTTCAGCAAAATCTAAAGGAGTCGGGCTCAAAAGTGGTCGATTTGGTATGGAATACCCCATATGTACTTACTTTCGATTTATTTAGAACTTTTGAAATTCACAAGTGGTAATAACCCCCTAAGATAGACTACTTTTATCCAGTACCTTTAGAACGGCCTTCTTTATTTTAAATATCCAAATTTCAAAAGCAATTGCATTTTATATCAGAAAACATTATTACCTGCCACTTCTAACTGCTTAAAAGACAGGTATATATTCTGGTATATAATATTTGTATGTATGACTGCGTGTACATTTAAAAGCTTTGTTGCCAACAGACAAAGAGAATTTCATATGCCACATGTGGCATGCCAACATTAGACTTTCCTTTCTTCTGGCATTACGCACATAATGATAAAACACATAAATTTCATGATATTTTATTAAAATTAGTTAAATGAGCATAAGCGCGCGAGCGTGAGTGTGCGTTTGGAGCGGCGAAGCGCCGTGTAATTGTGACTCGCTGTGCTCATATGCGTTCAAAGAATTTATTAAAAATTCAAGTGTTGCCATTTCGCTGACAACGACAAAATGTAATGAGATACACAACGCACTTCGGCATAAGGCTTGTTAAATACCTTTCTCGCTGTCAGTGCAGGCGTGCGCCTGTGTGTATGCAATACAGACTGCCACAATAGTAGACAGCGCCAAACAATGGCAGTCACTCAAAAAGCAAAGCAAACCAAAGCAAAGCAACCTGAGCTCGGCAATAGCAGCAGCAGCTTCACGCACACACACACACATATGCACAGAACAATGTAATGATTTTTGCATAATTTATTCGATGATTATTACGAACGATGCCAATGTGAAGAACTCGCTAGTCGCTCGTCGGCGGTTGGCTTTTGTATGAATGCTTCGCATTGTTGAGTTGCTTTGTGGTTGCTGCTATTGTTGTTGTGATCCTTTTACGAAATTATGTTGTTACTCTAAGGCAGGTATTTAACGGTATATGCCAGCATGTGTTTAGATCAATGTGCTTGCGTGTGTGCGCTGGAAAGTCGAAGAAGCTGCGTCTCTTTTTTATTACAATCGCACGCGCTCAACTGCTGCGCGGCGTTGTCGGGAGGGGGGTAGTGTGTCTCAAAAGCAAAAAGCAACAGCTTCAAATGTGAATTGTGAATATTACTTGGTTTTAATTTTATTTCTTTGCGCCACTTATTTAATGTTGGATTTTTGTGGCAGCTGCTCACGCATATGCAAAATGATAATGGAGACGCAATGGAAAAAAGAGTATACCTGAACTTATAACAAAGTACCTTTATACCCGTGTGCATTAAGCAGATAGGATAGAATAGATTTTTAAGAGTGTACATGGGTTTAGCATATATCAAAAAATTTTAAGTTCATCCGAGTAATAGTTTAAATACGGCCTTGATAACTTATGCGCTCGGCATTAGCTAGGCTAAGTGCGCCGTCTTTAAACGATTTTTTCTCCAAACTCTGCTTTTGAAGTCGGTTGTCAAGATTTCTCGAGAACTACTCAACCGATCCTCATGAAATTTTATGCAGTTCTTATGAAGAAAAATATCCCAAAATTTTCACTGATGACCAAATGCCAAGTTTAAAACTTTCATTTTCCAATAATTTCAAAATTTCTTTGTTAATAGTGTATGTTTGTAAAAATAAAAAAATGTAATGAAATATTTCATTTTTTATATGAGAAAAAAAATTAAAAAAAAAAAATGTTTTTAACCGAAGAAACCCATGTAATCCCTTAATCGTTCCCAGCGGGCATGTTATTAATACCACCTCAGATTCATCTAAAGAGGCCGCTATCTTTACCAAAATTGTTCCTGTTTCCGAAACTCAAATTATGGACAAGTGTAGCTGACCTGCTAGTGAGCTTGAAGTCTTCCCACAATTCGTTTTTACGCTGGAATTAAGGAGTGACGTCGACAAGGCCGCCGTCTATCCGCATATCTGGTTACTTTCTGTATCATCCCGTAGTTATTCAGTAGAACTAAAGATGCCTTCTCTATACCCAGAACTTGGAGAATGCTAACTAAATTTGATAGACAGATAAGCGAAATGTCAAGATCATCGGAGTTTACTCCGCCCCTACTTCGCAGTCCATGTTGAGTCCGTCGGTATAGATGAAGGTAGTATCCTCCTCCCTTGGTTAACCTTTTCTACTTTCACGTCTAGAGAGTAATCTTAGCTGAAAGTAAATATTGAAATCTGATTTACTTAGGTTTAGCTGATTCATAGCGCTATGTTCGTAATCTTTCCGGTTCCAGTTTCCGAGGACCATGCAGGAGTATATTAGGAACATTAGTTAGACATGACTTAATTGCCTTGGTAAGCCCTGTAGAAGCTTCTTTATCGCACGGCTATATTTGGTTTAAGACCCAGTATTCTTTTCCGAGTGCGATAGGAGATTTACATATGCCTTTTTTACCCATTTTAAATGTTAATTTTCCAATTCAGTTTGGTATCAATTTGAACTCCTTGGTATTATGCCGTGGGGAACAGAGAAATTGTTGTACCCCAGAATGAGGGAAGATCAACTTATTTTTGTTTTACTCGTGAACAGCATCAGTTGCCTTTTATTAGAGTTCATACTTAACCCATTAATTGCGGCTCATAGATGTAAACTTTGTAGTCTCATTCCATAAGCTTGCTGATAGGACACATAGACCTTAGATCGCGGTGCAATCCTCATCATCATCACTGATTGTGGACGGGAACCTTCCTGATATCATGAACACTATATCGTCTGCACATAGCTACTACTATGACTTGAAGTATATTCCATTAAGCGACACCACCTATAAAAGCAGAGAAGGAAACCATCTTAAAGAGTGCCTCTGCTTACGTAGGTTTGTCTATGCCTTTGGTAACTATTATTTAACTTTTGTTCAAATATTTGGCTTCTTGCCATCCGTTACCTTTATCCTTCATCTTTTTATTATTGGCTATTATGATAAATGATGTTGGTTTTCTGTTGTACCAACCATCGGTTTTCATAAGCTCTGCTATCATTTTTTCGTTCGTTAGGCCTCTCAAATCTTCAAAGCTTAATAATTTTCCAATTACCTAATTATTCCAAATTATATATACGGAAATGAGTCGGGGAAAATTTTTTCAAGCCGACTTACGGTATTTAAAAAAATCCCGAAATATTCATAAATTCAAACTATTTCGTTTTGAGCGAATTCTACCCTTCCTTACTCGTAGTTGATTCATGCCTATCAACTACTTACAAGTGCATGGTACCTTTCTTTTTCGCCATTTGATTGTCTCGTCACATTGTTATTAGGCCTTTGCACTCGCCTCTGCTTTGAGAGCTAAGAGCAATCTTATTCTCCAGCGATTTAAGATTTCCAGAAGTAAACGTCGGCAAGCGCATATGCTCGTAATAGTAATCAACTTACGTATATTAGAGTTATACCCAGCAGTACAAATAAGTAGATTTAAAAAATTACTGGGGTGAAAATAAGAAAAAAAGAAGCCTATGAGAAATTCTAAATAACAAAATTACAATAGCCTTTAAGCAGTACCGAACTATTAAGGGTAAAACAATTACAATTCGAAAGGGTCACTGACTTGTGAAACGGTGCGCTCGAGTCTAGCCAGTTTTTCTCGAAACTGTGCTTTTGAGCTCGGTTGACGAGGCTTCTGGAGAACTACTCAACCGATCTTCATGCAATTTTACACAGCTGTTTGAGACGCAATTCTTAAAGACTTGGACGAAAGAGTTTTTTCTTGGCGAAGAAACCCGAGGAAACCCATGGAACCCGTTAAGTGTTAGATCTAACAAAATCCAGCTTAGATTAAAAAAATGTACGTTCTTTTCGTACGCCAATTCGCATTTTTTTTTTCGTCTATCTAGTATTATTTCTACGTTAGCACCCAAATGCACCACTGGATACTCTCGCCTAGACACAATTACACCTTTCCCATGTGAGCAGCTCCGCACTTAAAGTCAGCAAGACGACGTTCGTTCATTTCGTTTTTTCTTTTTCATTAAGCCATTCAAATTGAGTCTCACTCAGGCAGTCAGTTCGTCATACAGTCGATTGCTCATTGCCATTTTATGCCACTTTGCATTATTACATAACTGAGTAGCTTAGCTTAGCTTCGTCTTGCTCAACTCAAATCCACACAATTTCATTTTAATCACATTTCCAAGGCAAGCCGACAAGAGTCCTTATGGCAGTGTTCGTGACTGTTGGCGACGCGTCGTCGCCTTGTCATCTTATATTTTACGATTATTGCGTTGTACTTGTACTTTTGTTATATTATATATTTATGTGTATGATTCTAGTGTGCACTTGTGCGCCTGTTATTGTTGTTAATTTTGTTGTTGACATGTCACCATGCAGACGTAATCAAAAAGGTAATCAACATAAAGTTACACTTGTCACAATCATAAATGCGTTAAGTGTTTTAGGTGTAATCATATGGGGGGGGGTTGCGGTTGGTTACAATCCTATACCCTGATGTCATGGTTCATCTCTCAAGTTGTGAGATATCTGATTCATTCAGTGTGTGCTTTGTACTGTTCAAAAGAATAAAATAACCGGTATTTAAGTCGTATACAAACCCAAGATTAAAAAATCTTGATCTTGATCAAAATTTGCTTAAAATTTTCGATAAAATTAGTAAATTCATCAGGTACCCAGGTACCCAGGTACCAACTATTCAACGTCGAATGGTATTCATAGAATACATCATTTTAAGAATTACTGTCGAATTACTGTCGAAATCATTGGACTGTTAAAAATCTTATCCATTCTCGGGACATACTGCAGTGCCCAAAAAATAAGGTGACATTGTATTTATTTTGAAAATTCTTTATTTATTCATATATGGGTTGTGTTTTTGGCGAAATGATCACGAGTTACGGGGGCAGTATGGAATGGTGCATTATCGTGGCGTTAAAACCGAGAATTGTCTTTCCACAATTCCGGCCTTTTTAAACGGAAAGCGTTACGCAAACGACGCATAACGTTCAAATAATATTCCTTGTTGACCGGTTGGAGGGAATTCATAATGCACAACACCACGACAATCGAAGAAAACAGTCAACATGACTTTGATTTTTGAGCGACTTTAGCGCGATTTTTTTGGTCTCGGCTCTCTTTTGGCACGATACTCGCTCGATTGATCGGTTGTTTCGGGGTCGTAAGCATAGATCCAAGTCTCATCGCCAGTTATAATGCGTTTCATGACACCCTGGTAGTCGGAAAGCATCGTTTCACACACTTCAACGCGACGCCTTTTTTCCAAAAAATTCAATGTTTTCGGTACCAGTCGCGCTTGAGGCCCAAAACATCCTTCAAAATGGTATTGGCTGAGGGGTTCTAATTGTTATTCGATGGTTTTTCAACACCAAATATTTGACTTGTTGAACGTGAGCTTCGTCGGTTGAGGTTGATGGTCGCCCTGGACGCTCTTCGTCTTCGACACGTTCATGGCTGGCCTGGAACTCACTATACCACTTGTAAACATTTTTTTTAGACATAGCCTCATCCCCAAAGGCTTTCTGCACCATCCTTAACGTACCCGCAGCGGAAAATTGATTCCGTAAACAAAATTTAATGCAAATTCTTTGCTCAACAAATTTCGACATCGCAAAAAACGAAAAACTCACTTTTAGCAGCTCTCAAAACGACACGTATGTCAAACACAAATGAATATTTTGACATGAAATTTGACATAAATGTAACTGACAGTACTACCAACCTAAAAATAAATAATTCTCCAAATCCTTCGACGCGCGCAGTTTAAATTCAAATGTCACCTTATTTTTTGGACACAGTAGAAGAATCATTTGTTGCGAAAACCTTCATTACCTTTGTCCAACATACCTATATACCTAAATCTAGATCTTCATGGATTAGATCATCAAACGAATGAGTTTGGTAGGCTTATAGCAACTAGTGATGAACCGAGAAGTTTTTATACGATGAGATACGAGACGTGTCAAGTAATCAATGCTGTCTTAGTATACGTCTTTCCAAAGTACATAAACTGCATTCGGCGAATTTTATGCAGAGTAAAACTATTCAACAAAGAAGTTTAGTAAACAGAATCAAGTTTCTGGTGCCGAAATGTTCCAAATGCTTGAAAAGACCTTCGCTGACAATTGTTTGCAGCGAACAAGTGTTTTTGATTCACACAAATTATTCAAAGATGGTCGAGAACGTCTTGCCGACAAACTATATTCAGGGCGGGCATCAAGAACAACTAAGCATCAACACATCATTAAAATAAACGAATTGGTGCTTTAGAATCGACGATCAACAGTCAGAGATCTTGCTGGCATCGTTGAAATATCCTAAGGATCGGTGAAAACGATTTTGAAAGATCATGCAGGCTGAAGAAAAGTGAAAGCACGATTCTTTCCAAAATAACTAAATTTTTTCGAAAAACAGCTTCACGTTAACGTCTGTGAAACCACGCTTCCCGACTACCAGGATGGCATAAAGCGTATTATTACTTGCGATGAGTCTTGGAGTTATGCTTACGAGCTGGAAACAAACGATCAATCGGTCGAAAATCGTTGCAAAAGTGTGCCGGAGATGAAAAAACACATTGAAACCGTTAAAAAATCAATATTTTCTTGGCACTTTTCTTTGGTTATCGAAGTGTGGTGCACATCGAGTTCCTTCCGCCTGACAAAACTGTCAACAAGTAATACTATTTGAGTGTCACGCGAAGCTATTCGTAAAAAAATTCCGAAATTCTGGGCCGACAGCTCTAGGTTATTGTACCATGATAAAGAACCGTCGCATACTGCATTGATTCTTCGTAAGGTTTTCGCCAAGTTTTCCCGCGCCGCAACCACCATATTCGCCTGATTCAGTGCCATCGGACTTTTAGCTATTGACCTAACCCAAATTATAACTCCGGGCCAACCGTTTTGTATCAATTGAAGCCATTAAACCTGATTCGCCACAAGCACTGAAGGCTATTCCGGAAATTGACTTCAACTACTGTTTCGAGGATTAGAAAATCATAGTTAAAAGTAAATTGGGGCACAAAGGGATTACTTTGAGAAAGACGATGTAGATTTTGAAAAATAAATTAAGAATTTTAAAATTACGAACAAAGTCTTAATACTTTTTGCTCATAGTAATACTATATAAAAAATATCAGACGCTATTATTCTTAGGTCGTCATACTTCTTGGCAGATAATTTTAATTTTTTCTTATATTTATAAAAAAAAAACTTGTTACTTCAAGATAAAATCAAATTATTTTAGAAAAATTCTTTAAATGAACCACTAGAGTTTTTATTTTCTGTTTCCTTAACTCTCAACTCCACCTCAAGACTGTCAACCAATGAACCGGAGTATAATAAATCATCACTTTTCCACCTCAAAAATGTCATGGCAAGTCAAACAGCTGTGACCATAAAATCAACCCAAAAAGTCATTACATTTATTTTTCTTCCATATTTATGTATATCAGAATATCTAAAATATTCATTTCCAAAAAAGTCAAAAAGAAAACTAAACAAAATTCTTCACGCTCGCAATGAAAATGGAATGCAAATACACACTTTTTGAATGTGAAAGCACATCGTTTGGGTGAAATAAAAACGCGTGCACTTGCGCCTAATAGTATGCAAAATATGACGCCGCGCCCACTGCACGCATCGTCTGTTGCGCACGTCTTCCCCGCCCGCTCATCAAATGTAATTTGAATCCATTTGTCTAACTTGTCTGCGCGTCCTTTGGCGCGGCAACTAGCCGCATTGTTGTAAGGAATATAAAAAACAAATGCGAAAAACCACAAAACAAATGCTAAGTACCACATTTTGTAGCGGAAATCATAAATTGGCTGTTTTGTATGTCATTTATTATCATTATTTGCTCGAAATGATGTCAGAAAAAGCGGCAGAAATTTAAAGTGAAAAAGGAGTTTCATGTATAACGGTAAATAAAAAAAAATAAATTTTGAGAAAAAACTTCACAAATAGTAGGCAGATTGTACGTTGTAGAATAAATGAATTAAAAGGCAGTTACTGCTAAAATATTAAAGCAGAAAAGTAGTGAAAATAAAGTGACCTTTCAGTTTTTAAGCAGAAGAATTAGAGTGAAATTTAAAAGTTCTTTTAAAAAGAGCGTAAAGAAATTATTACGCCTACACCGTTATTAGACTCAAAAAAGCACACATATTCTGTATGCAGTATTGAAAATCGAAAAATCTGAGAAGTTCTAATTTTAAATCAATCCGCAAAAATCAATATCAAATTTTAGTTAAAAAATGTAAAGAATTGTTACAAAAACTTGCTAAAAACTCGCGTTTCTCTTTTATTGTGTCTCTTACAGTTTGTCCGGAAAGTAATAGGACTGAGTCGATTAAAAAAAAAGAATATTGAACCAATTATTACAATTCTTTAAAAACTTTTAAAATAGGCTTTTTCTGCGTCGATTCTTTCCCCGGAATAGAGCCGAGGTGCAGGCTCCTTGGATCCCCTCTGTCCTCTTAAAATGCTTGCCTTTCTTCGGCCTTTTCAGACAATGAGTCTCTTGAGAACTTCCAGTAAAACTTAGCGTTGACGGTTTGTTCAGGAGGAAAAAGTTCATGGCGGATGATACCTTTGATGTCAAAAAAAAAAACAATGAGCCTTGTTTTTACTTTGGATTTAATCATTCATCAGCGACCTTGTCCCGGCCCTCCAAAAAGGCCTAGTACCCCCGAAACACACACTTCTTGTGGCAGATTTACAGTTCATTACAATTTAGATAACACTTCTTAATTCTGGTATTCATTAAGGAATAGTTCGAAAATGGAGAATGGAGTTTGTGCGGGGGTATACTGTCCAGAGTTAGTCATAAGACAGTCTTTTATGTTGCCGGAATACTGCAGAATATTTCAAGCTGAGGTCTTTGCTAAAGCGAAAGCCGCGGAGCTGGTCTCCAATGCACCTACAGGCAATTCTAGAGTCAACATCTACGTAAATAGCCAAGCAGCAATCAAGGCTGAAACATGGTATCACATATCGGCCCAAAGTGTGTTGAGAAGCCGGGCAGCAGTTGAAAGTGTTGCCAGAAGTAAGCAACTTCACTTCCACTGGGTGCCAGGCCACAAAGGCATTAGGGGCTATGAAATAGTGGACAAGATTGCCAAGATCGGTGTACCGCTAACTCCCGAAACCGGGTTCAACATTGAGAATCCCATGCATTGTGTCTACGACGATTTAGAATGGTAAAGAATATTAAACCTGATGAAACAAGCTTCCTGGCTGCAAAACAGTAAAAGTAATGTGGAAAACCGTAGGCACCAGGGAAACAATGGAACAAATCTTGTGCACTTAGCTAACATTGGCAAAGAACCAAAACTGGTCTATGCGGGGCCTAACAGACTAACCTAACTTTACAGTACGAATTATTTCCCCAACTCTTTATTTAGCACAGTTAGAAACCTTAGTATATTTTCAACTACTTAAATGGTATTCATTGGTGAAAGAAGTCCTTTTCCTACTTCCGATTTCTAGACCTCAAAACATTTAGCCTCTACTGAGTCTTATGAATCTGAATATTAGGTCATAAGTAGTTCCTTATCTTATTGGGTCAATGATTTATTAGCCTTCTAAGCTCTCGAATTATTTTCAAAATTTTAGATATTTTATTTTGCATGGATCTGCCGAAATCAAGAAGTTTAATTAAAGGTGATATAAAGATTGAAAATTATATTATCTGAACTCCGAAAATATGTAAGTAACAACCAAATTCCTGAAACTAAATAACTTTAAGAGAGGGAGAGAGAGCAGTTGAGTTCTCTAAGAAACGGTTACTACTTCTTCTTATAATTATATGCGTTGTATGCATCCATGGTCGGTATTTTTTACAGAGAAGCCAATGCTTCTTCTAAAATAAAGGCTTGCCATGATGCTTCTATCTTTCTTATCTCTTCATTAAGTTAATTTTTCCGGACCGAGCTTTCACTCTTACATAATGTGTCCCGAAATAATTGTAGTACTTTCAGAAGAAATCTTACTTTACATCTTCACATGAAAAAGCGAAAACTTATTCATATGTAAGTCTTTATCATCGCCTTATTTGGCAAGCGTTGAACAGCTAAATACTAGTGCTTATGCAGTCCTCTTGTCTCAACTAAATAACTGTAAGAGAGAGAATTTGGATTCTATTGGCTCGCCCAACCATTATTACTTTTATATATACTATACTTCAACTGTAAGTAAAAAGCAACGACTTCGATGTTCGATATTATTCTTTTTGGTCTCGCTTAAGCCTTAACCACCTTTAGGGAGAGGAACTCGAAAAAGAATGTAGTATGTCTCTGTTGTAACGACGTAGAAATTGCCAATATAGTTGCTAGAATGGATGCAATTGATGTACTTGGTCACAGAGGAATTACCGGAACAGCAAAGCCTATGAGCTTGCTAAACAGGGCACCACTAATCCATCATATTGGAGCAAATTGATACTCGCTGTTCTCTTTTGCTCTACTGTTGAATCTATGGTAGACGTTTTGGGTGGACTTTTTCTCTCCTGTCCTGGTTTTGCGAGACTGAGGTTGAAACATCTTGGTAAACACACTTTCAGCAGAGCTGGTGAAACTTTAAACACTTCCGGAAGAAAGAAGAAAATAAATGCTACCTTGCGCTTATGATAACCTATTCATATAATGGAATTGTAAATCACAATTATTTTCTAGATTAAAACCCGTAAATTTATACTTTCTTTTCAGTATCTTTTTCTTGACTTTTTAGGCAAAAATTTTGCTTCTAAGAAAAACTCAATAATGAGATTTTCCAAAGAAGATCTTCTTTTAATGAAGCACTGACCAGATAGATAGATATCCTACCCCCGACGTTCATAGGACGTAAAAATTACTAAAATATAAATGCGAGAAAGAAGCAACCATTTACTGGAACCTCAGCAAAGGTATTGTGTAATTTTTACAAATGAAAGATATTAAAAAAACTCTGCCGCTTTAGGCAACAAATCAATGGATTACAATTACAACTTTTTTATACGCAAAAACAATAAGAGAGAAAACATTTCAAACGCCGCGCCGCCAGGCATACGCAGACGGTCATTTGCCTGCGCTCGCCTTGCCGCAGCGGCAGTGAAAGGAAAGCCTTTCAGGCTGACGGCTGCACAGCGGGCATAACGGACGCAAATCAAACGCGTATACTAGATCGCACTGCCACAGCCACCCATCGGCAGTTAGTGGGTGTGCCGCTATATTACATAACTCCTACACAAGCGGCGGCTTAGCGGGAGATTTCGACAACAACATTCGGTAATATTCTCATTTTACGCTACTTATGTCCGTTATGCGAGCATGAATTTTATTACACAACAGGAAAACACGCCTGCAACTACAACAGAAACAATAAGCGTTTAATAAGCTACATTTCTGTGGCGTCAGCGACGGCAGCCCACTTGCTCGGGCGCAAAATAAAAAGCGGCGGAAAAATATATTAAGACAAATTATTTTTATACGCGTCTGGGGATTTTTTCTTCGCTCTTTCGTTTTTTTATCTTGGCAAGACTCTTACTTAAGTACATTCATACAATTCGTTTCTTTTATTAGCTCGACATAATTTTCACATTTATTCACATATACGAGTATATTTCTATTTTTATATAGCTCTACCATATATACACATTATTTAGATATGCGTTTATTGATTTCATTCATTTATCGAGGAGTTCGCTTTATTTACTGGATTTATTTTTTTATTTTCCTCCCCGCCGATTATTGCGAGTGTGAGATGCCTAAATATCACAGTCATATTGTGCCCTTGGAATATCATCCTACATACGGATTTTTCATACTTTTCTCTGCTCTCTTAAATTTTGATTTTATACTGACTTTCGTCGAACGCATGCAGCCGCTATTGATACAGCAGCTTAGCCTCTTATCCAGAGTATTTTTCATTTGCTAGCGAATTGTGGGCTTAGTGTTGGACCACTCGTCATGCTTCATGCCATAAACTCTTCAGTCTTAGACACTTTTATAAATGGCAAAAGTGAGCCGAATCAAAGCAACGATTAAGTATTCGATGTTGTAGCTACGCTCTTTGAGATTAATATTGAGCAGTGGACGCATTCTTTGATCTTTTTTAAAAAATCCCAAATGTCAACAGATTTGCTTTTGATAATTATTAAATTATCTGCATACATATGTATTCACGTTTGCATAGAAGGGTGCAGGTAGCTTAAAGTAGGTAGCATCAAGCGCAAACATCAAGACCTTTTGATTAAAACGATTGTTCTCTTTACCACTGCTCGATATTTTATTAACATTAGACAGCTTATGATTTTTAATCGAATGTATTACTGGATCACTGGACTTTCGATTAATTTCAGATTATGCAAAACAACCCTTAAGCTTCAGTAGCTCAGTTAAATTTCATTGCCTTGGGGTTGGCTGACTTGTCTGAATTTGTATTGCTTTCGTTTTAAATTTTTCGCCATTGGATCCCCATTTCTCTCAACAAAAGTTTAGCTTGAGAGAATATATACTTTAATATTGCACCGACTGCATTGGTAAAGAGCCATCACAGACCACCAGCCTCAAAAATTGTTACCTTCCACCATTGAGTGAAATCACCTCTAAGAATGCAAATAATCCTAAGCGAAGGCGGACACCACGAATATGGTGATATTTGTATTCTTTGCGGATGAGTTTGAATTTCAGAAGAAATCTCATATTGTATAGGGCTAATCATCTTCATCACGAAAGGCTAAAACATGTAGATCTGTAATTCTTCTTCATTTCATTTAACTTTACTTGGTTGGAGAGCACTAGTCAGCTACCACCACTTGCGCATTCAAAAGATCATCTTAATCCAAAGTAAATAAGAGGAAGTTTAGTCGAATTCAATCCGACTATTGCCTGGTTGTTATAGCAGCAGAATTCTGCCGATATTATAGTCTTTGGCTGGATAGAAAGTCGGGTTCGTTTCGTTCATGGCGTTACTGTCAGATCGGGGTTAACACGGTTAGCTTTAAATTTTTGGGATGATAGTTGTATAAGTTGCTTGGAAGATGGCGAATCATTACAGCACCCACCTCTCGATTATTTCAATAATGCAGGGCTAAAATAACATGGATCCCCTACTTTAAGGCATTCAGATGAATTGACGGAAATATAAATAAAACTCCTAAGCAGATTACTAGCAAGGTCAAAGCGCTTTTCCAGATTTAACATCATCTACAAGGACTTTACATTGTACTCCAGTTATATAAATTTTTCTTGAAGATTAGCCATAGAACCTAACCTAACCTAATCCGCCTATAGTATTAATATCACTCCTTTCAACTCCCAACGAAGCCCACAACTTTGGATGAAAATATAAACCGTCTTACTTGAAATCTTAGACCTGACTTCTTTTAGCTGATGACACCGTGTAAAAAGTGATGAAAACGAGGTATATAGCAAAATTCTCATTATGAGAACTAGAAAAATTGGCTTCAAATTTCGATTTTGTTATGATTAAGCAGCGGTTTACAGATAAAAATTAGGTTCAATACGAGTTAAGGTGCGGCACCCATACCTTGAGCTTTTTTTAATCTAGCAAATGGATGGTTCCAAGGGAGGATGGAGTCATTTATAGAATTTCTCGCAAGTGAGGAAAGTTCTCTGAGCGCCATTCACTTGGAAGTAGCCAGAAACGATTCTTAAACATGTGACTCAAACAGCTCACAATTTCCGGCCTTAGACCAAGTGTTCCCTGGGTAGCCAAAAGACATTGAGGCGAAACATTCATACCCAGAGTTGTGCGCTATACCTTCACCTAAAAAACACCCACTATGAAAAGAACAAAACAACCTCGGATCAGAGACCCCTCTTTTGATGACGACCACTTGAAGATTACGATTTAAAGGCATGAAACTGGAATGTCCGGTTCTTTAATTGGGAAGCTGCCGCTGCCGTCCAAGAAGTGTGATGAACGGGACAAGGACTGAGACGAGTAGGTCCTTGGGGCATTTACTGCAGTAGCTATTTAAAGGAGCGCAAATTCGGTGTGGGATTCGTGGTGGAAGAGAGACTCCTTCGCGAATCCTGGTATTCATTCCGGTCGATGAACGTCTATCGAGCGTATTGTTTTAATGATTACAGCCCACCGTCACAAAACCAGACTAGAAATTCACCATTCGCCAAATCTTGAAAAGAGCATGGACACACATCACCTCTTCGTCGATCTACGCCGATTTTTAGTTCTATAAGAAAATTTGCAGAGATATGGGAAATCTTAATAAGAATCGAGCTAATGTCGTACCAATCGGACAACCTCAAAATTTGCAAACCTCACACACACTCTTTCCAAAATGAAATCATATATGAAACACATAACCTCAAAAGACAAATTTATTGTCAAATCACTTGTACAATCTCTACTTGGTCGGGCAATAAAATTAAAAATCGCTTTAATTTCTCCCCACAGACAAGTTACCAGCAAATTCTTATCTCCACATAATTCGACGAGAAACAAACGTTACCATAACGGAAATATGGCAAATTTTATTAACTGCAAATCTTATTTGCATGTTTATTTTACATAATTTTCCAAAAGCACTTGCGTTAAAGCATTAACCTCACAAAAAACCCCGACCAACGTGACACACCATGCCTTCGTTTGCAAAGACACTACAGTCTTCATCGCTGCTGCGAATTCGCAAATAATTTCTGGGCGCTTTTCCACTTGTTAACCGCTGGTAGGGGATCGCGTGCGGGGGGGTGATAAAATTCGATTTGCGCGAAATGTTAATGCAACTGTCAATGCCAACACAAGCGAGAGAGAAGAGAAAAAACAAAGGAAGTAGAAATAAAAAATCAGGCAGGAAGTAAATAGAAAGCACAACAAATATTAAAACAACACCCAAACGAAATAAAATGAAAACAAATTTCACGCTTCAACGCAGGAAGCTGCAAAAACCCAAACCCTGAAGAGACTGGAATACGAAAAATTTGCATACGCTGAAATGAGAATGGGAAATAACTGTGACACGGTGACATTAAATGCGCAGCTACAATTGCTAAGTGCCACTTGCCACATGCCACATTGTGCGGTGTAGCAGGCAGGAAACGCGTCTTATAGCAGCGAACGATTCGTCATATTTCGACACGGGACAACAACATAAGGTAAATAAAGAACGCAAACCGAAAAAACAGAGCCGCAAATATTAAGGGGCGAACAAAATTCGGACGGAACCGAAAAAATTGGAGCAAGTTTTAAAAATCGGGTTTGAGATTACGGAATTATATAAAGCAAAACATGTGAGAAAATAAGTTACAAATGAGTTCTGGACCTTGTGAGAAATACTAGAAATACCAGTGAAGAGAATGAGTGATGTTTTTGAAGCAAATTCCTTTTCTAAATTTTCAAATAAGACCTCTTTTTTTAAGGGCAAGTAATACTAACACATGCCCTCAGAATGGGCTGACAAGTCGAGAAGACTGCAGGAAACGTCTAGAGTAGGGCACCCGCATTGACAAGATTACGCCGTAAGCATCTGGGGTTCCCACAGTATGATACACTGGAGGAGGAGCCCGTAAAGACTGTTAAAATTCGCACCAAGCGCAGGTATCCTAAAGGATGACTACCCTTCTCGAACCTATCAACTGAGCTCCATCTGGTATGGCAAAGGACCAAAACTGGCCTATACATGGTTCATTGGCCTACCAGATTAACCTAACTTATCCTCTGGACAAGTCCTCCATATACCTCTGTTAATGACGATAAGCGTGTTAATGCCAGACTTGTACCAAGCGACCCGAAACTTTGGCAAAAACGACGTCGAGTAAAGGTGGTAAGGAAGATGATTGTCAACGTATCTGAGGCATCTATCCCTTCATTGCAGGTGTCGACATGGAGGCTTGTGAATACCACGTCAAAAATATCAACAAACCAGCGAACGAGGCTCCATAAAACCGGAAAAACAAGTATTCTCTGAGGGCACTGAAGACCATCAGCACCTGAAGGCATACCTATAGTGGCTCAGGAGCCTATTTTGCAGACAATAAAATTTTTTTTTATTAAAACTCGTGAAAAAGATTTTTTTTTCAGGCCGGGCCAACTTAGATCAAATGATATTTTGAAACGGATATGATCTCTAACTCCACTAGCCTATCCCGATAACTTTCAGGGATGAAAAAATACCTTTGTGTTACACGTCGCTCTACCAAATAAGTCGTCTCTTTCACTATATAACATAAGTAGTACGATCAGTCGGCATTCCCAAGGAGCTCTCACATATAAAACTATACTTTGACCAATTATGCTTCTCGAAACTTTGTCTTCCAGTTGTTCACGGTTCTGACCGATTCTAACCATAAAGTCTGGACACAAAGCAAACTCCAGCAACACATCGCACTCGGGTATAAAAATATTGAACTGAATCGTGACTTTCGTTTAGAAAAATCAACAAGAGTGTACGTCATTTGCCACTTGCCATTTGCCGATATCGACATCTCATCCAGCATTCATCCGGAAGCGATTATAACGCCAAATCCGCACTGTCGCAGCGGCTTTGCGGTTTGCACGCTCGGCAATCCCCGTCTAAGCTGTGACGCATTAAATTGTGCTTGCCTAATCCATACGCCATTGCTATTGCTGACTGAATGACTGACACTTTCAAATCCACCACCTCTCACCGCTCTCCACCGCGGCCGCTTAACTTTTGTTTAAATTGTAAATTCATATTTCTCCTCATTTCATATTCAAATTTGCTTTCCCCCACTTAATGTGAACAGAACAATAGCAATAGTTGCTGTGGTGTAGCGAATTTTTATTTGTTTTCCTTCGATTATTTTTCGACTTTTGCATTTTTACGAGCTAACACGCCTCGGCCGCCCGTACGGCTCACTTTCACTTGCCGACTTTCGCCGCACAGCATCTGTTTCATTTGCATGCGTCCTCTTCCACTTCGTGGTTTCTGTGTGCCGTGCAGCCACTGCTTGTTTTATGTCCTGTAAGTGGATCGCAGTCTCATTTTGTTGCTGGTTTAATTTTACGCTGATTGGTTTTATGTAGTTATTGTTGCCGATTTGCTGTCTGCCTGTGCAAATACGCTTCGAGTGCGATAAGCCAATGCGCAACTTAAAATTTTAAATAAATACCAGCAAAGTGGAAAGAAACAATAGCTACTTAATGCGGGGCAATGTTGGAGGGATGAGGTTGGGAAACATGGAGAAAAAATATGGCAGATTGGTAACAAATTATTTCAAAATTTAAATAACGCAGACAAACGAGATATAATATATGTATATAATTCCTTAGTCGGTTGATAATTTTTCGACATATTTTGACTTACTTACAAGAAGGAACATATGAAAGCTAAAATACGTCTTGACCTAGAGAGGTAGCTCCCCAAATTCCACATCTGACAAAACGTAGCCCACCAAATGGTACGTAAAAAGCCATAATAAGATCCAGGCTTTGGGCTATCTACCAGTGCGTCCAAAACGAGTCAAAAATTATCTGGCCTCTCTAGCATCATGACAGACTAGAAACAATTTGAAGATCTGTTAAACTCTTGCAATGTAGTACTGGATCTGCGGACCTATTATACTAGTATCGTTTTGAAAAAATCGCGATATGTTTTATGCGGTATCGAAGAGCCTTTAAAAATTCACAGAGACTATTTAAACATCATGAAAGAGCTCCGCTCAACCCTCCCGAAGTAACAGGTACCACAATTGTTGCATTTGTGGCAGGGACTGACCTGAACCAGATGACCTACAAGTATGTTGCGGTTAAGAGGTATCACAAAGGTTTGACTTTATAGCTGAGTGTTCGTTGATCCATTCAACCACTCCATCCACTCACACTTGAAGTCTTACTATAATAGATTGGCTTCATACCGGATCACTTGGATCATGGAGTCGCCAAACCGAACTTTGCCGGCTTCTTCTTTACGCATATACCGGCGAGGAAGTTGTGGGTGGAAAGGAGCCGTTCGAACAGAGGAACCGTGTGCTTTTTTACGGATGCGTCTAAGATTGGGGGGAGGTTGGTGGAAAGTTTTACTGTCAGGAGCTCTCTTTCAACTCCAGCTTCAAATTTCCTGACTATTGCAGTGTCTTCCAAGCCGAGGTGCATAGCCTCTTTTGGAGAGGTGACCATCTACTCAGACAACAAAGCGGCGATACTAGCTTTGACCTCATCAACAGTCAATCAGGCTAAGTCAAGGAGTGCCTAACCTCACTATCAATAGCACCGAGTGCCTTTGTGATAAGACTGGCAGCCTAGAAGCCCTATTAATAGAATGGAAACGGGTCGTATCCTCTTGTGTTCTACTACTAGGCTGATAGCTGGGCTTCTCGGAAGCTTGGCCAGCGCTAGGCCACTATCGGTACTTGCGCTATCTCAAAAACCTTCTGACCCAAAACCAATCACAAAAGATCTAGTGATTTCTTTGCTCTGAGTAATACTAGTCTCTCCCTACTTTTGGGGTTTTTTATGGGCCATTGTCCGATTGGCGTCCACGCTGTAAGGCTTGGAATCTTGTCAATCGCCATCTGAAGAAGCTGTGTGAAAGAAATCGAGATGGAAACAACTCAACATTCCTATTGTGCGACTTTTTCAATCTACTCCTGGAGAAAATAACTCGAGCAGGAAATCTGAATGGAGAAGGTACAATCTTCTAAAAGAGTGTACAACTGCTAGCGTACGTCGCTGACAACGATATCATTGACCTCAGCAACCACCTGGTTAGTTCTGCTTTCTCCCGGTTGAACAAAGACGCAAAGCAAATTGGTCTGATAGTGAACTTTGAAGTCGTAGATAATTTCGTCTATCTTGGAACCAACATTAACACGAAAAACAATGTCAGCATCGAAATCTGTCGCAGAATAACTCTTGCCAACAAGTGTTACTTCGGACTGCGTAGGCAATTTAGAAGTAAGGTCCTCTCCCGACGAACAAAGACCAAACTAAACAACTCACTCATAATCCCCATCCTGCTATGTACTGCAGAAGCATGGACGATGAAAACATCTGATGAGTCGACGTTACGAGTTTTCGAAAGAAAGGTTCTGTGAAAGATTTTTGGTCCTTTGGACTTTGGCAATGCCGAGTACCGCAGTCCATGGAACGATGAGATGGACGAGATATATGTCGATAATTGAATAGTTCAACGAATTGAGAGACAGGGGCTACACTGGCTAGGTCATGTCGTCCAAATCGATGAAAACATACCAGCTCTGAGAGTACTCTACGCAGTACCCGCCAGGAGAAGCAGATGAAGAGGAATACCTTCACTGCGTTAGAAAGACCAGGTGGAGAAGGACCCGGCTACACTTGGAATCTCGAATTGACACCAAACAGCGAAAAGGAAGGACGATTAGCAAGCTGTTGTGAGCTGGGCTATAACCGATGCCAATAAAGATGAAGATAGTAATAATGAAATATTGATCAATTTTGGAGTACAGATATATCAATTCTACTACACACTAAGCTATGACTTTTATGCTTTTTGAAGCGCTTACTAAGTTGGCATCTTTTTTCTTCCAACTATAGTTGGTTGAACTAACACAAACAACAATTTTTTTGATAACAAAATCCGGCTTCTCTTTCATTTAGCTCTTGCTGTGCCACTTTCCAGCGTTTCCACATTACTTTTGCCTTAACATATTTTCGAAATAATCCGTTCAAATCAATTTTCAACTCATTTTGCAACCTACTTTATTCTGCTAAATTTCACCGCTTAATTGCTTTTCTACTATTTAAGCTTATACATTAAGCAAATCTCGGCAAACTCAATTGTTAGCTAGACGCACAACACAAACATACATATAAATGTTTGTATGTAATAGAATTTTGAAATAAAAAAATTATTTAAACTCATGTTTATGTATGTGTGTGTACAACAATTATGCTGCTAAATTGCCACACACACATACTGTACACCAAAGCACTTACAACTGCTCAGCAAAGCATCACTGTAATCATCATCATTGCCATCAAGCGCTGCAACAAAAACAACAACCCATTAGCGTAGACACCAGCCAAAATCGACAAGTGAATATAAAAATTTTAAGCCTCAAATTGAAATCTCGGAAATTAATCATTTAGCGCACGCAATTAATCCAACTCAAATGACTGCCAACATATCGACGGTGACGTGTGTAGCCTGGCGTGCTTACACATTTAGCTATCTGTCTATGTGTGCTCTATGTACGGATGTGTGTGTGGATTTGCCTAGCAGGCAAAAGCATATCCTTGCAATAAATTCAGCACATCGTGTTAATTTGCAATTCCGATTTCAATTTCACAAGTTTACTACTGCTAGCATGTATGCTTGTGGGTAGTACAGGGTGGTTCATATGATGGTATATTAAAAAATTATTAAATGTCGAAAAATTGTTGGCTGATCTGAAGGATTTTATGGAACACGATTACCAGCTATACTTTTTCTCGGTTAGATCCCGGCAGCAGATCTCACTTTTCCAAGGCTTCGGAGACGATTTCGGGATCTTACTCCAGAATTTATTACTATTTATTAACTTTGAAGATATCAATCCTGAACTAATTCTTCTAGAACTCTATCCAAACTATTCAACTGAAGCTCCAAGAAAGCAAGAAAGCAGATAGAAACGTCGGCTGATAACGGACACTACTGAACTTCGTCTGCAAGAAGTCGATTGTGAGACATTCTCTGAAGTCTGGAGCCACATCTTTAAAAAAAAAATTGAAGTTCATCGTAGTAAGTTTCTTTTGTATCTACCCAACACATCCTGTTAACTCATTTTTCCAAGACTTCCTTAACGGTTTCTGGCTGTATCGGGAGAATTTCTTCCTTTCTCTCCAAATTTCTGGCTCCATATTTACATTGCATATATCAATCGTTACTCGTTTCTTTTTTGTATTGGAAGTCTACATAAAACGTTCAATCGCAGGTCCAAGGACGCACATCGTCATTGCGATATCGACTGATAACGGTACTATTGAACTTGCTCTGGCAAAAATCGATTATGACACATACTTTGTTGTCTCAAGCCACATCTCGCGAAAAGTTGAGATCATCTGAACCAATTGCCTTAGTTTCCGAGTTCCGAGGATCAATTACAGTGGACTAGATCTAGCGGAGGTCGAAAATCGTGTTCCGAAGACCAACTCCAGTGAACTAGAGTGATATTTCGCAAAACTGGGAGATCTTTTTGGGCAATTTCTTTACTTTCCGCATGTTCCAAAGACCAATTTCAGTGGACTAGAGTGACATCTCGTAAAAAATGGAGATTTTCTGGTACAATTTCAATAGTTTCCGGACGCAAGAAATTGTAAATACCTGTGAAGTAGAGCTAGCATAGGTCAAAAAGTGTGTTCCGAGGACCAATTCCAATGGATTAGAGCTAGCATTTGTCTAAAAACCACTAAGATTTCTTATTCAATTTCTAGGGAAATGTTTGCCGGATATTGGATGTGACTAAAAACCGCCGAGATGAAAAGGCCATACGTCAGATGAAAAATTTCCAATGTTCCTCCAAAGTGAAGTTATTTAATTTATTTTTCGAAAATTTCTTTATGACTATTTTCGAAATAGTCACAGTCTGAACAACAAAAAAATTCCATATGGACCACCCTGTCCAATTAAACACTCGTAATACCGCACAGCAGGCCACCTAATGAATCCTGATCAGCAACGAAGCAATATGAAATGGACTTATGAACTGTCGACCACAAAAATCCCGGCCTGTAACCGCAATTGCAGCCAAAACACTGCGCTCCATACCACACGTGACGACGCAAAGCTCCCACTCAATCATTTCCACGCCCACCCATCACTACGCTTACACTCAATTGGCAGTCACTCAAATAGCAATTGGTGCCACTGAGCGATTTGCACTGAAGCATTTGCATTATGGAGGCTTATACAAAATATTGGCTTAGATGGGTTGGCGGGCTGGTTGTCGACTCAAATGGTCCTCACACAACAACTCCATCTCCACTGCTGGCGTTGGCAACAGCCAACTGTCTGTCGTACTCGTTAAACGTCTGCTCTGTTCATTCAATTGTGTGTCCATCCATTTGTCCAATCATTCAACCGGAAGGTATTCCGGATGACACACATACGACTGGTCATCAATCGGTAGCGCAGATATGGTATATCTATGTTTATGGGGGTGAGACTGTGTGAAATTGTGAAGTTGACTTCCGTTGTGGAGAGGCGAGGCTCGAGCAAAGCGCTGTGTGTTCATACTGATTGCTTGTATGTTGGTTTGGAAATAGCTGGCGGGTCAGCCACATGTGGCGGCAATAAAACACCCGCATGGACACTTCCGTGACACATGCAAATTTCCCAACAAACATCCACACATATACATACCGTTATGTATTCAAAACCCCTTCCAGTCACAAGCAGTCTCCCACAGCACAGATTTTTCTTTTTTCTCTTCAAACCCATTCATTTCGCTCCGCCAGCGATGAGCAATCCCCAACCACTAAATGTCGTTGTTATGCGATATTCCCTCATATCGCTTACATCGCCCCCGGGGACTTAATTCATCTGCCTTAATTTGGCAATTTCTCGCAATGCGGAACCGACATTCGGATTTGATCAATTAATTTGGATAACACCGGTCATTTATCACCGGTGAAGAGCGTTGGCCTAGCGCGCTCCGTATATATACAAAGCTGGTTGTGTATTCGGCGTTGCCTGAAAGGGTTCGCGCTTGTCCGCGCCGACACGCGCTGGCAGGTGTAGCCTCTGCTGTGACGCGTTTGCTGCGAAAGGGTTCACTCGTTGATATGATTTGTTTGGATTTCATGGCTGCGCTTAATCATACTCATTTATGTGGGTTAAATTTGGAAATCGAGGGAGTTAGTTAGAATTATTTGCGGGATTTTCATTGCATCTGATTCCATTATGAGGGCGCATTTATGTTGTATGCTCCAAAATGAAGTTGGAGCAATTTATTTTTCGACGTTTAATGTGTTGACTTTAGTTATACAAGAATGCTGCTTACGTTTAAAACATAATTTACATATAAAATTTCAACGGTGCTACAAGTCTACAGTAGGATCTTAGCACCTACCACGGAACTGGCCTCTAATGCATCGGCAGGCAATTCGAAAGTCAACATGAACGTAGACAGCCAAACAGTAAACAAGGCAGTGACCTCGTTTCGAATATCGGCCAGAAGTGTCTTGGTAGGCAGGGCAGCAGTGGAAAGTGTTGCCAGAAGTAAGCAACTTCACTTCTACTGGGTGCCGGGCCGCAAAGGCATTGAGGGCAATGAAATAGTGGACGAGATTGCCAAGAAATATGTACGAATAACATCTGAAAACGTGATCAACATTGCCTATGCAAAACGGTAGAACGGAATTGCAGAAAATTCCTCTTATTATGAGTTGTAGGAGCATGATCGAAATACACACTGGTCGCTGTCTGTTGATGACACACTCCCGCAGAATGAGGCTGACAGATCGAGAAGACTGCAGGAAATGTATAGAACAGGGCACCAGGGAAATAATAGAGCATCTCCTGTATACTTGTGCCGCATTGGCAAGACTACACTCTAGCATCTGGGGTGCCCAAGGTACAATGCACTGGAGGAAGTATCAATAGTGAGGCCGCAGAGTCTGTTAAAATTCACGACAAGTGCAGGCATCCTAAAGGATGACTACTCCTCTTTGACCTAGCAACTGAACTACATCTGGTATTGCAAAGAACCAAAACTGTTCTATACGTGGCTTATTGGCCTACCAGATTAACCTAACCTAACTTAAACTAACTTCATCACAGCAAAATCTATAAAGAAGTCAGTGCACGAATTTTATAGATCCTGCTCTATAATTAAAAGTAAGAAAAGATTACAGTTTTCAACAGGACGAATTATGGGTATCCAAAGTTGTAATTGGAAATAAAGTAGGTAGGAATGCAGCGGCGTTTTGTGGATAGCCATTCAAGTTTTGATGCCGACTAAGCTTCAAGTATTCCGCGTCTGGTTTGTGTTAGAGCTGGGCATCCACAGAGAAAATGAAAAACCGTTTTTATATTCCCTTCTAGCTTTTAGCTGCGGCAAAAGGCCAGTGTTCTGGTATAGCAGTCTGTAAATAGTTACCATTTCCTGGCTATGAAATAAATCCTTACTTTTAATCTTATCATACTTGGGCCATATCGACTTCGTTACCCACAGTTCATTATTGATTTCCATCTGGTCTAAGCTATTTGTTCAAAGTGAATATAAAGATATATTTTAATTATTCTCATGATGGGGCATCAATTAACGCCGCTTCGGATTCGTCAAAAAAGGCTCCCAGGTGGGCCAAATCGACTCTAAAGGGTATCCTCACCCGGAAATGGCTATTGACACCTAATTTTGAGAGAATATAATCAGATTTACAAAAGTTTAGCTGATTCCGGATAGCTATGTCCATATACATCCTGTTCTAGCCAACTTACTCCTGTAATCTTATGGCAAAACCAGATGCTACTTTCCGAGTACTACTACCGGGCTGCTGAGCCCATCAGTCAGACATAACTAATAGTCCACAAACCCCTGCACAGTCTGCTCTCTGTATTTTCTTTAATTATCTGATATTATAATGATTCGTTAATGCTGGCCACAAAATCAGTACTCCATATATCAGAATTGCTCTAATGACCCAAATATAGACTTATGGAAGACTTAACTTTGAGGTTGTGGATAAGCACGAGTATATGAAACTATGCAGTAATCGAGAAACAAGATACTTTTTTAATGTTGGGAAACAGTATACTCATCAACATTCCTTGCTTAAGGGGCGCTCTTGAGGTGTTCGAGAGAGTGATACTGTGCGTCTTAAGGATTATTCTGGTTTAGTAATGCACTTAAATATTGCAATCTTAAGCTAGCGAATCAAAACCCAGCAGCTGTATGATTTTCACTGATAATAGATCAAGGACAAACCTAAGCTGGATTAGAAAAAAACCAACCCGGTAGGATTTTCCTTTACAGAGTGTTTCTCATTGTAAAGTAAACAATGAAATAAGTTCGATCAAAGTCACTTAGGCCATCACAGCCGAACGAGAAGATATCCTTTTGCTTTCTAATCGCACTCCTAATTTTTAGCTTCATCTTACTGAAATTCTATAATGTCTTTTGCAAAGAAAAAAATTTAATAAAATATTCTAGATTAGTTTTCGGATATTATAATAGAAAACAAATAACCTTATGTCCCCCGGACAAAAAAAGGCACATATGTTACCCTTTTGAAAGAGGAAAAGCGGTTACTCTTTCATAAAAGAGAGACAAAAAAACCAAATTCACCTCCCCAAAACCACAACAAAGCTATCAAATGCAAAACGCAAAAAAAGACAACAAAAACTTTGCCAAATAATACCAATTGAGGATAAGGCAGTGAGAACAGCAAAGTTTATGCTTAAAAGCCCGTATAAACACCCCACAAATGTTATCCGCCTGGGAAAGTGTCAAAGCCACTTAACACCTTCACACGAAGCAGTCAACCTCACGCACACACACACACGCACACATAAATCCTCTTAACTCGACAATAATTCAAACAAAAACTGAGACGAAACGGAAAAAAGACTGGCAATTGAAAGGCACAAACGCTTACAACAACAATAACCAACAACATACACACTGTGTGAACGTTTCTTCTGCAAAATTTAACAAAAACAACAGAAAACCAGCCGAAGGAGTGGAAGGACATTTGTGCAAAAAAAAGAAAGGGAAATAAATCGTGCGAGCTGGCAGAGAGGAGGGGAGGAAGTGCGACACAAATGCGGGCAATAACAGCAAACTAAATACAATAAAAACAACCACAATTTAAGGACCTTTTTTCGACGCAGCACTATCAACAGCAGTCACACACACACAGCATTTGTCAAGCAACCACCTTCACCTCTCCACCAAACACACACGCAATACCCAACACCCGGCAACCCCACATAAAGCTGCTATGGGCAAGTGCCTTGGTGCCATGTCTAACAGGGTGCCACACAAGTGCTTAAAGGATATTCAACAAGTATTCACAGCCGAAATGGGATTTCAATTCCAGCA
This sequence comes from Bactrocera correcta, assembly GCA_027475135.1. NCBI lineage: Eukaryota > Metazoa > Arthropoda > Insecta > Diptera > Tephritidae > Bactrocera > Bactrocera correcta. Next base: position 51,868,803 of record CM050323.1, read on the forward strand.
CAAGAATAACAGTAAAACCGAGAAAAAAATGACATAATCTACCCCCTTAACACAGCGAAAGAATGAACCTGCTTTGGGATAACAACACAAGGAGTTGTGTGAGAAAATTGCAAGAAAAACAAATGCGAAAAATTACCAACATCAAAAAGCTAAATGCTGTCACAGCATCAACAACAAAAACAACAACAACATATTCAACAAAAACAACTATAGATTCAAAAACAACAACAACAATCATGGCATAAAAACAGTAGAAACAACAATTGTTAGCCACAACACTCCTTGGCATTTGAACAACGAATCGGAAGTCATAACGGAAGTTGGCATTTGTAGCGGTATATTGGCTTGTTAGTTGTAGGCGGAGTTGTGCTTTTTGTTTCCATTTTGGTTGTGCAAAAATTTTGCGGTTCCTTTGTCTTTTAGTTGGCGTGTAAACATTCAACCCTGGGCAGTTGGCATTTGAATTGTCACCCTCAAGCCTATTATGTTGTTGTTGGCGACAGTTAGTGATGGAGCAAGTTGGAACGACATAGAAAAATGCTAGATTGTTTTAGTTTGACCATTTGAGAGTTGAAAAGAAAATGCCGTTTTAAGAGAAGTTAGCTGCATGTTGTGAAGAACTTAGAAATCATTACTGAATACAGGATTTGCTAATATCTAAAAGAGTTGTTTACGACAGGGATCCAAAATAAATGTTAAGCTGTCAGGTTATAGAAGACAGATCTAGTATAACAACAGGGCAGGCGGTTAACGGGATGAGAGGCACACAAGCTAATGAAAAGTGTATAAGCATGGTTAAGTAGTATACATGGAGAAACAGATTTCTACCTGATGCAGCTTTTGATGGGCACGAGTGTTTTTGAAAGTGTCTACAAATATGGCCATGACGATGAGTCAAATTGTTCTTTCTGCGACAACAGTGGAGAAAAACTCACTTCACATCTTTTTTTTCTGCCGATGTTATGAAATGGAAGGAGCCGACGTTGAGAGATTGATAACAGAACAAGTGACTCCGGATAACATAGCGCGGTTTATGGCCGAATCGAAAATGGTGGGAGATAGCGAAAGAGCGCAGTGTGCTATAGTGAAAGAGCAGAGAAAGAAAAAGTGGCAACATAGCGAAAACAGAAGAATAGATGAGGATTATTCAGACCAGTGAGGCAAATAACAGGAAATGACAACGGAAGGATTAGTATGTAGGCGAATGGGCGGTGTTCCAAAGATGGTTCATCTTTAGCGACAAATATCTTTAGAAGACTAACGCTCCAAACTTCAAAAACAAAAAAAATTAAACAAAAATAGTATAATCGGTTCAACGAGATTTGGATTATTAGTTATATATATATGTAACAATTTAAATCAGAGATCTCTTATAAGTTTGTTGGCTGAGCTTGGCATCCGAAAAAAAAGCAGAAATATGTTGGGTCAGTCCATAAAAAATACTGAGGGGATCTTTAATAAAAAAGGGCGGACTTTGTTAAATATCGCTTGCCTTTACGACGTTACTTTAGTTAAACGAGACCGATTGCAAGACTAAGGCTACAAAAGGGTTCAGGAACGAAAATTAAGTGAAGCAAACACATTTTCAGGTAGAATCTCACAAACCTGTTTTCCGGTTTCCTAATCTAATTCTATTCCCAACACATCAAAAGCTTCTGTTCTCAAAGAAACAGCACTTAATTTCGCTGAAAAAAATACATCTTAAATGAATTTAAACTATTTTCTACCTAAATCTTCCCAACATTCTCTGTGGAATACAATTTCAGTTGATAGTTCTGAACTTGCTGTATGGTTCTCAGATGTTGGGTTGTTGTTTGAGAGATTTTAAACTTGCCGGCATTTAATTTTTCCTTCTTTATCCAGACGGAGTTGCAAACCAACCGCTTCCTCACTAACACACTACTTTTTTTAGTGTTGTCTCAAGTGGAAATGTGTGACTTATTCGTTATAGAGTTTTCCAACCAACTCCGAACCGTTATTGAATGAATTCAAAGATCAAATTTTAATTTTATATGTATTATTCAGACTATTGCTCATCTAAAGCTATAATATTTTCGAATCTTTCTGACTATTTTCGGATCCCATCCCAAGAGAGCTGCCCGGCTTGGTAGTCACGATTAAAAACAGCCAATTTTTGATAGCGTTTAAGTAGTATTTTTGACATGCAAAAAAGAATCTCAGGGTTCCTTGGCTGGTTTTGAAATGCACTAGTATAGCTATGAGTCCAATATATTGCTATCAAGTACGTTTAGGTCAACAGGTTACATCGCATTACCGCCAGCGATACGAGAATATCTTTATGCACTTTCTTTGTTTCATAAAAAATGTAAACCAATTTCAAAGAATCTTTATAGCACGATACTAAGGTCGATGAAAGCTTCTCATTTCAACGCCACGACCAAAACCCCATATAAACTTAAAATAACTACAAGTATGACTTAAAAGTCCATAAAACACACACCGTCACCACATCCACCAAGAGCACTACAAGTAAGAACATGCCATAAGTAACTCACCGCAGTAACCGACACAACCCCGAAATGTGCTGCAACTGACGCACGAGTCCGACGAGTCCATTCGCACATCATTGTTTACTTAAGCATCAATTTCAATTTGCATTTGAGCATATTTTTCTTGTGAGCGAAATTTTTTTCACGATTGCACATTACAACTTTTGTATGCGTGAGCACATAAAAATGTTTACCCACCGTACATACATATGTATGCTTGCATGTACAGTGCCGTTGTGTGTGTGTTGGTTTTGTAAAATTCAAATTTAAAACTGTTTATGGCAGCGAAATGTAAATTTTTATTTATTTTGCCAACATATTTTACAGTTTTCTTTGGTTGCTTTTTGCAATCAACATTTCACGCATATTCGCTTCTTGCGGGGACGAACTGCTGATGTGGCGTGTAAGTTGCAAAAATGGACAAAGGTCCTTCAAAAGCTCATATATTACATACAAGATACTTCGTGGCGCTTTACAAAAGCTTACTTTTGTACGTATGTGTCTGCGTGCCACGCGTGTGGTGGTTTTAAGTCATGCAGGGGTGCCTTTTTCATTTCAACTCCTTTCATAATTTTTTTTTTTTCAAGTCCATATTCCATGCAGTGTCACAATAAAAAATAACAAAAGTTGACAAAACAAAAAAATTGGACGCTCTCACGCACTCATTCACTTATCGTCAAGTGCATATCGAGCACTTGAAAGCCACTTTCAGCAAATTGTACCAGCGTATGCAAAAAGTGGAGTGCTGCACACTGTTGTTCTCTGAAGAATTGTAGTGTGGGTAAGTGGGTGGTTTCAAATTTCTTTACAAGCAAAATATTTTGAATTTTTTAATAATTGCTTAAAACTTAGAAAAGTTCAATATATAGCTGAATTCAACCGATTTCTAGCAAAAAATCTAAATCTGTCTATTATATAACTTTAAGCTTTGTATGTATATATGTATCTGAGTCGATTTTTTGTCGGTAAGCAATTACAATGGTAGAACTATACCCAATTCCTACTCTTGCGTCCTTTACGCGCACCCTAAACACGTGGGTAACCCTTTAGTAAGATGCCTTAGCCAACTCGTGTGAAGCATGGCTAAAAGAGACGAAGCTTCAGCGGAGCCACTCGGTTGAAGGATTCGCTGAAGTCAAATTGTAGCGTCTATTCACCAGAGGTGCCACCGCAGTCTTTAAACAAATTATTGCAAATATGTATAAAGCTTTATTCTACTTGCCTAGCGAGATTATGAGCTAGGTTTGGTCACCCCCCACGTAGAAACCACTCCTAATGAAAAGGAAACAACAGCCTCGGATGAAAGATCCTATCTTTGATGATGACCACAGCAAACGTAATAAGGACTGTAATTTAAGGACATCCACCTCCAATGTACGGTCGCTAAATTGAGAAGGTCCCGATGTCCTCGTAAAAGTAAACACTGACATTACCGCTGTCCAAAAATGCAGAACAAAGACAGAGACGAAAAGATCTGTGAAATTTACTACAGCAGCCATATACAGATGCGAAAATTTGGGGTGTGATTTGTGGTGGGAAAAAAACTCAGTCGTCGAGTCCTGAAATTAACTCAGTTACAAGTCAGATCAGAAAATTCAGCCTTCATGGCGAAACCTTTTCAAATGGGTTGAGGCTGATCGACATCGTAGAGGCCTGAAATATGATTGTCTGTAGATTAATGCACAAGAAAATTCATCAAACTACTTTGCCATCCCCGGAACGAAAAGTTCGTTGCCAGATCGATCACGTTTTGACATATGGACGAAATGTCTCCAGTGCTCTTGACGTGCGTATGCTCCGAGGTCCTAACATCGACTCGGAATAGTTTCAGCCAAGATACACACCCGCCTCTGTGCAGCCAAAAACGCAAGTCAACAAACAGAAGGAAGGTTCGACATCGATAAGCTGCAATCACAAGTGGCAGCCGAACGATTGTTTCCTCGACTTGCACTCTTGCTGAGTATGAAGAGCCTGAAACTGAGTATGAAGAGCTTGAAAACCTGGCTGGCAGAGTAATACACGAAAAATGTACAAAAAAAAAGCGGAATGTGGAATGCGGCGGCTAAAGGAAGGTTTATACTCTTGCAGGACCCAAAATGATGATCTAGTGGCTCATGTTTAGAGCATACTGAAGTAATGGAAGGAAGACTTCTCTAGCCTGCTGAACGGCAATGATAGTATAACACGTGGAGATGGCCAATCGATTCCCCAATCGATGGCAATGGAAAAGATGTTCCATTCCCCGACTATGATAAGACATGAATAGCAATTACCCGCCTCAAGAAGAACCAAGTGGCAGGCTCCGATTGATCACCGGCTGAGCTATTAAAGACGGCGGCAAAGAACTGGCACGGTGCAAGCGTCAACTTCTTTACAGGCTATGGTCGGCTGAAAGCATGCCAAACGATTTGAACCTAGGTTGAGTACACAAAAAGAGAACTCCATATCATGCGACTTCTTCAACCTATGTCTTAAGAAAATAATACGATTTGCAGGGCTAAGTAGAAATGGTACAATTGTAATTGCAATTTAATCTGGTATCATACGCCGATGATATTGAAATCATTGGACTCAACAACCGTTAATTCTGCTTTCTTTAATCTGAATATGGGTCTGGTTGTAAACGAAGACAAGACGACATAACTCCTGTCACCAAACAAACAGTCATTCCGGGAAAAAATAGCTGATTAGATCACCGAAAGTGACATCCTTCTAACTACCGCACTAGTACATTAAATATTCAAGTCGCTTATTCAAGTAAGGGTAAAATGGAATGCAATAAGGACATGCAAGGTCGCCGAAATATGTGCAAGGTCACCGAAAGAAAATATGCATTATTTTTGTTCACACGGTCTCGAAAAGAATGCATAGCTTACCAGCTGGGCAATAGTAGCGATGACACATGCGGTTAATTCTAAGAAGTAAGTAAAAGGGGGACGCTGGAATACCTCATCTGATTGTGTCCAGGCCTATATAGAACTCGTGGTAAATATCAAGGAGCATCACAGTTCAAGAGGTTGGATGATGTATCAGAATTATGAATCGAATCTCGCTTAAACTGCTTAAACACAAAAATCTCGACGACCTGTGTAATGAATACTTCAGCTTCAGCTTCATCTCCGATAGCACATGACATCAAAAGGAGGGAGTTTAAAATAAACTAATGGTTCATGGATTATCTAAGAATTTCAAAACTTTTACCCTTGAGTATGAGATTAATTGAGAACTAGATCTCGCCTAGTTACTATTAAATTGTGTCTACCTAACTCAAAATATCTATTTTTCTTCACTTGTTCGTAATAACCACATCTGGTTAATTTCGCTAATAGCTCCATAAAAACCTATTGCTATCAATTCGCGCCACATAACCTCAAAATGAACTGCTCCATTGATTAAAAAATACTTACTTTTACAGCATACGATTACCATTTCAACACATGCAATCGCAATTAACTGTTAGCATAAACGATCAATGCACTGCTAGAGCACAGCACCATCGAACAATACGACAAAATGCAAATTTGTTGCATTGCAATTTAATTGAGTGCGTGCAGCAGTAACACATGGAAAGGATGCAACTGACTCGGAGTGGGAAAAGCCACCAAAAGAACAAACAGAGCAGCTGTAGTGCAGAGGGTAACATAAATAGAGCAACAGTAACGGAAGTATGTGAATAAATGGAGCAGCTGTTGAAAGCAGGTTGACGGGCAGTGACTGGAGGGAGGCAGAGCAAAAGGGCATCTGCCAAAAATCACGAACACCAACACAAGAGCAATTAACAACTGCATTGACTGCGACATGGCAGAGGTGCGTAGTACTCACACGATTACAGAGGACTACATGAATAAACGCCTAAAAGGCTACTAAGGGCTTTTAGCAAAAAATATGAACAATTTCAGTTGTGAGTGAGTGCCAGCCGCTCCAAGCGGCACAGAGTCGTTTGTCCTTTTTGTGGTATTTTAATTTCGACATAAACATATGAACGGGAACATGAATATTTTGATGCAGTTCAAAAATCCATTGCATACATATAGGCGACGCACGTGTGCCGTTGCATACATTTCGGCTGTCGAGCAGGCAGGTTGGGCTCTTGGGTGCATGCAATGTATGAAAATGCAATTTACACAGTCATCATTTTCATATGCTCTGCCCCAAAGCAATTCCATTCTGTGTACTCGGCGGCTATTTGGGAGTCTGCGTTGCGCTGATGGAGTTGTCTGTTTTTATGGCACTCAAATTGCAAAGCCTGTACGGGCTGCTTGCTGTGCTGCGAAAGTGCAGTTGCATTTTACGGTTGCAACACATTTGCCGCATTTAATTAATTGTTCAATAAAATTAATAAACATTTACAAGTGCATATGGAAAAATGTCAGAAAGAGTAGGGAGGGTAAATGAAGGAAAGCAGAGAAGAGAAGCTGAAGTATATGCAAAAATGACATTAACCAAACGAGAGGGGAGTGAGAGAGTCTCATTGATAGTAGCACCAGTGTCACTTGCAACAAGCCATTTGCCCTTTCTAGCTTCTCTATCCTCACTTACCAAAAACACTTGTTATAAAATGTAACGACATTTTTAGTGCATAAAATTTAAATATGTTTCGAAGTTGAAAAAGGAATAATAGACATTTAGTAGCTTTCGAAAATGCATTTTAGTTGCATATAAAATTTTGTTGCAACACTTGCCACAGAACGCCTGCCTTGGAGTTGGTTCACCCAGCCACAATGGATGTTTGGTAAATTGCATTTCAATGCAATTACCGTTATATTTGCTGTGTGTTTTTTGTTTACTTAGTCTCTATTGCCCGTGCCACAAGTCATTTTTGAAAACATTTCTGCCAAATGGCGCCCATAAAATAATATAACAATGATTTTATAGTTATGAAGTATACCTTTAGGAGGCTAGTATTTAGTTAACTCGAAATAGGTGAGTGAGAAATATATGTAGGTGAGAATTATCAGCAAGAAAAAGAATATTTGAAAACATTTATGCCAAATGGCAACCATAAAATTTTATAAAGTCGATTTCTATAATTTATTGTGACAGAAATAACTGTGAAGTATACATTTAGGCGGATGGTATTTAGTTAAACCGAAATATGTGGGTGAAAAATATATGTAGACTAAGAATTATTAGCAAGACATATATTTTTAGAAATATTTATAATAAATGGCAAACATTATATTTAATGAAACCGTTTTCTCTACTTTTTTTTAATCAAATAAATGTATAGTATACCTTTAGGCAGTAAATATTTAGTTGAGTCGAAATTGGAGAGCAAAAAACGTATATAAATCAGGAATTACCAGCAAAAATTATATTTTTTTAAAAGAATTATACCAAATGACAAGCAATACATTTTATAAAACCAATTTCTCTACTTTTTTGTAACCAAATAAATGTGCATTATTCTTTTAGACCTTAGGTATTAAGTTGAAATAAAATTTTCAGGTAGAAACTCATTTTGGCTCTTACTTTTCGAAGAGTATGTTATATTCAAAATGATTGCAAAGAGTCTTTAAATGCTGATTCAGTCGAAACATACAACTTAGAAATCAATCCTAACCTAATTAAACCGCCAAATTATCAACTTCTGGCTCAATCGGACGCTAAAGAAATTCTGAAAACTAAGAGAGGAGAAGTAGAGAACTGCTCGGATATAAGAGATCTATGACTGTTGAATATAAAATTGCACTTAACTGCAATAAATTCTAAAAAAAATACTATAATATATTTAAATGGAGAATATACTTTTCTCAGTACACTATAATAACGAAAACTATACATATACCAACTGATCAAATATGACCCGAACTGACAATATATTTTCATATGTGACACAATACAAGCTTGCATTTATTAAAAGCCTCATCTGGGATGGCCTTAATGGACTTCAGCGAATTAGGTTTTTTAGTTTACGTTCATTACTTAAGCGCCATTCGTTAAATCGTTCAAAAAACGTTTGACGTTATATTCGTAAATCTACCTCTTGTAGTGAAGCGTTTTATGAACACAGGAACCTCAGCTACGTTGTCACGCATCTCTTTTGCGATTTTTACTCGACATCGATTTTATAAAAGATGGCAGTCTAGTATTAAAATGCTTCATACCCAAAAGGTGTTGAGTCGATCCATAAAAGATGTTGAAATACTTTGTAATCTCTCTGATGTCAAAATGGCGATTTTTAAGCACTGCTTTTTTCATCTTTTTGATATTTCGTCATTAACAGATGATAGGTGACTCTAACGAAACAAGCTTTGTACGACTTCATGATCTTTACTGATTACTTTGAGCTACTCAAATACTTGTGTTCACGTTAAAGTATACTCAAAAACACTTATGCAATATTTTCAAGGATTCCGTAACTATGATTCCATTAGAAACACAAAATATCAAGAATATTCGTTATCCGTGGTAAAAATCATCTTACGCGTCATAAAAAAATCGATGCAAAATTATCATTAAATCACTAAAAAAAAAAGCTTCCGCTAATCTAAGAAAAAAATATCGCAGTTTTTAAGAGACCAGTCCGGGTCAAATTTGATAAGGTAAGACATACCGGCTTAATTCTGAATCACCATATAGTCACTAAAAATGGTAAAAGTGTCGATCTTTACAAAAGTAAGTTACACAATAATTCTTTTGTAAATTATGTATACCAGCAAACACTTATCCTAATCCAAGAAGAAAGAAGCATATGAGAGATAAAAGCAAAGAGCTTACTGCTGGATGAAGCACGACCGCTTACAGTTGTACTTTGTACCTCACAACATCCTCTTTTGATCTTGTTTTTCATTAACCCTTTTTGATATTCAGAAAATCCGAGCCTTCGGATCTGAGCAAAAAACTGTGCAGTTTTCTCACTTGAGAAAACCCTCTATGGTCGACGTCTCCCTTACAGAGTCAGTAACTAACTCAACCAACAGTAGTTTGACAGTAAAATCATTCACGAAATTATATAAAGAGAGGAAGAAAAAATAACTGTCGATTGGTCATCATAACTATACTAAAGATCTAATATAAGATAGCGCCCTTAATCCCTCCTAAAACTGTTAAGATCATACAAGACATCTACAGGGATTTTATATTCAAGATATAATGTTGTTCCTCAAATAATTTTCAAGAATCTCTTGAACCTAGATGAAAACTAAGTGTCTGAATCTCCATTTTCGATTAAGATTATGACTTTGGTGGATTGTATTTCTACCTTCTCAAGCATTGTCAACTTATGAATGTTAGATATGAAAAAATAAGCTATCTTCACTCTCTGACACTTCCACACCTAATTATAAAGGGTGACTCATTTCGAGGTCCCCTACTTGAAAAAAAAAACACGGAAACTTCAAATTTAATAGGGAATGTTTGCTATCAATCGAAGGAACATTCTTCGGCATTTAGCTTTTGAAAATTATCCCTTTTAAATGTAAGCCACGGCAACGTCTCAGATGGTCCATTCGTTGAGTCCAATTTTCGATGACTCGTTCGAGTACTTCGTCTGATAACTGACGATTGGCATACATCATGTTATACTCCAAGGCCTGGGTCGAAGCGGGACTGCCCGCATAAACTTTAGACTTTTCCCTCAGAAAAAAGTTTTACGAAGTGATATCACATGGTCTTGGTGGCCAATCGAACGGCCCAAAACTTTAAATTATCCTCTCAGCGATGTATACTCTCAATAAATACATTGATTGATGCGATGTGTGGAAAGAGGCAACGTGCTGTTAAAATCAAATGTCGCCGGGATCACGAGCTTCAATTTCAGGCAAACGGTTATCATGCCGCGATTACGGTCGCCATTGACAGTTACTTTCTTTCCAGCATTATTTTTAATGACATATGGACCGATAATTTCACCGGCAGACAAACCACATTAAGCCATGTTTTTTTCTATATGAAATGGCAGCTTTTGAATGTCTTCAGGTTGTTATTCGTCCCAAATACGACAATTTTGCTTGTTTACATACTATTTGAGCCAGAAATTGACCTCATGGTTAAACAAACATTAGCTCGAAAACGTCGGATCTTCTTAAACTGTTCAAGAACCCATATACGTCAGTCAGTCCAAGTCTTGAAATCAAATTTTTTACTCGAATTAAAATCATTCCTAAATTAATCAATATATCTAAAAATTCGCTTAGCCAGATAACAATCTTTTAAAATATTCCATTGAAAAACGCATCCCTAGAGAAAATTTTGATCTACCTATACATACGTCGTTGGAATGATGCATAAACGCTTCATAGAACTAAATTAATGTGCAACAATAAAGACACACTCTATGAAAATGAAAAATTTATTACAAATTTAATTTGTGCTCAAGTGCTCGAAAACTGTTTTTGAACTTTATTCATGCAACGTTTAACTGCTTTCCGGCAAAGTTTTACAAACGAAAAAAGGTGAAAACAAATTAGATGCCCTTGAAGCCGAACACACATATGCACAGCTCGCTCCATGCTTTCAATCATACGCGCAGACAAACACTCATTTACCTCACTCATTTCATTCAGTCAGTCATTCATACACTGCATAACTGCCAGCAGTTACACAGATGGGTCTCGTCCTCATGCACCCTCACAAGCTTGCTGAAGAGAAAAATATGATTAGCAGCAATGGCAGATAAACGAGAAAGCGCAAAGATAAAAGGGGAAGCATACACGCAGCACAAAAAAGCGGGTCATATGCAGCAAAAATTGAATTCAAATTCAATTTGAACTTTTCAATTTGTTGGCCCAACTGGCATGCAGTAAGCGCTGAATGCTCAACGAAGCAAAAAGCGAAAAAATATTAATATGAAGTTTACAAAAAATATTACAAATTTTATTTCAAATGTACTTAAAGGCGGAAAAAGTAGAAACAAATTGATAAAAAATACTCCAAGGAATCAAATTGAATGAAAATTCAGCAGAGAAAATTTAAAAAACATTAATAACACAACAGAAAATAAAATACAACTAAATTTAACTGTCAAACGCCTAAAAGCAGACTACGACTACACAAGGGCGGCTCAGTTACGCAGCCAGCAAGTTAAAGTGGTGCTCAGCGTCATGAACGCTCGTGCAAATTGCATTGCGTCTGTCAAAAATATGAATATTGACATGCTTGACGAGTTTCAACGCCTCAGGCTAGGCAACAGTCGAGTGTAATGCGCTAACTGTATGCTGTTATAAATTATTATTATTATTGCTGTTGTTGTTAATTCTAGCCTGTGCCACTTGTATAACATTTGTAGTGCCAGTTTCGACACAACACAATAATTTGCTCACATCCACCACACCCGCCTGCGTAAGCAAGTCCACAAACGCTTCAATTGACAGTCGTCAAAATGTTTAGCTCTTAGTGTTGTTGCATTTGTGCTGAATGTTCGTTGTTTTTGCCACACAAATGTCAAGTGATTTGTTCGACTGTCAACACCCTTCAAAATCAGATTAAAATTAGCCCAACAGGCATATTTGCAATTCGCGCTGGCCTGGTTTGTTGTTTTGAAGTGTGAAATTGAATTGTTGCCAAATGTATTTAAAATTTGAATTTCAAGTGTTAGGTTTTATTTCAAAAACAGTTATTTAACTGTAAAAGTTGCCTGCGGGGCATAAGCGTTTCTATGAGCGGCGTGTTAATTATGAGTGGGTGCGTAGAGAAAATATATGCATGTGCATTGTAGCATACTTTTGAGAGTGGGAAATTTATATAATGTTTTTTAAATTGTCTTAAGATTTCTGAAGTACGAAAAAAATGTTAACAAAGTTCTTTGCTAAGGAGTTAAAAAATTATAGTCTACCGAAAAACAATAATAATATGAGTCATAAAAGAACTTTGAGGTGAGACTTCAAATTTTTCACAAGTTATCACCCACGGGGAATGTATCTATTCGGATAAATTTCGCAAAAACAACTCGTTTCCCTTCGTGGATAATATGGGGATTTAAATAGTCTTCGATCATCATTTATTTAGCAAAAAAAAAATAGAAATAACTATTCTATCTTTAGGTATCGCAATTGTAAGGGACGGAGCTATTAAGGAATTTTTGTTTTTTTTTATAGAGAATCGGAAACTTCTGTTTGCCAGTTTCATTAAAAAACGATTAAATAGATGCCTCACAAACAATATTGAAATATCATGCCCAGAAAGTAAAACTTTACATAATAACTCATTTTAGATTTTTAGCTGGATTACGTGAGATTAAGAGATCGATTTCAACAGGGATAGCTTAGAACGACGGTTGGATTGTATAACTTTAAAGCCAGGTTCCTCTAAAAAACGTAATTTTTTCAATATATTTTATTTTTATTACAATACATGTTGAGTAATCATTTTTTTTTACATATGAAAGTACATATATTAAATTACTTGGATTTTTTTTTTTCAAAATGGCAGTCCTGAAAATGGCTGCTGAAATTCATCCAATTCGTAGATGGATGACATCATTTCTTGGACAAGAATTATCTGAAAGCAAAAACCAAAACGGTTTCATGTTCTGTATTGAATTAGCTATAGACTGAAGCAGAATGAAACATTTTCAATGAAAAAAAAAAATGGCGGACTTTTGCATTTTTTAAGCCTTTTTTTCACTTTTAATTGCTTATAACTTTTTTAATATTTCTGGTTCTGCTTGAAGCCATAGCAAGACATCTAGAGAGTAACATGCCGTTTGCTTCATATCGATAAGCGCAATAGTTTTGAAGTGAGAGTGTCATCCATGCGGAAAAACGTGGTGCGGAAAAAAATCAGTTTAAACCAAAGGCACGCAGTAGCTGCCGCTACCAAAGACGTTCTAGCGGCCGGATTTTCCGCAGCGCTCTTTTTATACCTGCTTCTCGATCTTGCTGAACTTCAGGACTAATTATATACTATTTCTACGAGTACACAGTAACAATTTATGAAAAAAACAATTCGATTTTTTCAAAATTGTTTGGAGGAACCTGGCCTTAAACTACTATATCATTGATAATATGACCTCCTGGGTCGCCGAATGTAGGACGGCCGAGATATTTCATCTTAAATCTTGCAAAGGCTGGAAAATAGACGAGAAAGTCCCTCACACTCTCCACCATATAACTTTGACAACTTGCATCCATCATGTTTTGGCCGTCCACACGATTGAACAGTGTTCAGTAAGACTACTATTTCGAAAAGATGAATTTTGCGAAGTGCAAGTTGTTCAGATCTTCTCCGTTCTACTCTAGGCTAAAAGGTTCCCGTAACCGCACAGGAGCAGGTCGTCGACCAACAGCTGATAAGCGCACGGGAGGTCCATTGGTCCAGTACTATAACGCATGATGCCAAAAGAGATCCAACCCGCTCAGATATCAATAGAAGCTGGAGCAAGGATACCCCCTCTGGGTGGTTCGTCGGGTTGGAAGTTGCCAGTCGAATCAGGAAGTTTGATGGTATTTCTAGTGAAGTCAGATACTCCTTGACTAGCTTCGAGCACACAGTTAGCGAGTTGAGCACTACCACACTGCTGTCAGCCTGTAAAACGCTATAGTAGCTTACTAGGCTTACTAGGTATATTTTCCACTGACTCTCCTCCATCCGAATGTATCGCGTCGGTATGTGCGTAGAAATAAAGCGGCCCCGAGTAGCTCTGCAACGCAGTGACCCAAGTTTTGAGGAATGCAGTTGAAGGAGGACAGGTTTCGATGTGTCCTTGTTCGGACCCCTTTATTTGCCTAGCTGCCCTGAGCATTAGAGCGTTTTGCCCAGCAAGAATTCTAGCTACACTCCCGAGGAAAGAAAAAATCCTATTTTTTGTTGACATATTGACAACCAAAACTGAAGAATACTGCACTCTTAACGCAGTCCTCTGAGATTAAAAATTTTATCTCTGTACCTTACATACTAGTTTCGAATAAAAGAAAACGAACTGGCATTTGTAATTGTATCTAAGTCTATGTATCTGCCGGACAAACCCTGTGTGTTGACAGTGTACCAAGACATGAGGAGTTCCTCTAGGGTCCATTACTTCAAACATCCCTTAAAGAACTGAATGGTCTGGGTTAGCTTAGGGGAATCGTGGTTCCAGTTGCCCCGAGCAGGCCAGCTCTAACTTTCTCATTTCCTTCTACTCGTATTCCTATATTTCTGGACATCCAACTGATACTACAGTTAACCTAGTTACCTACTGAAAAACCAGCTATTGCCTATTGCCTAACCCAACGCAAAGAGGCTTAGTATTGGCGCTACGGATAGTCTGAATTGCCGGTTAGCTGTCCTCTAGTAGGTGTTAGGACTTGCTAGTTAGGGCAGAAGCCCACTTGGCACCTTCTGACTTGCCCACAATTTCAGCTTAAAGAATGAATTGTAATAATTAAGTTCGAAGCTCCCTTTTGTCCATGGATTACAACTGAATAAGCAGGTTCCTGTTGCTATATTACCCTTTCATGCGTCGGAGAATATGTGGAACTGTCGACCATTGGTACATTCTTCTCTACTGGGAATTTAATATTTTGTGTTTAATTCCACATGGATTTCTTATCGATCGCATCACCAATATAGCCTGAGTTCACTAACAAGGCTAAGTATAATATCATGCCGCTAGTGACGCTAAATCTGGCTTCAGTGGTCCAAAATCATGAGTCGGGGGGCCGTAAGTATTGCCTACTACTTCACTTAGTATATATGTTGTAATGACCGGACTATTAACCTATTACTTCAATTATCTACATCACCACAGATTCCACTATTCGCCGATAATTTTATATCTCCTACATTCCACGAGAATATCAATATCTTTATATGCAAGAAAAACTTCCATAGAAAGTGCATTAATATAGAGTTTTAACTCAACAATTATTGTTTTTGCTAAAAAATACTACAGCTCGGCGAGTAGAAACAGTTCGAGTTCCTTCCTCTATGACGCAGCGACGATGGTTTTGAGTGCAGAATATTTCATTGTTTATAGTATGACAATCATCGGTTGTAGACGATATGCGGATGACAGCAATTCTCGCCGTTGGCTTAATTTTGGTCATCAAAAATGTGAATGATGAAAATAGTGGCCACATAACCGCATGTATGTTTCCATTTGTGAGACTCGCTCTGCGCCTCCTTCCATCATCTAATTGGTGATAACATTCGCTAAAGGTTATAAACAGTGCATTTCTGTTCGAAATATTAGCAAAGTTGCCACAAACTCAACCACGGACAAGACGGGTACCACAGCGGCAGGTAGAGCACAGTTATCGAGTGGCAGGACAACAATAGCAAAGCCGGCAGATTCTTAATGTAGCGGATATAGCGCCGCAATGATAACAACAAACTCTAGTTGGAGAGCAACATATGAAGCGGCGTGGAATGCTGTGGAATTCCGCGTTGTCGAGCGACTATGAACCAGAAAGGAGCAACAACAAGAAATTACTGCTATCATAAATGAAAATTGCGACAGCATCGCTGCCAGAGAAGTGGACGACTGCAACACAGGAAAAGTGGACATCAATAAACAAGCAACGCACTTGACAGCCACGTGTAGCACAAAAACTGGTATCGATATACATGTGTGCGACAGAATTCCCGACGAGGAAAATTCTAAGTAATTTTTAGAAAAAAATTGTAGTGTGTTGCGAGACCTTCAAAGACGGTCCAGAGATCGCCGAAGACATGCTTCGTTCTGGAAGACCTTCGACATCTTCGACTGCTGAAAATATTAAATAAGTAACCCAACTCATTCCGATAAAGCTGAATTTTTTTCGAAAGGAGTACAATTGGATTTTAAAGCCAAAAGCAGTACGCATACCATCATGGTTTGGTTTTTTCTTGTTCCCAAAACTGAAATTGCCGCCCTGGAACCCGTTTTCAGTCGATCAAACAGATAAAACAAAATTCGATAAAGAGGCTGAAAGACTGGAAAAATCGTTGGCATTACTATATTACATATGGTGGGGATTACTTTGAAGGCGACTCGGCGTTACTACGGACATGGTATCATTCTCGACAGTTCCAACCGTAAGATCTAGATAATCACCGACGGATCAAATGGTGAAACAAGGACAAGAGCGGACTTCTTCCATAGAATCCCATGCGCAGAACTTAGTTTTAAACTTAATGACCGTAAATTAGTCTTTCAAATCGAAATTGTTGGCAGTACAGAGCTCGAGCTACTCATCTAATCAGTAAGCGCAAGGCATAAAACTTCTAAGTCTCATTTAATTAGGTTATACAAACAGGCAATAACCAGACTTTCAGGTGGAAACTCGGTTGATATCATCTGGATAAAAAGCAGACAGTTCCCCTAAGCTTTCCCAGACCATTCAGCTCCTTCAAGGGCAGTTTGAAACAATGGACCCTAGAGGAACACAAGGTGTACCACAAAGTTACTTTCGGGTAGTGTTGATGGTAAATAGACTAAAAAGCTCATACTTCCAGGCAAAAGAGAACTTAGTAATGTTTTAGGGGTCATCACAGACCAATTACGCTTAAGATCCCACCTTCACAAAATTCGAAAAGTGAATTCGACGGATTGCAGAGCATTCGCGGAGGATAGTGAGATACTCAAACATTATCTTTGCGAATGCCTAGCTTTCAACCGGATGAGAAGAGCCCCACGGCTCCCAATGCTCCATCTTAAGAGACATGGAACAGCAGCGGTGGAACAGTTAGTTATTTCACATAATCCACTGAGTTGCTGGATAAAGCATAATTTGGTTACACCTAAGTGCAGCCAACCAAACAACTTCTCAGACGATTTCGTGATTGCTTGACTCATTATTGTTTGATCAGACGTCAAAGATGGATCCCAGCAAACAGAAAAAGCAATATTTTGCAAATTTTCATCGATAAGAGCGCAAGGCAAGAAAATGTGAATAGTTTTTACGAAAAGACGGCAACGTTAAGTGAAACCAGTCATGTTAGAATTGCTGTATTTTTGGTCAGGAACCTTGGTTGGTTTTGGTGGTAGTGACAAGGGAACCATATACTATTAGCCACTCCCTTAATTCAAACCTTACTCTCAACAATTGGACCACACATAATAAGAATGACTCCCCCAATTCCACAACAGCCGGTTCTGTGTTACCGGCATTGACCCGGATTTTATCTGGCCAGTGGCTGTTTTTGCGGAGATCAAATCCCATTTAAATTGGTAGCAGTGACACGCCAGATGCTCTTGGAGCTTTGCGAGGACGTTACTTGGCACTCAACTTACAGTCTGGACCGAAAGTGATTATTACCTCCAAAATGGCAACAAGTTATCGGAAAAAGGCAAAGTTAGACCGAATCATTTTTATTTGTAAGACACAGAAGTATGTAAGTGTCATAGACCCTATAAAATTTTTAGAAATTATCAGCATGAAGAACTCAGCTGATTTTGCCACCCGTCTATATACGTGTATACGAGTATAGTAAACGCGAACCAATCGCTCAGTTTCTGAAATATCGATCGAAAGTTTTGTCGATATCGGACCACTACAGCATTTAGCTGCCGCACAATCTGCACGTTCGGACTCAAGCCCTTATGTGGGAAACTTTCTTATTTGAGTATCCGAAGAAATTGTGCAGAAGGGACAACTGAAGCAGACATAGGCTAGAATATTTTAATACTCCTTATTTTCTTCGATGAAATGGGCTCTAACTCCTTTTAAGCTTTAAATTTCGAAAAAGTCCAATCTTAAATTTCTTCTAATCAGTAGTTCGAGATGCTAGAAAGCACATTTTCTTCATCAAAATATCAAACAAAAAAAAATATCTCTTAATAGTACAAAAGTTGTTTCCCGCAAGGCCTCTGATTTAATAAAAGTCACATCGGTTGGCCGTCCGGCGTTGTCTAAAACAGGTAACTATCGCTGATTGAAAATTACAAAATGCGCTTGCGAACAACAGAACGTCGCTCACTCAAATCCACTACAATATTTATGCACTCGTATGGACCGTTACTCAAACATGCATCTAAACTACCTAAACTCATCGACGATAAAATTGACGAAGTGCCACGAAAATTACAGAAACTAATATAAGCCACACACAGACCCAACGACATATAGCACATACTCGTACACACATGTTGAGAGATGTGTGGTCCCCACTTTAACACTGTGTGTACTTAACAGTAAATAGAAAATGAGCAAACGCGCTGCATCAAAGTTATGTCATCTCCTCGTGTTGTTCTTCAAGCGAACACGTTGTGCTTGGCTTGCCGAACAACTCGCATAACTCGCAAATGTTTTTCAATCATCATGAAAATGTCGCAATGAGTTGTTTGACAAGGTAATTTGGTGTTTTCATTTGTTGTAACAGTGATGATGAGCGCTCAGCAACAACAATAGAAGCGAGTGCCAGTCAGCGAAATGTATCACGAGGTGTTGGAAAGGAGAAGAGTGTGCTTATACTGGAACTAAACTTAAACTAAAACTTAAAACCAAAAATTGTTCATGTATACTTGTTGGCAAAGGACCCAGAACACCTAAAAAATATTAATTGTAAATATCAGAGGCATGAGAGCAATGCCCTCATGAACCTCAGCGCTAAAAATTTAAACCAGAAACTTGACCCCGTTTTTGAATTTACTCAAATATGGACCAGTAGGTGACATGGGGTATGGTTTTCTTATCTCTATTGTTAAGTTTTACTAAGGGTAAAGTTAACCACACCTAACTGGACAAAGAAATACAGACTATATTTAAATATTACAATCGATGACGTTAAAACTCCGTTTGCCAAAAACCCTAAGATTTTAGGCGTTAAACTTGACGGCCTGTGCTCTTTCATACTGCCGCATACTGGTAATCTGCTAGACCCCGTTGAAGCCTTCACTACTGGAGAACGGAAAATTATCGGACGATAAGACTACACTTTGTTGGCGGGTTTTCCAGGTTTCAGTAATGGCGCCACTCTTTCGACTTTTCACACATGGGATATTTGAAGAATGGTGAACGACTGGTTAAGAAGCTCACTCCCGTCGAGCTTAGGTGCCTTAGCATCAGCATGTTTTCACCATCTGATTTGGTTAATTTAGTTTTCTTGATGGCACTTTGAACCAACTCCTCGATGAAAGTAAGTGACTGACATCCTCTTAGCATTTTAAGCAGTCAAATCATCATAAGTATATCCTTTCATTAGGAAAAGATTGACATTAATACAAAGCTTACTCACACCGGTGGAGAGGTTACAAAACTTCAGGGGCTATATCCATTTAGTCCGCATCTATTGATTTACCATTTGGTGAATCTCCAGATCACTTATTAGGATCGATATGGCGGAGGGTGACACTCTTTAGCTAGCACGGCTGCTAGGGCTGAAAAATTGGGGCGGAGTTCCGCAATTTTTCCAAATAGTATCGAGTATTAGAAGCTGAGATAAATACATGTATGTATGCAGATGCTGGAGTTAGCATGGGTCGCGGGTTATGCTTTTTATCAGACCACCACCAGCAATGGAAATATCGGGCGAGCAGTTACAATTGTAATAATTCTGGTGGGGTTAGCTATGCTCCTCCCAGCCGCACCATGCAAAGCAATCGGTCGACCGGTCAGACGAAAAAGCTTTAGACGTGTCGAAATACCCTTCGACTCCGTGAAAACTTCACATTTCCTAGACCAACCGTTACATCATTTCGACTCTGCAGAAATAGTTGGTTCCCAAAAAAATTGTCTCACGTCAGTTGCAAACCCTTCTAAAAACAAAATCGGTCATCAACAATTCAAAACGGCCACTTTGTTACCAGACATCAACAGTTCATCAGCTTAGCGCCAGCCCACAAAGAAGACATTCAACTCGACACAGAAGAAATCTCAAAACAACTGTGAATATTCTAATATAAAATATGTTGTTGTTAGTACAAAGATAAAAAATAATGTCAAACAACGAAATAGAAGAGGAAGAATGATTAAGCGCCTAACAACAACATCATTTGTAGAACAAGAAAGTTAAAGAGAAAGCAATGTTTCAAGCAAAAACGCAACACGCTGAGCTGTCGACATAAAAAATGTTAGCAAAACAGCAGCGATTGCATGAAAAAAAGATCCGCTAAAAAAGAAAGTATTTTTGTAAAAAAATATGTCGCATTTCGGCTACATTTCCGCGACAAACTTTACCAACGCACACCCAAGTGAGCAGGAGACACACGCAGTCTCCAAGGCCAAGGCAAAGGCATACCAAACATGCCCACCAGCCACCAGAAAGAAAGGCAACCGCTGCCGAAGGTCTTTTAGCTCCAAGGGGTGACATTATTTTTCATGTCAACTCGTCTTCGGCAGGTTTAAGCGGTGGCATGTAGATTTCGTATTGTGCCCTGCGCGAGCTGTGGATGTGGCTGCGTAGGAGGATGTGGCGTTCCCAGTTATCTCACACACAATTGTTTACTCTGTTGATTGTCTTCGGCTTGCCGCGTGCTTGTGGCATTGTCATCTCCCTCAGTGGCCTATACAAATACGAAGCTTGTTTGTTTATAACCTAGCTTCGGGGTAACTGGCTTTCTTAAGGTGTTTCCACGTGAATGCCACCTTTTTGGAATGTTTTTTTGTTTTTGTTTTTTTTTGCCTAAAGCCAGTGCCATTGAAATATATACTGCTTGTTTGTTTTTTGTTTACTTCACATTTTCTTCTGCTCTGTCCCCAACCCCAACCCCCCAAAAGCTTTATCATATTTTCTCCACCACTTCATACTTTTGTCATCAGCTGGAATTGGTTTTTAATGTTTCCGCTGAGATACCTTAAGAATAATTGTTTTGCGTGTGCTCATTGTTGTTTTTGTCTTTTATATTTGATGTTTCTTGCGTTGTGTATTGTATAATTTCCCAAACAATCACTTTTGCACTAAGTGTCCTTGTTTGAGCTTTTGTATTGCCCACAGGTGTTGCTCTCTTGTTCCTCATGTTGTTTTATTTGATTTCCGCGCGCAATTTTAATTTCCTTTTGTTGCTCTTTTAAATATGTTAAGTGCTTTCCTAGTGTTATTTCTGTAGTTAGCTGTCAAAAAGTTTGTGAAACTTTTTCTTTGCAATATGTTTTGAATATTTTAATTGCCTTGTGGTCAAGTGTCAAGGTAATTTTTGTTTCACAAAATTATTCCTTGGAGTCTAATGACTTCTTGGAGAGATTCTAGAGTGATAAATTTTAATAGTTGCACTTAAAATAGAGAATATAAAGGTCGATGACGGTCTCAAAAAGCTAATTTTTTAGGCCAAACATTAATACATTAAGACAAAAAGGCGTCAGGAAATTGTAATTAAATTTCACGGGTAAATGATATTTCAAAAAAATTTTTTGTACTTTAGTTTAATTGCTTAACCGCTGAAGAAAAGGTTATAAATCGGGTTGTTTCTTAAAGAAGAAAAAAAACAAATCTTTTATCACAGACATACTTGCTAAGATTTTGGGTCATCAGTAGAAAAGCAGTAGATCAATTGTGGAAATTACGATAAATGAGCAACGATTCGCGGTTTTTCATAGCAACTGAACTTGTGGAACACCGTGACTTTCCTTAGATGTCATAACATTTAGTTTAAATCAGTGCACGTAAGTCGTTTTATAATCATTAAAGTTGAAAAATATTCTAGAACACCGAAAAAAGGACTTTTATCGCATTAACGCCCAAAAAAGAAGGAAAATGAGGACGCAAAATGCATGCCACGGCCACAATCACTGGTAAAATTTAGAATTCGTAGTCAAATAATACGTTTCTACACGAATATACGTTAGTGGAAAAAAGTCCGAGTAACTGAACTTGTGGAACGCCTTGATTTTTTTAAGAAAATGTGATAAATTTGACATTTTACCAGTGTGGATCTATTACGAGTATAACTATTTAAATTGAGACATACTCCTTAATAGCTGTGGAAGTTGAGAAGTTTCTCTTTACTCAATATAAATTTAGAAGACAAAGCTTCTTCTGAGAAATAACTAAACAAAATAGAAGGATACAAAGAAGAGCTCTATCTAAAGATTGTTAATTTTTATACCAACTGAACTTGTGGAACACTTTAATTTTCTTAAAGAAATGTAATGATTTTAAATGTAAAACTCACTGGAAGCTCAAAATATTTTCTTTGCCAACTCGATTGAAACTCAGATGACAAGATGCGGATCGATAGAAAAATTAATTTGTTTTTCTCAATGTAAACATAGAAGACAAAGGTTTTTCTGATGAACTCACATAAGAAATGTGTAATCAAACCAAAAGGAGACAAAGCAAAACTGTAACTAAAGACCACTGAAAATTTCATAGCAACTGAACTTGTGGAACATTTCGATTTACTTCAGGAAATGTGATCATTTTTTCTTTAAATCAAAGTAAACACTTCTGTTGTCAGACGTAAACACCAATCGAAGTTAAGTAATTTTGTTTATCAACCTCAAGGCAACCAAAGGCCGATGGATTGCCGGCCGAGCTATTCAAACTCGGCGGTGAAGAACTGACAAGAAACATGCATCATGCGATGTCTGAATTTGGCTGTGGCTGATGACAACATCTGATGAGCGACGTAACGAGTGTTTGAGAAAAAGGTTCTGCGGAAGATCTATGGTCCTTTTCGCATTGGCCGCGGCGAATATCGCATTCGATGGAACGATGAGCTGTACGAGAAACCGACAATATTGATATAGTTCAGCGTCATGTCATCCGATGAAAACACTCCAACTCTGAGAGTATTCGAAGCAGAACCCGTCGGGGAAATCAGAGAAAGAGGAAGACCTCCACTTCTTTGGAAAGACCAGGTGGAGAAGGACCTGGCTACACATGGAATTTTGAATTGGCATAAAATAGCAAAAAACAGAAATAACTCGCGGTGTTGTACAATAAAATCGGCTATAACCTCCTACGCTAATAAAGAAGAAGAAGAATTATTCGAATACGGATCTTCGTATTGCAACTACTACAAGGTTTGACAATTAAGTAATGAGACTGATTTTATTGCCGCGCTTTTGGTAAACCTGTGACTTTGAAATTCCTTTTCTCTATTTCCGGCATCTCTCCCCTCTCCTTTGATATATATACCATCGCTCTAGGTTATTTAGTTCGCCTGCTGCGTCAAGTTGAGTAGACGTGTGTTTATAGTGCTCGTCACAAAAACGGAAAAACGAATTTAAGAGCAACGTGTCGCGATAAAATTTTGCGCCAGATTGGGTGAAACAGCTTCGGAAACGTACGCTAAAATTGTAAGAGTGTATGGTGATAGTGCTTTTAGTCCCGGAAACCAAATGCCAAAGCTCGCAATGGTTGTCTACGCGCGCCCCTCGCCTAAAAAAAGCTCGCATGAGCAAGTCGAAGGTGAAAGCGATGATTATTGCCTTTTTGATAGCCGTGGAATCGTCCACAAAGAATTCGGTCCAACGGGGAAAACTGTGAATCAAGTCTACTATTGCCAAGTACTCGAAAGATTGCGAAAACGAGTCAACAGTGTGCGCCCAAACATCGCTCGTAACTGGATCCTTCATCACAACAACGCGTCGTGCCACACCGCCCTCAGCGTGTCCTAGTATTTGGCCTCCAAAGGGATCGCCGTGTTGCAACAGCCGCCTTATTCGCCCGACATGTCATCTTGTGTTCTTTTTGTTTCCTAAAACAAAATCGGCGGTCAAAGGAACCCATTTTGAGTCGATTACGGACATCCAGGCGAGGGTACTCGGGGACATCACAGTCGAAACGTTCCTGAAATGTTACGAAACATGGAAAACGCGCTGGAATCGCTGTATAGCTGCCCAAGGGGACTACTTTAAAGGGGATGGCAGAGTTGTAGAATAATTTTCAAATATACGGTTTTTATGGAATCAGTCTCATTACTTAATTGTCATACCTCGTATATATGAATAGATGACTTTGAAAGTCGTAGCTCTCAGTGAGACGTTGTTTCCAGTGTTTTTAACATTGTGTGTTGGCTTCGCCACAAAGTTTTTATCTTCACCTGAGCCAATAAGTCGCGAATATTTGCGTTCACTACATATTAAATGACAATATTTTCTTCGAAACCGATAGTAGCCTAGAGCATAGAAACCTACTACCACCTTTTTTGTTGTTACTCCTATTTTCTATCTTCTTCTAGTTAAGCTTACTTATGCAGGAGTTCTCAAATAGACCTATCGTAAATGGCCCGCACCTCTCCCTGTATATATAATATATTGTTTGTTAACCATTTCTGTAGCATCGTTAAGGATTATTTTCCTCAAAACTGTAAATCTTCCAAGAATTTGAATTATGTGACCACGCTGACCAAACAAATCCCAGCAGAGGACTAAGAAAACAAGCAACAAAACTTGTTAGCAGGAGAGGGGTGTGTTTACCGGACATTATAGCGCCATTATTAAAAGTAACTAGGTCATTTCTTACCGTTATCACACACACACACATGTTACGAAATGCATATAAGAAAGGCGTGTAAGTGTATTTACCCCAAAGCAAGGCTGGACACATAGGAAGATTTTCCAAATTTAATTGCAGCAAGATATTAAGTAAAAGTGAAGGCAAAATTAAACAAACAAATGTGAAAAGGCAACAACCGAGCAAACGAACAACCGAACAACCCAATTCGCTAAGCGACCCGGTGTATGCTTTCAGCTGACAATGAGCGCATAAATTGTGAAATATACCTATGTATATGAGTTTCTTTGTATGTGCGTGTGTCGAAAGCACATTCTGTAACTCTTTACGGGCGGTTATGGATTCCGAAATGGGTTAAGCCGCAAATATGAGCGGCATAACCGATACACTTAGCCGTGAAGGCAGACATATTTACATATATTTAATTACACACGCACACATATGCATATATGTGTGAGTTACGAGTGTGTGTATAGGTGTATGTGCACCTTTGGGTGGTCTTATGCGATTTGGGTGTAAAAAACCGGTTTTTAATTAAGATTAAATGTGGCAAAGTGGCACAAACGCACACATGTGTGTAAATTATATAATATTTATGTATGTACATATGTATGTATATGACGACCATATTTAACATGTGTACAATTGTTGTAATGCCGATTTGTGCAGTTAACTGTAAAAGGATATGAATATGAATATAAATTTATAAATCCAAACAAGCGGCATGCCACATTTCCGCATGTCACACACACATACAGACAAGTTGAAGGTATGAGAGTGAAGTCTCAACCGCCGAGCTCATTAAAATTTCAAAGGTGTTGAAATATTAATATGTATTTAAAATGAAAATGAAACGAAAAGTTGTGAATGCGACTGAAAATTAGATTTCCGTAATGAGAAATGTGGGTCGAGGACAAGCCTTTTCGCACCACCCTTGCCACACCACGCAATGTCAAACAGCAGTGCCAGTGAATTTCTAAATATAATTTTAATTTTAATTTAAATTCAAATATAAATATAAATATAAATTCAAATTTCTAGTTTTCGTCGCATGACAGTGGAGCTTGCCACACTCCTTCAACCCTTCTTCTCTTCTCTGCTCCGTCAATTTACAACATTTCCTTGCTAGTTTTCTGCTTCGCCACTCAAAGGCTTTGATATTCAAATTATTTTTGCTCGAAAACTTATTGATGCTTGAAATGCATTTCAGCGTCCGATTTTGTGCTGCCGTCAATATAAATTGCTTCGTTCGAGTTCGAAATGAGTGTCCAAAAAATATTGTTTCAAAAGTTTTATTTTTCCAATGAAGAATTTTTAAAATGTTTCAAATTTGTTTTGATAACTTTATGCATTTCAATTTTACACCCAGCAAACGCCCAGCTAAAAGGGTTGTTGCAACAAGTTCTTATTGCTTTGAAATGCATAGTTCGAAAATTTCGCACATTTGCATATAAATTGGTTTTGTTGTGAATGTGCCATATTTGAAAGCTGTAATTTTGTGTAATTTGTAACATATAATTGGCTCATTGGTAATCGCTTATTTCAGCTGCGCTAAAAAGTATGCTACAAACATTTCAGTAATTTTTGAGGGAACAAATAGAATACTCAGAACTCCATAACGCAATTAAAACTTTCGCGATAACAAAAATAAAATGATTCGTGATTATGATGAGACACATTGTAGATAATTATATAGATCCGTTATTAGAAATGGCATTTTATACTATACATTGCTTGCCCAAAGGCACCTGTTCACCATGAAACCGGAAACTAGTGAGCATCGGCTTCATGGTTCTACAGCTGTTGATAGCCAATTAGAAACGCGACTTATTTTGAAGTAAATGAAATTATTTTCGAATGAATCACTTATTTTTACCGTTTTTTCACTAATTTTATTGAAACTTACTTTAGACTTAATAATCTAATAGTAAAAATTTTTATTTAAAATCCGATTTTTTTTTTGAAGATTTTAACAAAAATATGTGGAATCAACGATTTGAGTGCGACAATTAGCAAAAAATAATCATATTACAAACTTGCTTTTTTCAGTTAGTATTTTTTTGCTTAATCCTTTTACTTTAATATTGCTTCACATCCTCTGCGAATTGACGTTATACTTGTATAGGACCTGAACTATGAGCGAACAACTCTTGGTTCCTTCCTCACGATGATGCACCATTTTGTACCGCATTGATTCTACCAAACTCAAAGGAACTCGTTCCGCATCAAACGTATTCGAAAGATTTTGACAACAGTCGGGTCTACGTAATCGGAATGGAGCCAGATCTTTTATCCGGTCAAGGACTGTCAGCTCGAAATAACCCTGCCGGTGCAATAACAACAACTGATTTGTCTTTTTGCAACTTCTGGCTATTGAACAAAATCGAATGCATTTTGATACGATTGAGAAGATAAAAATCTAAAGTCTTGAAGGCTATATCGGAAAAATTCCATTCCAATTGTTAAGAACTGAATAAAGTGTTGGCAAAAGTCTATTTTATCGAACAAGGATTTCTTTGAAGAGGGAAGGATTATGCGTATATGGTAGCACCCGATAACTACAATTGAATATGTAGACGGCCAAGGTCTAAGCTATTTTCTCTTATATCAGCTTTTTGGCTGATGACCAGAAAAATAAACTAACACTTTTATTGAGTTGGTTCTAATTCAACATATTTGAGAGGAATTGCATAATATGAGGAGGGTCTAGCACAACCAAACCAAGCAATCAAGTGCTAAAAAAATTTACGATAGAGGAACCCATACCGCAGCTAACCAAGCTAAATTGACCCACACTCTGTGGAAGACTCCAGACAGCATAGAAGCTGATCAAAGTAAACACAGAAGGTTGGTACTGCGTGAATAAGCCTTTCATATTCACCAGGAACGTCGCAAAGACCACACAGCCCTCAATCAATAACAAGAAAAATTGTAAGAAAGAAATGTCAACTTACGCAACCTACAGCGAAAGAGGCTCAATAACAATTTCATGTAGACGAAGATTTGGCGATGGATGGAGACACTACATCACCATTGATGATAAGTCCTTTAAACTCATCCGGCGGCAGGAATTCCGATGGAACTATAGACTCAGCGCGGTATTGTTATGAGGCCAGGAGACAAAAAGGCAGAAGAAGAGCCGAGAAACTATTCATTTTGACATCAACACAGTCGAGCAGGTTTCTGCTGCCACTGTCTTTGAAAGAGAGCTGAAAGAGTCTCCTAGCGAGCGATAAGGGGTGCTACCCTCCACACAGGAACTCCTGGACGCCTGGATGGGCGGGATAGTGGGGACAGTAGGAACGAAGACTTGGCGCTGATAGAACCAATCCTGTGAGCTCCAGCGTCCGCATACAATTCACCCTGGTGAACCTACACCATGCGACGATAACCTTGGCTCATGCAATGCTTATGCAATCAGTTCTCCGGCTTTTCAACCGCACGAGTAACTGGGAGGAATATAAGCAGCACCTAACAACCAATCAGGTCCGTGAGACCCCAGAGGCAGCCAGACTGCACAAGGCTTTCATATAAGACGGACACAGCATTATCCAATAAAGGACATGTTAAAACCTATACGAACACCGCAGAGAACAGGGCAATGGTACCCATGCTTGCGCACTTCTCGGAGATGGTTCGGGTTGACCTAATTCCATCAATGGTCGCACAAACGCCAGATCGCTCGGATTGGACAGCTGCAAGGAAATTATTCACTACGGACTCAATTCAATGTGCACGGCCTCCTTCTTGAACTATAAGTCACCAGGGCCGAACAGCATCTTTCCAGCACTTTTGCAACAAGGTGTGAGAGATCTTCTCTTCCCATATCTATAGCCTTGTGATAATTCTTTGAGCAAACTGTCGGTTTTGTGACATGGAACTGGAAACTCCAGAACAACTGATTCTAGATTGCACAGCAATTTATAGTAGC
This sequence comes from Bactrocera correcta, assembly GCA_027475135.1. Lineage (NCBI taxonomy): Eukaryota > Metazoa > Arthropoda > Insecta > Diptera > Tephritidae > Bactrocera > Bactrocera correcta. The sequence continues at coordinate 51,897,483 of CM050323.1, forward strand.
AGGCTCAAGGCCTTTGATCCAACTGCGTGGACAGGCATCACGTTACCTCCATCGCCCCCAGCAAGCTCCTGGAATTGTTCAGAGTGCCTAAACATTAGTGATCATATGTAAAAAAGGCGAGGGCACAATACGCCATAGGTCGCAGTACCAAACCTCAATTATTTTCTATCTTGTTTGTATGCAACCCCAGTGTTTGGCGCATCAATTACGAATCTGAAAAATTGGCGACTGGCCGCTTGCAAACTGTAGAAAGTTCTACTACGTATCAAGAATTGAAAAATCTACCGAAATCAATTTATTATCAAATATTTGTACAATTTTGTTCCTTAATGTCTGTTATATGAATTTGAAAAAAATGCGTGCAAGCCAAAAAGTATGCAATAGCAAATCAACAATTTCTAAATTCCTTTAATTTCATGCTAAATTAAAATCTCAAACAATCGAAACGGAAATGCGCTCCCATGCAAAAAAGGGCGCTAATAAAATGAGAAGAACGAAAATGAAAAAAAAAAAAAAATATTGTAAAAATAAGTATTTGTAATATGCGCACATAAACGACTTTGAAATCAACAAAAAGAAAAAAGATGAAAAGCAAACATATGAAAATATGCAACAACAACAACCAAGTGAGCACCGTCATTATCCCCGCAAACCATTGGATAAACACGAATTTTTCCGACTCATTGATTGCCATATTTTTAAGCGCCAATGATGCCATATCTCTTACAGCAGCACTGTTTGCCGCTGATTATGCCTAGAAGAATGCAAACAAATGGCAGGCGGAGGTAAAGCGGAGTTCACCAAACAAAAAAGTGGAGAAATATAAAAATAATAGCAATAACAAAAACATTGTATTAGAGAAATAAACTCGGAGCCATATGAAATAACGAACGCATGAATGATTACCAATGTTTTGGTGCTTGTTGTTGTTGATATTGTTATGTGTATTATGTGCAGTGGCATAAATACAATTCAAAAGCGCACACTTCTATTTATACACATAAATATGCCGCTGGCGACTCTTACATGTACCGCGCACACCTCTCCCCTCTAAGTTTTCAGCGATTCGCAGCTCGGTTTCGATTTCATGCGCAACTTGTTGGATTCACTGGGGTAAGTACATACATATATACATACGTTCTAACATATATTCACATATGTAGCCTCTTTCTGCTTTCCTTACTTTACGTTCCATACTCGCCCACCACCCTCAACTTACTTTTCATACACTTTAGAGCCAGTACTCTTCACTGCTTCGCCCTCAACCGAGTATTTACTGATAAATACTTTTCTTCACACTCGCTTACAACGCTACAACTGGCCTATATGTACGTTTTTCTTCTACCAGCGCAAAATGTTACAAGGAAAAGATAGTTTTGTTCGCCTAACGGTTCTTTGTAAAACCTAAAATTAAACGATTTCTCTCTATCAGAGATACTATATATGACCTGGTCTACGAAAAGGGGGCTTAGGTGTCAAAAAATTAATTTTTTTTATTTTTATTTTTTTTTTCAATTTTTTTTTTTTTTTTTTTTTTTGTTAATTTTATTTTATTTTTTTTGTTTCGTAGACCAGGTCACATATATAATTCTAACCAAATTTTGGGGCATAATATTATATATGCCTTCATTCTGTTACAATTTCAAAACGGGAAACGAAATCGGGTTAGAACCAAAATTAGCTCCTTTTTAAGACAATTTTATATATCATCCGGTTTTCTTTACTCTACAGTAGACAAATCAAACATAAATACTCGTAAAGATATTGCAATAAAACTTTTCAATCAATTGTATTTACCTAACTTGAGTTACTTCTCATCTAAAACTGTCGAAATCGAAACAAAAATAGGCCCGGATGCCAAATATTTATAACGATCTCAATGTCTATAGCTGGCCTTATACCCAGGCTCTGAGTTATATACTTAATAATGGGTGATTTAAGCAGAGTTAGCTTTTTCAATAGCCTTTTTTTGACAGGTCACGCAAGAGTTGTGCCATGCTGTCGTGTTATTTTCGTTCAAGATTGCTTGGCATTTCATCATGGCAAGACTTACGCCTGAACAAAGTTTACAAATTATTAAACTTTACATCGAAAATTCACTTTTTGTAAAGAATGCGTTTCTCGCGCTTCTCTGAACTCATGGTCAACATTATCAACCTACTGAGCGTACTATTCGCAACACCATCACTCATCTTGAGACCCAGTACGCATTATTAGATAATATTTAATCGAATAGACCACGTCCAGCACTCAGAGAAGAAAATATAGCCGTAACTGAAAGCGTGGACAGACGACTCGTTGCCGTTCACAGCAACTCGGACTGACGGATGGAACGACTTGGCGCATATTAACGGGTGATTTTTTTGAGGTTAGGATTTTCATGCAGTAGTATTTGACAGATCACGTGGGATGTCAGACATGGTGTCAAAGAGAAAGATGCTCAGTATGCTTTGACATTTCATCATGAATAGACTTACTAACGAGCAACGCTTGCAAATCATTGAATTTTATTACCAAAATCAGTGTTCGGTTCGAAATGTGTTTCGCGTCCGTGTCCGATGAGCGATGAGGCTCATTTCTGGTTGAATGGCTACGTAAATAAGCAAAATTGCCGCATTTGGGGTGAAGAGCAACCAGAAGCCGTTCAAGAACTGCCCATGCATCCCGAAAAATGCACTGTTTGGTGTGGTTTGTACGCTGGTGGAATCATTGGACCGTATTTTTTCAAAGATGCTGTTGGACGCAACGTTACGGTGAATGGCGATCGCTATCGTTCGATGCTAACAAACTTTTTGTTGCCAAAAATGGAAGAACTGAACTTGGTTGACATGTGGTTTCAACAAGATGGCGCTACATGCCACACAGCTCGCGATTCTATGGCCATTTTGAGGGAAAACTTCGGACAACAATTCATCTCAAGAAATGGACCCGTAAGTTGGCCACCAAGATCATGCGATTTAACGCCTTTAGACTATTTTTTGTGGGGCTACGTCAAGTCTAAAGTCTACAGAAATAAGCCAGCAACTATTCCAGCTTTGGAAGACAACATTTCCGAAGAAATTCGGGCTATTCCGGCCGAAATGCTCGAAAAAGTTGCCCAAAATTGGACTTTCCGAATGGACCACCTAAGACGCAGCCGCGGTCAACATTTAAATGAAATTATCTTCAAAAAGTAAATGTCATGAACCAATCTAACGTTTCAAATAAAGAACCGATGAGATTTTGCAAATTTTATGCGTTTTTTTTTTTAAAAAAGTTATCAAGTTCTTAAAAAATCACCCGTTACTTATCGAGATATTGAGTTGAAAACGTACAAAATACAACTTACGCAGGAACTGAAGCAAATCGACCTTATCAAGCGATATCACCATTTCTGGTTCAATGGGTATGTAAACAAGCAAAACTACCACATTTGAGACCTAGACCAACCTGAAGGGATTCAAGAGATGCCATTTCAACCAGAAAAAAACAATGGTTTGAAGACGTTTGTGGGCTTGTGGAGTCCATATTGCTTCAAAAATTATGACGGTGAGAAAGTAAAAGTCAATGGTGATCGTTATTGCGTCATGATAACCGACTTTTTAATACCTGAAAATGAAGCTGGTGACCTCGGCGACATTTCGTTTCAACAAGACGGCGTCCCTTTCCATATATCGCATCAATCGATTTATTTATTGAAAGAACACTTCGGTGAGCAGATAATTTCACGATTTGGGCTGTCGATTGGTCACCAATATCGTTTGATATAACATCCTTAGACTTTTCTTGTGAAGACATGTATAGTCTAAAGTCTATGCGGACCATCCCGCTTTGATTCGGACCATGAGCAAAACATCACTCGTGTCATTCGCCAGTTACCTGTCGAAATGCTCTAACGAGTTATCGAAAATTGTATTCAATGGATGGACCAACTGAGAAGCATTAAATTTTTTTTTTTTTTAGACTTCTCGGTGGACTTTATATCATTTACAGCGATCAATATTTTAGATATTTACATCCCAGTATCTAAAATTTTTTCCTCACCTTTAATACTTGCAAGAGCACAAAATGTTCGGCTGCACACGAAATCACCCACTATCTTACTGTCTTTCATTTAGTCGCTTATTTTTTGAAATTTTTTATGATTGGCTTTATGAAAAATACCAACGAAATCGGTTAATGTTTATTGAAAAAGCATAAAATTCGTTCTACCAGAATGAAAATATGCTTTTGATACAAAATAATTGTCCGTATCACAATACACATAATACGCAGTGGCGGCGCTCCCCCAGCGGCCACCCCTTGTGCTTGTGCCTTTCGGTAGCTTTTTTATGCCTTTCCGTTTCCCTTGGAGAATGCGTATATTTTGCTTGCTCAACCACACAAGCACACGTCTGTGGTTGCTCCTGCTTCGGCTGCTTCATTGCTGTATTTTCCTTTTTCCATTCTTCGCATTTCTTTTTTATGCATTCGAGTTCATCGTTTTACGTCAAATCAAGGCAACCTGTGATTTGCCTTTTTACTTCTTAACGCATTCTTCCTTTCTGAGAACTGAGGCTACTTGCTAGTCTCTGAACAAAAGACGGCCTAAACCCATATATGCAAACACAAAGCCTTATACGCACCCACACACACATACGTTTAAAGACAAGTTCCGCAACCGGAAGTCAGTCAGGAAAGCAATTTCTCGTGGCTATGAAGTGGAAAAATAAGCGAAATATTTAACTTTGTTATTAGCATACGAGATATTGGAGTGAACCCCTCTGGCTTTCTTGATGGTGCGTGTAATGCATACATACATGTGTATAAGTGTGTTAGTAAGATTTGCATATCCTTTCTTTCTTTTTCATTTTTCGTAAGGCACATACTTGCTGAAACTAGATAAAAGTTTCATTTTTCGGTAAGCAACCACATATCTCTATTAAGAATGTGTGCTGTTAGTATGTGGGATATGAATATGCCCTTAGTTAGTAGCATATCTTAAGGCGCTTAGTGTTTGCTTTCAATTCGATAAGACATTAATTGGAAAATAAGTTGATTTGGAGGTTGAGTTGGTAGAGTATTATTAAAAAAAATTACCAAGTATGGATATGATGATTTCCCAACATTTTAATATCTTTCTTGTGTATAACCAGTCTCATGTTGATAGTACATATATGTGACCTGGTCTACAAAAAGGGGGCTTAGGTGACAAAAAAAAAAAAAAAAAAAAAAAAATTAAAAAAAAAAATAAAAAAAAAAAAATTAAAAAAAAAAAAATAAAAAAAAAAAATGATTTTTTCGTATTTAGACATAGCAACTATTCATTGGTTGGTTGGTTGAAAATGGGATGCACAAGACCGCACGAATCCGCACTTAGGACATCAGTAGTCTCCATGTACTCCCGGACGTTAACCGAATCAAGCCTTATCCAGCAACTCAGTGGATTTTGTAAAATGCCAGATTTTTCCATTCATACTGTCCAATGTCACTTAAGTTGAAATATTGGGACAAAAAGAAATATATCCAATCTCAACCGGCTTAAGACTGGGCATTCGCCAAGATAATGTTCCATCCCTTCACCCTCTGCGTACGTTTCCAGTTTTGTAAAGATGGGATCTTAAGTGTATGAACCCTGTGGTGACCCCTGAAATATTTTTAAGTTCCCACTTGCCTAGAAGTAGAAGCTTTATGGAACATCACCACCCCAAAGTAACTATGTGGTATGTTCTGCGCTGCTAGCATTCCAAGACCTGAGGTGTTCTTCTAGGTTCCCTTGCTTTAAGTCTTTGTTCTATACCAATTATGCAAAGATTCTGCATTGCCTCATTTTTACAGGATAATTAGAAACAAGATTCCATCAGCTAACCTACCGAACTCAGCTCGACTATTAAACTTATATATAGGAGGAACTATAGAGCATAAGGTGCATTGCACTGTTACATAGCAGTGGTCGAGCCGATCTTAATTTACAGTGGACTACAAAAACCTTTGGATCTAATACGGTTTGTTGCTTTCTGCATAACATGAGCACTGAGTACCACTTCAACGGCTGCACTTGAAAGGCTACTTAGCCGACCACCAATTGACATTGCAATGGAGAGCTCGGCACCAAAATCAATCAATATTGGTGAGTTTTCTACAAGAAATTTCAAGCATAGCTCAATAGAAAGGGGTCGGTATATAAAATAGACCAAATACTCCCACGCTAAAGGAGGATGGATAGATTAAGCACACGAGACCCACCAGCAGAACTTTCAACATCTACACAGGTGGATCAAAATTTGCTAATTATGTGGCGCCCGTATTTATTGCGCGGAGCTAGATCTCAGGCCACCCTTCGAACCGCCGAAAAACTGCGGTACCTTCCAAGTGGAAGTCCTTGCGGTCAGGATAGCTACTGAAATAGCTAAGTTACGCAGAAAACCACATAAAGAATATAAATATATATGCTGATAGTAGATATAGTATAAAAACAGGCGAAAAGTGGATGCATATAGTATACTGGAACCACAAAGACCACAAGGCGTTTAGGGAGACGAAATAACTGATGAAATTCCAAAAGTGACATCCGCTTGACTATCAAACCATTGCAGGATATAGGAAGGACACTAAAAACAATACACAATGAACTTTCCTAAAGGGCTGAAAGAGGAATGAGGGTTCTGTGGAATTCTTTGGAGGCAAGCAGGATTATCAAGATCGGTTGCAAAATCACAGGTTAAGGATGACACATGTAGAAAGTGCACGGGAGAAACGCGAACGAACTCGACTTAGATATCTAGGAGCTTCGCAGTTCAGTTAAACTTAATAAAAAAAAGTGCTTTTACTTTCTCTCTGACATTTTCTGGTCTTTCTCTCGCCTGTGCCTTGAGTAAGCATCTATTTCTTTACCACTTATACTATTTGGAAGAAGACTAAGAAAAATCTCTCGTAGAGCAATCAAAATATTTATTAAAAACAGGCTTCATTTCTGTCTACAGATATCTAATTTCCTTTTTGGTGGTAATATCTAGTCTGATTGTTATCGAAACATCTAACGGAAGACCTAGAAAACGTGTTATTTACATGACATGTTGTATGTTTGGGATGTCGGCACAAATTTTAGGTTAGGGTTAACCTGCTTCAATATCCGGAACGAAGTTTCCCTCTAGATTTTCGGCACAACCCAGCTCTTTGTCCAGAAAGAGTGGTCGTTTGGCTCCAAGTTACATCATTTACTGAGAGAGAGTTGGTGAAGGAGGCTCCACTTCGTCATCCCATTATCCTACGGAGTGCAGCTTTCTGACACATCTGAAGCTGCTTCTTCTACGTTTGCGAACATATCGATGACAGGTGGTTAAAGACCGCCCAGCCGATCAAAACAATGTTTCTTTGTTCTTTTCCCCTGGTAGTAACTTGAGGCTTTTGCTGTGGCTATATGTATATTTTGCCAAAAATCGTAATAGTATGCGAAGTAGGAGCACAAGCTGTCAACCCTTGCGTCTAAAATATTAGACCATTTCCACAACAGCCGGTTCTACGCTACCGGAGTTTACACGAATAAGTACTATCTGGACAAGGGCTGTTATTACGGCGATCTAACCCTGTATAAATTGATTTCGCTCCGCATTCGCCTCACATTCATTATGCGGTGGAATTTTGGAGTTTGAAACAACAAATCTTTTTCTCTTACTTAAGAATAGTCGATTATCGCTACACACCCGGAAGTATGTGAAATTAGGCGAACTTGGTCTTCAAACGCCGAAATTCTGTCGAAACAAAATCACCAAAATAATTATTTTTCTTTAATATTCTCGTATATATCATCTCATTGAAATAGAGAATTCACAAAAGAAACCAGCAGTTGGTTTAAGGCTACCTGAAACTAAAAGGTCCCTTCATTCATTGAATTTAATGAAGACTCGTTCAAAAAAAGTATAAAAAGCAGCACAATAAAATATTTAGTTTACTAAATATAATTATTCATTTCTACAATATAAAATGAAAAAAAAAAGAATCTCTACTCATCAAAGCAAAATAAGAGCGGTACTTGTATGCTCTCAATTACATTCATTACTTTCATTAGTGGAAATTACCCAAATGCCAAGTGCCAATCTAACTTTTTCCATCATCACCTCGCAACTGACCTGTGACAGCAAAAAGTGACAACTATGAAGTGAAGTGTGCAACAAACAGTGCAAAATGTGTGTGTGAGGCTAAAAAAGAAGTACTAAGAAAAGTTGCTAAAGTCAAAATAAAGCACTTCCGCACTCAGGGAGCTGTCGTTGGGTCACAGGTCAAAGGAAATAATAAATGACGCTCATATTAACTTGATGATTATTACAGAAGGCGAGGAAGTGCAAAAAACCAACACGCACACACACATGCATAGAAGTACAACGACAAAGGACACTTGGCAGGACACAGTACACAATTTGGCCATTGCGAGTAATCAACGCGTCGCAAGCAAATAAAATTGGTAAATTTATTTTATTTCTTTTGTAGTTAGCAATGGAGAGACACGCTTAGTGCAAAGTACTCATCACGTAAGTGTAAATGTGCATAGAAATATGAAGTTATCTAATGTGCAAGCGGACATGCACAGCGGCATATAACGAAAGTGTGCGCCATATAGCCTTGAATGTAAGTTTGTAAGCTAGCATTCCCATATTTAGCGAGTAATTCTTACTTTGGCGAAATAAAAATTATCATCGCTCGTAAAGGCACACTGCATCGATTGAGGGAAGTAGGGAAATTATGATTACGCATGAAATTAGATAAATTGACGAAATTTTTCGCATTGACTTTTATTTGTTATTTATTTAGATATGAATTTAGTTCAATTCTAGCAGATAATACTTTTATTGCATGCCAGCGTGTGTTGTTGCACTTGATTACGGTGTTTATTGCAACGAATTCTTTGGTTTATTGGTAATGAATTTTGTCCGACTGATTATTGCGGCAGATATCTATTTTTCATATACCCTCTAGTATCAATGAAAAAAATATAGCAGCCGTCGCTGAAAGTGTATACGAAAACCGTGGAGGTCAATTCGACGCCGATCGCAGCAAATCGGACTGACGCATGAAACGACCTTGAGTATTTTCGGAAGAGATCTTAAATTAAAAGCTTGCAAAATACAGCTTGCTCACATAAAGCTCTTTAAAAGTTTCAAGAAGATCCGATGTTTTCGAGTCAAAGATTACTCAGTGATGAGGCTCATTTCTGGCTTAATGGGTATGTAAAAAAGCAAAATTTCCGCATTTGGGATGAAGAGTAGCCTGTAGAGGTTCAGGAGCTGCCGTTTCATCCATAAAAAAAAAAACCTTTTGGTGTGCTTTGTGGGCCAGTAGAATCTTCAAAAATGAGCCGGTGAGAACGTAACCGTCAATGGCGACCTTATCGTGCCATGATAACCGACTATTTGATGTCTGAAATTGATGCTCGAGAACTCGGCGAACGAACCATCAAAAACTGGACTCAAATGATAGATCATTTGAGACGTAGCCGCGGCCAAGATTTGAAATAAATAATTTTTCAAAAATTAAATTCCAAAGAATGTTTTTTCGAATGGTAGTAAACATTCTTTATTAAATTTGAAATTTCTGTGTTTTTTCTTAAAAAAAAAAATAGGGAACCTCGAAATGAATAGAAAAGAAGGTATTTTACCACGGAATTTGGCATATATCTGTTCTAAAAGAGAATCGAGAGAATTCTCAAAGTGAGAAATGTGCTCTCAAAGAGTCAACAAACCTACTCTGTTTGCAGAATCTCTTGACCACAATTGAAAAAAAAAAAACCCTTTTTTAAGAAAAGTAATAAGGAATTTCAATATATAGGGTGATTTTTTAAGAGCTTGATAACTTTTTTAAAAAAAAAAACGCATAAAATTTGCAAAATCTCATCGGTTCTTTATTTGAAACGTTAGATTGGTTCATGACATTTACTTTTTGAAGATAATTTCATTTAAATGTTGACCGCGGCTGCGTCTTAGGTGGTCCATTCGGAAAGTCCAATTTTGGGCAACTTTTTTGAGCATTTCGGCCGGAATAGCCCGAATTTCTTCGGAAATGTTGTCTTCCAAAGCTGGAATAGTTGCTGGCTTATTTCTGTAGACTTTAGACTTGACGTAGCCCCACAAAAAATAGTCTAAAGGCGTTAAATCGCATGATCTTGGTGGCCAACTTACGGGTCCATTTCTTGAGATGAATTGTTGTCCGAAGTTTTCCCTCAAAATGGCCATAGAATCGCGAGCTGTGTGGCATGTAGCGCCATCTTGTTGAAACCACATGTCAACCAAGTTCAGTTCTTCCATTTTTGGCAACAAAAAGTTTGTTAGCATCGAACGATAGCGATCGCCATTCACCGTAACGTTGCGTCCAACAGCATCTTTGAAAAAATACGGTCCAATGATTCCACCAGCGTACAAACCACACCAAACAGTGCATTTTTCGGGATGCATGGGCAGTTCTTGAACGGCTTCTGGTTGCTCTTCACCCCAAATGCGGCAATTTTGCTTATTTACGTAGCCATTCAACCAGAAATGAGCCTCATCGCTCATCGGACGTAAAGCGCGAAACACATTTCGAACCGAACACTGATTTTGGTAATAAAATTCAATGATTTGCAAGCGTTGCTCGTTAGCAAGTCTATTCATGATGAAATGTCACAGCATACTGAGCATCTTTCTCTTTGACACCATGTCTGAAATCCCACGTGATCTGTCAAATACTAATGCATGAAAATCCTAACCTCAAAAAAATCACCCGTTATAATATTTTTTTGATTTTCGCTTATAAGCTCTCCATCGAACTTATCAGTCGGGCTATCACCATCCGCAAGTGAAGTGAATTAAATGTCATTGTAAGCTCCATCGGTCCGAATATAGCACGCTGTTCTAAAATCGAGCCTCTGCATAGATCTCAATGAAAATAAAAACGGTACCTTTAAATAGTTTTATGCTATTTCTAAAAATAGTTATTAAAGATCTAATTATGAACCTTAGTGTTTCGGAATGGCGAGTCATAGGAACGAGTAAATATTTCACACATCCTCTAACAAAGAAGAAGAAGTAGAGGTAGAATAGATCTTATTCACCTGTGAGCATATTATAAGCTTAGAAGAAATGAGTAGCTCGAAAAAACAAGCTTCTTCAATTATGTTTTAAGACAAGTTTCAAAGTTTCTGAGTAGAAAATGTAATTAAAGCAATATCCACTTAAACATTTTGGAAATAGGTTAGGCTAGATGGCTGATCCCTCAAAATAGCGGGGCATACCTAGACTGCTATAGATGTGCAGTCCTTTCTGAAGGCAAATAAAAACTACAATAATTGAATATCAGCTACCGACAAGAGTCTTGAATTTATCACAAATCTGCTTACGTGCTTTATATCTATTCCACTGGAGTATCTAACAGTATGATATTCTAAATATTTAAACCTTGATCCGTCAAAGGCGGGACATTCGAGAAAGTATTGAGATGATACTATTTCATCTTCGTCCAAGCTACTGAAACAACTCTACAACTAAAATAGCCTGAGCTCCGAAGCAGTGGATATATTACTTTCTTCATGGCAGCCACTTCCGTGTTCAAGACGCTACACTGACCAATAAGCCTAAAACTACAATTGATGGATAATTTTCCAAATTTTTTTTCAAGAAAAGCTAAATGTTCGGAGATTTCAGAGTGCTTAAGCCCATAGACCTTTAAAAACCCAGCTTATCTGAGTCATACAGCTTCCGGCTATGTTCACTGGTCCAATATGCAGCAAGTCATTGACCGAAATAGCTGTATATTTCGCTATACAAAACACAACGGCTTGACCATTGTTTTTTAAAGCCAAAGAATTAATGATGAGAGATCTCAATTCTAACCAATAGCTAGTCTGCAGCAATACAGAGCAACCTTTCTTACTATTTTCTCGAGATTGAATTTTCACAAGAGATTTCGGTCCATGGGGAGCTCTAGGCACTTAACTCTATCAGCAAGCCGGAAACACGAAATATTTTGGTGATAGTATTAATATATGTAAATACGATTGCTCAAGTATGCGGACCAAGGTAAGTGCTTTACCCAAGGCCTTAATGTAATCAGTTATCAAGTTTTTATAATTTGTTATTTTTTTAAGGATTTAATTGATGAAGTCTAAAAAAAGATATGTTGCTGTTGTTGTAGTTTACAGCCCTTAATCGGATAAAAAATCCAGGTCCGTTCCGATTAGGTAGAACCGACTGCCGAGGGAACAGCAAATAGAGACATAAGAGCAAGCGGTTAGACCACATTGAAACGTATGTCCTGTGTCCTAGATAACTTTTTTTCACTTCTAGAAACCTAACGTGTAGGGTATAAGTTTCGATATAGCGACTACAAAAGCATTTTGGCAAATATTTGTTTTCTTCAAATTTTTATAGAGTTAATAAAACAAAATGCACAATGCGCTAACTTTATTGAGTGCCAGACGTGACAGACACAGAAATACGCTAGAGATTTATGACCTGCCATCACAGTGCAGTGTAATAAAAAATGCTGCGCCATAACAGAAAATCCTAATATAACACTTACACACTTATTTCTACAACAACATATTAGTATGCGTTTGGTACATATTCTGCGCTTGGTTGACCAAAGCATTGATTTACGGCCAAGCTATTGATTTTCCGAGACAACCCCAAACCTGTGAATTGTGTGGCATTACAGTTATATGTACCATAGACGTAGCAGTGAAAGAAGATACTCTTACAATATTTCCTCGTGTTTCCTCACAGATAAAAGCACAACCCCTACTCCGGCGTATTCATACTTATATTACATACACAATATGCTCTATTTCGAACTTCCTCCCTCCTTTGGGCGCTTTTGTTGCGTGCTGAGTGCGCCAGCAAATAAAAGCAATAATTAAAATAATAATTTTCACAACTTAAGTCTTTGTAATTATATTTGACGTTCATTCAAGCACTAGCACTAGCTGGTGTGTACACTTCACGGCGTTTGGTGGACCGCGAACCGGAGGTGACGCCATTATGCATTTCCGCTTTTGTTTTACTCATTGTGCACGAAGAACTTACAAGGATAGTGTCTCATTAAGTAATATTTTTGGAAATTTGAAACCACAAATGCTCACCAAAGTAATATAATATAATATTGTGCTTAGACTTAAATATTAAAAGCCCACACCACCAAGAGAACATCCCCATCAGTGCGTTCATCATTACCACTGCCAACAAATATACATAAATTAAGCTTTTTGGTAATGCCGTGCTGGGCAACAGTTTCCCTTTTTGCCTTTTTAATTGCTAACGTGGGTAAGTAGGTCTTTGAAAATTTTTAGGAAAATCTAATTATAACACAAATGTTTCAGAAGAAACGTATTGAAAGTAATTTTATTATTCAAGCAAATGATTGATCGTATTTGGTCGCTCATATGACATTTATACTGATTGACATAAATAAATAAATAAATAAAATAACAAAATAGCTAAAAGTTTTCTTAATATTCCTTTAATTCAACGATTGCAATAATACTTAAATTGATTGTGATTTATGTACATATGTATTGAGAATAATATTTATATCCAAATAATTACTCACCCAAATTTTTATTATCCTAAAATTTCACCTTTACTAATCTACACCCACAGAAATTATATTTTTTTGGCACAAATTACACTTTTCTATAAATTATATTTTCACACACTTAAAGCCACAGGCAACTTTTACTTCGCCGCTTAATACATACACAGATGGACAAAAGTATTCGCCACTGAACAAGCTATACAAAAATTAGGCTCAAACTATAAAAAAATATTCTAAATGTTAGGTTTTAAGTAATATTTCAATAAATTATAATCCAAATATTCATTCTTGACAAAAAAACTCCAATTAAAAATAATAAATTTTAATATTTAAGTTAAAAACTCCAGAAAGTTCAGAAAATGGTTGGACAAAAGTATTCGCCACTTACTGTATACGAAGCTTATGGTCGCCTTAAGGAAAGAAGCTGGAGCGTTTACATAAAAATTTTTATCTGGAAATATCATAGTTTGTATCGTAAGTGAGAATGTGTCAAAATAATTTACCGTTAGTTTATTTTTTGCGCAATTAAGTAAAAATGGGTAGTAAGGGTAAAGAAACCACAGAGAAGGAGAGAAAAATAATTGTGAAGTTATTAGTTAGTGAAAAATCCATAAAGGAAGTGTGCCGTATTGTTTCGAGACCGCGATCAACCGGGCGCAGCATTTTAAAACGTTTCGAAGAAAGAAACACGTACGAAAATTGACTTCGCACTGGCCGTCCGTGCAAGTTAAGTGAAACAGACAAGCAAAAAATAACAAGAATGGTGAAAAAAAATCCCAAAACTGCATCTTCCAAAATTGCAGCAACAATAACTGAAGATTTGGACATAACCGTACACCCTCGAACAATTCGACGTGTGCTGAATGAAGCTGGGTTCAATGCCAGGGTTTGCCGCAAAAAACCTTGTATAAGCAAGATAAATGAGAAAAAGCGGTTGGATTTTGAAAAAGTGCACCAATCCAAAAATATTTCATTTTGGGAAAAAGTGTTATTCTCCGATGAAAGCAAATTTAATATCTACCGCTCAGATGATCGTATTTTAACATGGCGGAAAAAAATACAGAACTGGAACTTCAGAACTTGCAAACCACAGTGAAGCACGGTGGTGGTGGGGTTATGGTATAGGGGTGTAGGGCAGCTGTTGGCGTGTGTAATCTCATTTTCATAGATGAGACTATGAAAAAAAAGATTACTTGGCCATTTTAAAAACAAATTTGTAAGCCAGCGCTGACAGTCTTTGCTTGGGAACTGATTTTTATTTCCAACATGATAATGATCCCAAGCATACGGCTGAGATTGTACAGCTTTGGCTTATTTATAATGTGCCCCATTTACTGCGAATACCTCCCCAGTGACCTGACCTTAACCCCATCGAACATCTGTGGGATTTGCTAGATAAAAAAGTTCGCAGTCACAACATAACATCAAAAGGACAGCTTAAAATAGTCCTTTCCGAAGAATGGCTGAAAATCGGGGCCGATGTTACAAAAAAACTAATGCATTCAATGCCCAATAGTTGTCAGGAAGTCATTAAACGAAAGGGGTTGTAAACAAAATATTAAAGTTTTTATAAACTCTTATTTAAAATAGAATGTTGAAATTGGCGAATACTTTTGTCCAACCATTTTCTGAACCTTCTGGAGTTTTTAGCATAAATATAAAAAATTTTTTATTTTTAATTGGAGTTTTTTTGTCAAGAATGAATATATGGATTATAATTTATTGAAATATAACTTAAAACCTAACATTTAAAATATCTTTTTGTAGTTTGAGCCTAATTTTTGTACAGCTTGTTCAGTGGCGAATACTTTTGTCCATCTGTGTATATACATATGTATGTATGTACACATCTACACACAAATTATATTTTAGCACACATTTTCACACACTTATTAACACCACGACCTTTTCTTTTTATTTCACCGACTAATTTATAGCACTTTGACATACACAACACTCACTAACAACAACACAACACAATCACGAACCGTACTGAAATAAACTTGCACAAACATGATCGATATCACCGCTATGAACACATGAACTCTTGCAGGAATTCACCTTTCTTTACACATTTACATACTCAAATGTATGTATGTACATACATAGCTCTTATTTAATAGCACTTCCACACTTTTCACTTTAAATTGAAAGCAAATATTCTACATTATTTCTGTTTAATATATTTAACAATACTTTAACACAATTTTATATATTTTTATTATATTTCACTAAACTTCGCAAAACACCACACGTCACAACAAATTTCGTCACGAACTGATCTCTCTCCTTCGGTTGTTTGCTCATCCTCACGAAAAGTAACAGGTGCGACCTCGTGCATCGTCAATAGTAATTGTTGTGCAGCATAGCGAAAGGCAATTATCATATGCGCGAATGCTTACATACATATGTATGTACTAACATAGGAATGTACTAACATAGGAATATTATTGTAAGTATGTACATATAAGCAAATCAAAGCACACACTGTTATTGAGTGGGCAAACTGTGAATGAGGAGAGGCGGAGTAGTGTTTTTCTTTAAGGACACTGTTATAGCATTGTGAGAAAAGAATTTTTTCATTACAAAAGCAAAATTGTTGCGTAAACATTCGTTTCTATCGCCAATGATTGCCATTTAAATAAATTATTAAATTATTTTAAAGAAATGTATAATATTATCATAGTTTTGATTTTGATTATTTTTATCATCGTTTCTTAAGTTCATTGAGAAAAAAAATAAATATTTGGAGTTAATATGAAAATAAGACATAGCTATACTCCTTAAAAGAATTAATACTTTCAATTATAGGTTATTTTTAAGGCGGATAATTCTTCTCCCATTTGTGATATACTCTTTGATGTTGCGCAACATTTGGAGGTAAGTAAAACACTTTACATTATCTAACTATTCACTTCAGAAATGGATCGATATTATTAAATACTATTCAGAGGCGATTCGCATATAAGATCTAACACCGTTTAGATCGCTTCATCCAGGCTAGAAGAATCCCGGAACTCCGCCCTAATTTCCCAGCCGAAGCTAACGAACGCGACATCTTACGCCAAGGCGATCCCTGTGATCCTCGAATTAGGGATATCAATTTGGATATTTGGCAAATGGTAAACCAACACAATCAGGCAAAATGGATAGGTCACTTGAAGTCCTGTAAAAACTCTAGCGGCGTGAGTAAACGAGTTGAAATTCAATTCAATGGTCATGTTTCTTCAGACTGTCGCTAACCACTCCTCAAATACCCGATGTTTGGAAAATGGGAAGAGTGATCCCACTACTGAAACCAAGGCAACCCGCCAACAAAGGGAAGTCCTATCCTCCGATAACTTTTCTCTCCCCAGTAATGAAGACACTTGAAGCCTTGCTACTCCCGAACTTCACACACCGCCTGACCCTAGGAAACCACAATACAGCACTTAGCGTCATACAGAAACCACCCTGAGAGAAGACGATCCTCGTATAGTTAGACTTGTCAAAAGCCTTTAAAACAGACAATCACACAGCACTACTTGAGGACATCGAAAAATTTACGACTCCTCCAAGACTGAAGAGGTGAACAATGAACTACCAAGCGATCGTCAATCATCCTTACTATTTCGAGGAAAAAACTCAAAACTGAGAAGAATTAATTAAGGGTTTCGGCCATTACTGTTTAACTTCTACATCTCAAAACTTCCGTAACCACCAGAGGGAATTTCTATCACCTCGACATGCTGTCATAGGATCGCGATTATCGTAGACGAGGAAGCTGCCTCTTAAATCGACTGATTCCAGTCGATAGATCGCACTTTATTTCTTTGATGATTGAGCAAAAACATTAGCTTTGCAGTTTCCAGCGATTCAAGCATATCCTCCAATACTTTCGGATTCTTCTTCATTTCGAATCAACTGAGAAGAAGCTCATTGGACCCGTTTGACGCATTTTTCCTTTCCTCGGTAGTTGTAGTTGGATAACAAAAAGCCCACAGGAGCTAATATAATACTTATTTATATTTTTTTATAAACAAATTTATTAGTACTTTAAAGCTTCTTACTTAATGTAAATGAACATAACGCTTCAATAGCTCAATTCAATTGCGAACTGTCCGTTGCATAAGTGATTCATACCAGCGGTCATCAGTCAACGGCAATCAGTCAAAACGAAGAACCCAATAAAAATGCAATTTCAAATCAATCAATTTTCGAACTAAATTTCACTTTTCAATATTTTGCCAATTTCATTTCAATTTATGTAACAACAGAAAAAACACACACGAACCTGTTGGGCCGCAGGCGCAAGGCAAAACCGCACGGACTGACTGATTGACCGGCTGACTGCTTTTAGACGCCAACTGAACGCACTGTTGGACCTACGCGGCGCCCCAAATTGTCAAGCGATAAACATCGGTAACAACAATAGCAACAACAACAACAACAACAACAACAATTGCAGCTAAACATTCGATATGTGTACTTTTGTATGCGTGTGTGTTGCGCTTTTTTGCGGTCAATTGCGCACAGCTGAATTGAATTATCGGTTTCGCAGCACTGACGTAAGCCAAAATATACGATATGTGTGTGTGCAAAGAGTTGAAAAAACCGCAAAATAGCTTGTGCCTAGCTAACGGCGACGTGCAACCCCAAATAAAGCGCCTGCGGAATGGTGTGAGTATTAAATTAAATGTGCTCTCCCATTCATATGTGTGTAATTTTCATAATTTCTAAACTCAACATTCACCGCTGACGGTGCAAAATGCCAAAACAAATGTTGTTGTTGTTGCTATTGTATGCTGTAAAAAGCAACATTTCAATTAAAAGCCCGTAACTGACGTATCAATTCCAACAGCAGTTAAGTATATGTGTGTGTATGAATGTATTTATGTAGTTAGCGGTAAAACTCAGGCAACTGTAATTTTTCAAAAGTTCAATTTAAATGTCTGCTATCGGCTGCTGGTGCTTTTCTTCTTCATTTTTTTTCCAATTTTTTCTAAATAAATAATATATGATGGCATAGTGATGCATCACTTCTTGACAGCCGTCGCCACCAGCATGACAGTTCACTACACTGCCACACACACACTTATCCATCACATCCCCTCACATTGGGTTGCTCATTTTACTCAACTTTTTTTTTCAATTTGCTTTTTGTTTCTGTCTTCGTTGTTGTAACTATAAATTATTTCATTTATTCACTTACCACTTCTTCTTAATGCATCCCTATTTTTTATGCATTATAATTTTTTTTTTGTTTTTGTTTTAGTTTCATTATATATAGTTTGCAAATTTGTCTTGTCATTGCAACAAATCCCATAATTATCCCATCAGTTAGCTTGGCAACATTTGCTCGTCACATTTGCATGCGATTCGGTTAGTGAGGCAATTGTCTCGTTAGCCCGAATGAAATTAGCAGTATTCGTTGCTTATGTTTGACAGCTGGGGTGCTCAGTGCCATTAGTGTTGAAACGCGCAGCAATTGGTTCGTCAACATTTGACAAGTCATGATGACAATTTTTACGCATTTGCTATGCAAAGCAATGAGTTACTGGCAAGAAGTAAAATATTGCCTAATTAAAGCTGAATGTGAGGTATTAACGGTAGTTTGATAAGTCAATCGAAGTTATTAGCGACTTTATTCTTTTTTCGTTCCTACGTACCCTCCAAAACTTCTTCACTTCTTCTGCTTCAGTGTAGAAACAATACCTCTGCCAAGCCTGGTGCTACAAAATTGGGCGTGGCAAGTCATGGGGCTTCCTTTTTATTTTCAAGAAAATGTGTTTATGTTCATCTTTGTTGGAAACTTTATGATCACTTATTTTATAATCTAAAGAATATAACTCAAAGAATCAAATTTTTCAAATTCATCAACTTTATTCAATTTTAAAAGCTTTACTCATTATTCCCATCATGATCATAAACTGAACTGGAGGAGTTCAAGCGAGGAAAGTTCTCTTGGGAGTGGTCAAAAACGATTCTTTTACAAACATATATGTAGCTTAAAAAGGCTGATACCAATACCGTCCAAGAAATACGGTGGACGGGAAAACGACTGAGACGATTAGGTCCTTGCGGCATTTCCTACAGTGACCATATCAAGGAGCGCAAATTCGGTGTGGGATTCGTGGTGGGAGAGAAACTCCATCGCCGAGTCTGGTATTCACCTCGGTGGATGAACGTCTAGCCATAATCCAAATCAAAGCAAAGTTTTTTACGGAAGAAGAGGACGATGTGACAGAAAATGTCTTCTATGAGCACTTGGTGGGCATCTATGAGAGCTGCCCCCTCCACGGTGTCAAAATCGTGATTGACAAATTTAACGCCAGAGTATCTTTGGCACAACGGTCGATAAATTCAGCCTTCATGATGAAACAACCCGAAATGCGTTGAAGCTGACTGACTTCTCCGAGGACCTAAATATGATTGTCTGTAGCACTAAATTCCAACATAGGAAAATTCAACAAACTATCTGATTAACCAGATCAGTCATGTTGTGATGGACGGAAGACACGTCTCCAGTGTTTTAGACGTGCGTATGCCCCGAGACTTTATCTTGTTGGAGCCAAGTTACGCACCTGCCTCTGTGCAGCGAAAACCAAATCATTGGCTTCCGGAAAAGAACAGCTGATACGATCAGAAGCGCCGTGTCGCATTAGAGAGAAAACAGACTGCCTACCTCGCAACGTCGCAATCGACCACACCACGCACGTATGGGATAGATACCGAGAGTTGAAGAGGAAAGCGAGACACATTTGCTGACAAAAAAAGAGAGAGGCCGAAATGTGTCAGTACAAAAAGATTGACTGATAGGGCTAATGCTTAAAAATTCTATGAAAAGCTGCGGCGACTGACAGAAAATTTCAAGTCCAAAGCATACTCTTGTAGAACTTCCAAAGATGTACTAAGGACTTATGACCAGAGCATACTGAAATTATGGACGGAACAATTATCCAACCAGCTGAAATGCAATGGAAGCATAATACCATGAGATGGTGAACCTGATTCCTCAATCGATGATGATGGAGCGGACGTTCCATTGCTCGACCACGAAGAAGTTCGAATAACAATTACTAGTTTGAAGAACAATAAAACGGCTTCTTTGTAAAATACATATGTTCGCACCAAAGCTTGCCCGATTGTCACCGGGGGAAGCAAAGGACGAGAAAGACCTCCACTCCGCTGGAAAGGCCAGGTGGATCAAGACCTGGATAATGAAAAGGACGAACGACTGGGCGTTGTAAACTCGGCTATAACGGCGTAAGCGGTGTCTACGCCAATAGAAAAAAAATTCGCGCGTTACCAGTTAATATAAGCATTAGAGAAGTGATGTATTTTCCTAGTGGATCAGATCGTGGCATTATTTAATCCCGAATGAAAGCTACTCGTGGAATAAAGACTGGACTATGTGGACCCAATCAATAATATCTGCAGTCACATTTCAAATCCAAAAAATGCGCTAAAGTCGGATCAGTGGAAATATCTGTTCATTATCAGTTACAAAATAACACTAAGCTGAAATTTGTCACTTGTTAAAGTAACTCTTTGCTATATATAATACATAAATATAATACAAAATTCATTACTTTTCTTCAAAACAACCAATTACACTGACTGAAATGGAAATTATTTATTAAAATTCTTTCATCATTACCTGCTTGTCCATGAAAGGAAGTCTACATAGCACTACAGTGGACGCCAGATGAACCTAAGGAGAAATACTCACACAAACACACACAAAGAGATACATGAGCAAACATGTAAAAAACGCATACATAGGTATGTATGTATATAGCCACAAGGTGTTAAACGCCTCGCTGTCAGTGCGAGTCACTGCGCAAAAACAATAGCAACGTCGTTGGACAAAAACGAAACTCGTTAGTGGTGAATTTTTAATAAAACATGAAATTATTTGTCATTATTGTCTGTGGTAATAAGTATGTGCTCACTCGACCATATATAAATATGTATGTATGTATTAACTGGTAACTAGGCAGCAATAGTTGTGAAGTCAACGTAAAAAGTTGTCAGGTCCTTTCATAACACTTAGGTATGTATAACTATGAGTTTTTATGTATGTATATATGTATGTATGTATGTATGTGTATGTGTGTTTAGGTTAGTTTCATAATTAAGTTGTGCGCTGGTCCTCATAGCTCTGTGGTTGGACAAAAAGTGCCAGCCAGGTTGGTTGAAAAGTCTATTAAAAGCTTGTGGCTCTCTCGCCTCTACCATCCAACAGTGTGGTGGCCACTGCGCTGTTAACGGACACAACCGCAAAAAGTGAAATATAGAATGTGATGATATTAGTACGTGGTGAAGATTCATTACATGAATTATGCATATTTGATATGGCAAACTTAATTTGATTATTAATTTATTTTTTCATTTATAATTTGATAATAAAGCATAGATTTAAATTAGCTTTTTATAGACATGCAGATAATTCCACAATCAAATATATACATATAAATTTTTTCATTTGAATGTACGGGAAAAGAAAAACTAATTACACTACTGTTAAATAAAATAAAATAAAAAAGAAAAGTTAGATTTGTATACTTCACTATAGCGTATGGATATAACGACGTTTCACTTAATCTTTTAGAAATTTTAGATTTTACCGACACTTCTGCAGCCCCTGTGAATATTTAAGGATATAGAACACTCTTGAACTCAAATCCTCTATATATTTCGCTTCTTCACCAGACCTGGTTCATTGTCTGCAAGTCTGTATTATGGAACCGGGTCTTGAGTCTCAACAAGGTGGTCAAATCGTTTTGAACAGATTTCAAATATGTTAACTTCTGCAGAGAAAGTTCGCCAATCAAGGTAGTTCGATGATTTATGCAACAGATGTAGAGTGGTTTACTTCTTTCGCTAAACGTTCCAATGCAGGGAGCTTCGCCACCTGATCTTATCAACGTGTAGGGTCTACTTCTTCCTCCTCTTCCAATGGTGGGTATTGAATCGTACCTAGCCAGCATAGCCGCTGTCTCTTGATTTCCTGAACTATGTCTATGTCGCCGTATATTTCGCACAGCTAATCGTTCCGTGGATTGCGGTACTCGCCGTTGCCAATGCGCAAAAAACATAAATCTTCGGCAAAACTTTTCTCTCGAACACTCCTAAGGACGACTCAACAGATTATGTCATTGTCCATGCCTTCGCACCATATGGCAGGATAGGAATGTTGAGGGACTTATAGAGTTTGGTCTATGATCGTCGGTAAAGGACTTTACTTTTCGCATTGCGTTCTCAGTCCAAAGTAACTATACCCAATTCGTACTCTTCCGTCCTTACCACTCTGGAAACGTGACTAAGATGCGGTAGCCAACCCGTGCTGGGTCACGGCAAAAAGATCGGAAGCTTCAGCGAAGCCATTTCGATATATGGTTCAAGGGCTCATTGAAGTCTAATTATAACGTCTGTAAAACACATTTTTTGGCAAAATTCGTTTTTTTATTCTCCATAGTTCCAAATTCAAGAGAGATACGCTGATTGTACCGACTCTCCAACTTTTTGATACCATTTTTGTGGTATGATTTGTCCGTTGCTTCCAGATAGTCAGTTTCGGCGATAACCGCTTCATTCGACAAAAATTTCTTCCCAGAGATCTGGGGAATACGGTGGATGCGGAAGCAATTCAAAGTTCAATTCACTTATGACAAAGGGCATTGTCTTGATGAGAAAGCACTTCCATTTTCTTCAAATGCGGCTATTTCTGGGTGATTTTGTCCTTCCAATAGCCCAATGTAATGATCACTATTGATGGTCCTTTCTTTTTTAACCTAGTCAATAAAAATTATTCCAAGCGCATCCCAAAATACAGATTCCATAACCTTGCCAGCCAACTGTTGCGTTTTCAACGCTTTGGAGCGGGTTCATCGTGCGGAGTCCACTCGTATGACTGACGGTTGGACTTCGGAGTGAAATGATGAAGCCATGTTTCATCCATTGTCACAGATCGATGCAAGAACCCGGGTTTGTTACGCTTAAACATCTCCAAACACTGCTCCGAATCATAAAATTGCCGTTGTTTTTGGTCAAAAGTGTGCTCGCAGGGCACCCACTTTGCATAGAGCTTTCTCATTCCCAAATATTCTTGAATGATATGATGAACACATTTAGTTGATATCTTTAGACTGCCTGCTATCTTGAATAACGTCACTTTACGGTCACTTTACGTCTAAACCTAACATACCAATTCTTAATAGTCGATTTTCCTGGAGCAGAATCCAGAACTCGTCATTATGCTAAGTTTTTGCCTCAACTGTATTTTTTTCCATTGAAAAAACAATATTTTATCAACATGAGAAATTACTTTTTATTTTTTATGTTCAAAGTAATAAAAGTTACTTCACTCAAAATGATGTAATTCAAAAACTAATCTATCTATGTGTCAGGCCGGGTATTTTTCAACTGACATTTTTCGTGTGACATACTTAAATGTAAAATAATTAATAAAAACATTGGATGCCATGCAATGACATTGGTAAATACTTGCACGTGACTGTATGCATACGTGTATGTTACTAACTAATTTCGCTAAAGTAAATAAAACACCCACGAAAAGTAAAAACAATGCAAAGATAGGTGCATATGAAATGTACCGTCGAGCTTTCATGGGAACTTTTTTAAACAGGGTGAACGATATACAAATTTATTTGGATAAACTTTTTTCTTTCTATTTAATTTTTTTATTTTATTTTATTTTATTTTATTTTATTTTATTTTATTTTATTTTATTTTATTTTATTTTATTTTATTTTATTTTATTTTATTTTATTTTATTTTATTTTATTTTATTTTATTTTATTTTATTTTATTTTATTTTATTTTATTTTATTTTATTTTATTCTATTTTATTTTTTTTATTTTATTTTATTTTCTTACATTTCCTTTCATTTAATTAAACGCCCCACCCTATACTATATTCATATACTATATTTGAGAACCGCTGACTATAACAAAACTTTGCAACAAGCGCTCAGAACAAAGACCACCAAACTATACACGCCCGCACCCCAATCCCCCCACACTCAACCATCGTTTTATCACCATACCATGCAACAGCGCCACTCAGCTGGACGTGCCCGGCCAATGGTCAGCCGGCATTTGCATACGCAATCAAATCGGAAACAGCGGCGAATGCAAACATCAACTCCAACTAAAAGCAAACACGCGCAAACACAAATACAAACAAATAAGTGGCGCGCAAGTCAAAGGCGTGATTGTGTGATATTGATTGAAGCGGAAGGGGCCGGCTGGACGCGGTGGACGCTCATATGTGTGGCAGTTAATAAAGTGACCACGATATATGGGCGGGCAGTTGTTGCAAATGGAAGCGTGTGTGTGGCTGTGTGTGTGGTCATATTGCGCTCACACTTTGGATGCCATTTAAATATTTGCGTATTTACTGATGATGCGCGCGGCATCAAAAGCCTGCTGCTGGGCCACCTCGCTGGCTGATCTCCAACTGCACCTGAAAGCGCGCAATGGTCAGTGTGTGTGAGTGTGTGTGCAACGAAATGAATTTTCGCTGACTTTGAGCGGCTTCAATTTAAAATTGCGCAAAATCAGCGTAAACTTTGACACAGCGTTTCCGTGGAAGTTGGATGTGGCGGTGGAGCCGCGCTTAATAGTAATTGCTGTTGCGCGAAGGAGGCGACTTAAAAATGGTATTTTTTTCGAGGAAATTTTTGATACAACATTATTTTTGTGCATTTATTTGTGTAAACCATATGTGGTTTTTTTTTTGGTTTTTGTTTCTGTTCCTGTTTCTGTTTTCGTTTTTTAATTTGTTTGCTTTGGTTTCCTGCGGATATGGCCTCCATTTGCATAAGCATATGCCCATCAGAGTTTCTGGCGTTTAAATAAACACTCTCTTTGATTGAAGGGTCACGTGTGCGTCGGTGGTTGATTGGTGGGTTGACCAAATGGCAACTCATGGCGCTGCGCGATTTGCTTGCTTCGATGTTCTGCTAGAGGTGGACCACACATTTGCATACTACGTCAATTTATTACTTCGATTTTCATTGACACCTCTTGTACACTACGATTGAATACGAAAATATTTTGACAATTTGTTCTTTGATCTCTGTACTGCAAGACTGTTGAATTGAATTACAAAATAACTGTATCCTCGCTATTAGAAGCAGTACGCCCTTTCGAAATTTGAAGAAGAAATTCTCCATCTGCTAATAATAATGTCAAAATCGGAAAACCGGTTGACTAAAAAATGTAGTACTGCCAATCAAGAAGCTTAATCTAAACCCGAAACGGAAGCTGGCCAAAATTTTAAACAAGAAAAAATACACACTTTATGAAATCATTATCAAAAATGGAAGAGAAGGTTGTCACAGTAGTAGTGAAGCCGTCAATTTTTAAATGGACTACACATTCTTGCATACCCAGGAAACGCTATTAGGAAGAACTTAAAATGAGAAGGAAACAGTAATCGAGTTTATTGACCGGTTGGCAAGAAAAGGGACCCTAGTGGTTTTAACAGGTCATTGCCCTATCAGAAGACACCCTCAAGGCACTTTGTTAAATTATAAGATCGGATTTAAAAATTATATATTTATGTCTTCACAAAGCACTACAACAGCAATCCGAACGCGATCCCCATCTTGAAGATCTCCATAGAACCTTACCTAACGAGCAATGCAACCTCGAACCCCACGGTGGTAGTTCTCATTTATTGTGTGTGTCATGATAAACCGCAGTTCGAAGCTATTTAATAACTTTCAATTTATGTTGAACAACATAATTAATTGATCGTCTACACTTTAGGTACATAAATATTGGCAAATATATTAGGTTGTCAAAAAAGTCTTGCGGGATTTTCGCTAGTTGGCGCTGAAAACGCATAGCTCTAGTTTTATTCGTCGCATCGGGTCATGCTATACTTTTTTGGAAAGCTCATTCCACGCGCTTGGTTGATTGTCGTTTCTTTAAGTCGTTCGTGAGTTATAGGGTCGCAAACATGGAGCAAAATAAATAGAAAATACGGCATATTTTATAGTACTACCACGATAAAGGCAAAAATGCATCTCAAGCCGCCAATAAAATACGTGCAGTTTATGGACCCTATACAGTTTCCATTTCCACCGCACAACGATGGTTTCAACGTTTACTTGATCGAAGATGCCCCACGCTTGGAAGGCCTGTCGTCGAAAATTGCGATAAAATCGCTGAATTGGTCGAAAGAGACCGCCATAGTAGTCATCAAACCGTTATAAACCATTTGAAGAAGCTTGGAGTCACTAAGAAGCTCGATGTATGGGTGCTACACGAATTGATTCAATAAAAATACCGCAAGACTTTTTTGACAACCAAATAGGACATATTATTAGATCAGAATTTGACTTCGTAAAACCATATTTTTAAAGAGTGATCCATTTCGAGGTTCTCTACCTTTTTTTTAATTAAAAAACACAAAAACTTGAAATTTAATGGAGAACCCTTATTATCATACGAAGGAACATTCTTTGACATTTATTTTTTGAAGATTATCTCTTTCAAATGTTGTCCGCGGCTACGTTTCAGATGGTCCATCCGTTGAGTCCGGTTTCCGATGACTACTTCTGGCGATGATGTGATGTATCAGAAGTGGCTAAGTTTTGTTGGAACCAAATGTCGCAGAAATCATGAGCTTCAATTTCAGGTATCAAATAGTGGGTTACCATGGCGGGATAAGGGTCGCGTTATCACTGGGATAATATATGAAGAAATATTGACCGATAGCTCCTGAATCTCTTCAAGTTTCTTTTCGTTCCAAATGCGACAATTTTGCTTGTTTACATGCCCATTGAGTCTGAAACGAAACTCATCGCTGAAAAAATGTGGGTGGAAAACGTCGAATCTTTTGAAGAACCCATAGAGCAAAACGCTGTAGTTTGGGAAAATCAAGTGGGTTCAGTTCTTACACAAGCTGTGTTTTGTATGCTTTCAATTTAAGATCTCGACGTAAAATGCGCCAAGCCACACCATAGTCAGTCCGAGTTGCTGCGAACGGCGCCGAATCGACTATTCACCGCATTCGTATATACTCTCAGCTACGGCTTCTATATTTTCTTCCCTGCGTGAATTCTTTAGAGAATGTGAAATTTCTTAATAAAATTGAACGATTTTTAAACGTTGTTCAGGCGTAAATTTTTCAATGATGAAATGCTAAATAATACTAAAAAAGTACCTCTAATTGGATTACCTTTAATGAAGCTTTTGTATAAAAAAAAATTTGAATAAAATATCCCATTTTATTGGATCATAGAGGAAAATGTCTGCGAAACTTAAGCGCCGAGTCGGTAATTCAAGCAACTGTGGTTATGTTTCGCACAGAGTTTACTCTAATTATGCATCCACAGAGATACCGCACAGCTGTGCAACAGAGTTTCGGAGAAGAGCGTGTAAGAATTGAAGCTGAAAGATCATCAAGCGAGATGCACGTTCAATGAATGGGCCCAAAACGAAATGGCCACCGATCCGAATTTTCATAAGAAAATTGTGTTCAGCGATGAAACTCAATTTGTTTTGAAAGGAAATTGTTGCCTTTGGAGTGATGACATTCCACAAGCCATTGTTTAGACGCCGTTACATCCTCAAAATGTTATAATGTCATAGTCAAAGGGGAACGCAATAGAGCCATAATTAATAACCTTTCCGGACTTGTTGAAAAGTTGTTGAAAAAACATCCTTTAGTACAGTTCAGCTAATTAAAATAGAGCGACTTTACCAACGTAAAAATTCCATCGCTAACCTA
>CM050323.1:51926746-51945601 GCA_027475135.1 Bactrocera correcta
ATTTTGCGAGCGCACAGCTCGATCGCATCGCATGTTCGAATTCCGCACGAATAACCCGAATAACTATTGGCATCTTGACGGCCATCGACGTGGCATTTCGCCATCGCCATCGTTTTCCGCCTCATTTCAGTGCATTTCGTTCCGCTGGCACGTCTTATGTCGTTTTAATTGCTACATTGCTATTTCGCCGGAGATTAGCTGCACGTTTAATTTGACATTAAAAAGTTAATGAAATACGAATCGGTGCGTCTTGTGGCAATGTGTTTCTCAGTTGCAGCAAACAAACTTGCAATACTTTTATTAGTGCTTTTGAAATGATGAATGGGCGCAGTGAATGTTATGAGGTAATGCTTTCATTTATTATTTATTGTGCGGAAATGAAACTTGGTATTGCGGATTATGTATGTGTGTGTGCCAATAATTTATTTTAGCTCTTTGTAGCTGTTTGGTTGCATTAGCAACAAATTGGTGGAGCAATCTGTTTTGTACTTGCATGGAAAAAGAAATAAACGATAATAGAATATTTTGAAAGCTTTTATGCAAAAATTAAAAATTTCTGAGATCCTCGAAACTGTCCCTGCATAAGATAACAGAGGAAGAATGAGTGTGATATACAAAGAGATAGAAAGACAAATTGAGAAATGATTGGAGAAATTGAGATTAAAGTGTGAGAGAGATAGATATAAGTACGGATGTCGATATAAAGAATGAGAGTGAGAGATAAATACATAGAGACATTGAGATGATAAAGTTGAAGATAAAGAGATGAAGAGAAAGCGAGAGAAGAATAGAAATTATACTTTCTTTCTGGGCAAGTGAGCCATATAGACACAGAGGCAGAGGAGAGGTAGAGCGATAAAGAGATACAAATAGATTGAGAAGAAGTGAGATATGAAAATATATAGTGTGATAGATAAACAGAAATGGATATGGTTTGAAAGAGGGAGAGAGATATAAAGGTGAAAATTGAGAGCTTAAGGGAGACAAAAAAGAAAAATTAATATATAGAGATAGAGAGAAAAGGAGTAAGTGAGCTATATATGTATATACAGAGACAGAAGAAAGGAAGAGTGAGAATTAGAAGGAGATATAAATACATCAAATGAGATATAGAAATATAGAGTATGATAGCAGAACAGAAATGGAGAGAGTCAGAAAGTAATAGAGAGATAGAAAGGTGAAGATTGTGGGCTAAAGCGGGCCTGACAGTAAGAACGAGACGCAAGAGCATGGAGTGATATACGGCGAAAAGCAAAAAATTAAACAGACAGACACAAAAAGGAGAAAGTGGGAGAGGGAAATATATAATTAGGTGGAGAGAAAGTGAGATAAAGAGATATGTCGTGATATAGGAATAGAGAGTGGCATGTGGAGGAAGAAAGACAGAGATAAAAAAAGAGAGAGAGTAGATACCCCTTAGGGAAAAAGATAGAAAGGTAGAGAGAGAAAAAAATAGATAAATAAACAAAGAAAGATTGAAAAGTAAGAGAGATAGACAGACACAGAAAGAGGAATGAGGGGGAGGGAGAATGTGATTCGGTAGAGAGAATGTAAGATATAAAGAAAGGTATTGATATAGTTATAGAGAGTGGCTTATATAGGAAGATAAACAGAGATATAAGAAGAAGGAGAGAGAGAAAGCTATAAAAATGAAGATAGACAGATTTAAAGAGTAAGAGAGAGAACGTGAAAGAGTGATAAATATATAGAGAAAGATCGGGTGAAAGTGAGAAATATAATTACATGGAGGGAAAGTGAGATACAAAGAAAGGTAGTGGTATACTTATAAAGAGTGGCATATAGAGAATGATAGATAGAAAGATAAAAATTAGGTGAAAAAGAGAAAAAGAGAGAGAGAAAGAGAGAGAAGAAAAGAGAGGGCGAAAGAGGGACAGAGAAAGGGAGATATAGTAAGATCGAAAGAAGAAGGATAGATAGAGACGATAAGGATGGAGATACAGAGAGCAACAGATAGAGACAGATGAAAGAGATATCAAAAGGGAGAAATATATATGTAGAAGTGAAAATAGAGATTGAGGAGGCGATTGATAACTCACTGAACTATTTTATTTCACCACATGGTACGAGTACTACTTTAAATGGTGAATATTTAATGTAACAATATTACAAAATACCGTATGAAATTCATTCTGGAAATGTTATTGTACAGAGTTTTGAAACATGAAAAAAGGGATATTTACACCCCATGATGAATACACCACTTCTATTGATAAAGTCGCGTTAATCGTTACAACAAATTTTGTGAAGCTCTACAAATAAGGCGCAGGGTTCAAGACTGCATCTGAAGTTTAACTACATACCTTGAATTTTATCGTTTTCAGGCCTTGTCTTCACAAAAATATTTAAGAATTAGGCGAAATATTATTTAAAAATATATATATACTCGCTCGCTATCACTTTCAAATTAAGGGAAAAACCCGTAAAAAAATCCTCAAAATTTTTTTGGCATAATTGCACCACAGCATTGGTAGTCAGTCGCATTTAATAGCTTTCCAGCTTAATTGCGTATTCAAAAAATGCACACGAAACAGCTGTACATAAAAAAGGTAATAAATATATCGCATGCACGCTACGCTTGCTTATCTCGCGCATATTAATGTAGGTGAGCTCGTAATTACATCCGCTACTGGCGTCATTTTTAATATTTAAACACACTGATGCGCTTACATACCCACGCACACGCAATCATAAATAAACACACACTCATACTCATACACACACAATCATAAATAAACACACGTATAATAAAGTGGAAAGAATAAATGACAGCTACACTGTCATATGCCACAAACCGCACGAGCGCATAGCAGAAATAAACAAACAAACAGACAGACAGACGTACGGACAGACAGAAAGGCAGACAAACGGACATAAGGACAGACAGCCAGCTAGTCTGTTTCGTTGTAAACAGAGTTTCACAAGGTGAGCACTTTAAAGGCTACTCTACGCACTGCTGAGCGCTGTGAGGGCCAGGCCGTTTCATATGCGCAATTTACGCTGACACTGACCTCATAATTCGAAATGATGCTGCTGCAGAGCATTTCATTTCAACTAGTCATACATTTAGTAAGAGACTTCACTGCACAAATCGATGTGGGCACACTTTGACAATCGCAGGAAGCTTTTGTTGCCTGTTCGTACTTGGTCATCGCCGCTCTATTCGTAGTTGACAGCAACGTCAATTTACCGCAAGGCACACTAATTTTAAGGTCTATCAAAGCGACACTAAAAACTAAAACGTGCTTTGAGTGACTCTACTTTACTTTACGAGGCAAAATACACATCAAGGGTGCAAAGCTGGTTGGCGGAGTGGAGGGTTTCCCAAAAAAGATGATTGTCACAGAATTGAAAACAAAAGTTTGTTCAGTCATCTTATCGAACGCAATTTGGCGAATGAACTCAAAATGAAATGTATAACGAGCTGAGTCGACTTAGCTTTGTAGATCGGTCTGTTCATCCCTCCACCCGTCGCAGTATATACCCAAATTAGTCACTTAGAGTATGAGAGATCGATATGAAATTTTGCACACGCCCGTTGCTCTTCAAGAAGCTGCTTATTTGTCGGAACCGCTGATATTAGCAAACGCTTAGTGGCCAATTCAAATTTGCACAGGGGTTAATGTCCATTCCCCTCATTTTGGTGGGTGATTTCAAGTGTTTAAGCTTTGACTTCACGAACGCAGGACAATCACGAAGGATTCCCAACCTAACAGTATGAACGCCAATAAGGCAACAACCTGTTAAAACCTCTACAACTAGGGAGAGGCTAGCCTTACTGAGGGCAAAGATATCATTACATCTCTCATGATCGATCTTGGGGAGGCTCCCCTGAAGGTCAACTATCAAGTAGAACACAAGAGAATACGGAACCACCAGCACGCTGCTATTCTGCTTAAAGCACTTCTAGGACCTTCCTTTGCTAGGTCATCAGCTTTACAATTGCCTGCGATTCTGCTGTGGCCTGGCACCCATACCAGTCTCATCACAAAGAAACACCATGTTATTGATAACGTGGTTAGGCGCTTCTTAACCAACCCTGAAAACACTATAATGTGTCCAAAACTAGTATCACCGCCCTGAGTGGATGGCCACCTATGATGCTAAAATACTACCAAATAATAATTCTGTGCGGAAACCCTAGACATTTCAATATTCGTATTATTCCAACCCTACCATAGTGATGATTAAGGGGGTATTCTACTCTAGAATTTTGAAAAAAACGATTTTTTCATATATTTAAAGTTTAGACTTTCAAAAATATGACCTTGGAAGGATTTTTCACAATTCGACTTATTTTCGGAGATACAGTCGATTTTGTGAGGTGGCGTCCGTGTTCACTAGAATTGTCTTCTAAACTTTAAACGCGTTTTTCTCGAAACTACTTTTTTCCACACGGTACCGACATTATCTCAAGTTCTATACAACCGATTTACTTGAAATTTTGTGTGATCCTTCTTTATATAATCCTTTATCGTTTCTACTAGGATCGTGTCAAAATTTTTGATTTTAATATTTAAAAAAAATCAGGAACTTAACAAAAAAAACGTAAA
The DNA here is from genome assembly GCA_027475135.1 of Bactrocera correcta. Classification (NCBI taxonomy): domain Eukaryota; kingdom Metazoa; phylum Arthropoda; class Insecta; order Diptera; family Tephritidae; genus Bactrocera; species Bactrocera correcta. The sequence goes on from CM050323.1 coordinate 51,931,318, forward strand.
ACATGATTTTTATTTTCAGGGAGTCGCATTAATTTTTCAAAAAAAATTTCTTTCGTGTTCCCTGAGGGAGGGACTATAACAGCATCCTTACTGATTAAGAATTTCTTTTGATTTTTTTTTTCAGACCACCAGGAGAGTCAGGATCAATGTCACCAGAATGCGACATTTTTGTTTACACCTGTCTCTCTCCCCCCCCCCCCTAATTATTTTTAAATTTTTTAAAATTTTTTTGAACAATTTTTTTTCTGTATTCTTAAGATATCAATAAAAAAATTTATAAAAAAAAATTTTTTAGTAAAAATATTTTTTTTTTTTTAAATAAAAATTTAAAAGACTGCCCAAAATTTTATTTCTAGAGTAGAATACCCCCTTAAACCCAAATTTTAATATTTTATTTTAGGATTTTTGGCTGGAATACTGTCACATATGTGAGATTTTTATCCAAAATCTTTATAAGAGAAAAGAATTTCTGCATAAGCAGTACCAAACTAAAGAACTTAGAGTTTGCAGCTGAAAATAAGTTTAGTGAAGCGTGTGAGTTTTAGTTCATAAAACATAACAGTTAACTAATTGTTTATTTAATAGAATCTATGAAAAACGAAACATACTCGTATTCAAAAGGTAAAAGCTATTTAGGAAAAATTGATGTTCGTTTGAAAATTATACTCATAATTCAATAAATTTATAAAAATAAATAAAGTAGCAAGACAGAATCTTCATTAACTTTTACTATTTTTTTGATTTTTGAAAATCAATACTCGATTCACAAATGCAAAAAACTGCAAAAAATTGAAGAAGCGTGGAAAAAGTGTCTAAAAGTGATATATTTTCTGAATTTACTTTTAGCAATAAAGAAATAAGTTGCAAACTGCTTTGGCTGAGTGATTCAATGCGTGCTTATGGGAGTATCCGTCGCGAAACAGTTTCATAACTGCCTAATGGCTTCCGAATTTTCTTAAATAATAGTTAATGTGTTTTAAAGGTAATTCCACTGGCTTAATAATTTGTAAATATAGCTTAGTCGTTGACCGAAAAGAAAGTTAAGCCTCCAAAGGCTTGTTATACTCTCGTGTGTCTTCACCGAAATTTCCAAAGAAATTTTTTTATTTTGATGAAACCCTGGCCATCAACATCAACTGATAATCAACACGTCAACCTAACTTATTTGAAGACATTAAACGTGAATCGCTAAGCGCATTAAAGGCTATTTTGGAAATTAAATTCAACAATTAATTCTAGTTCCTAGTATTGGAAAAAAAGTTGGCGCAAGTGATAGATATATAAATATTTTACCTCTAAAATAATATATACCACAGCTCTAAATTTTTTACACAATTTTTAGTGAAGTGTTTTTTTTTTTTTTAATTTAATGAAAAATATTTTAAAGTGCGCAAATGATAGTTTTTTGTTCTAATAAAAAAAATTTTTTGTTACCATTGGAAACTTTTTTCAGTAAATATGTTTATATGTTTGTGATATAAGTGAGATATTGTATGCATATATGGAAATACATCAGTCAACTTGTATAAACCATTTATGTTGAATCTTTTAACACAAGCAAATCGAATCGATCAATCAGCGAGCGCGCTTTCTGTTATCGCCTACGCATATTACGAGGTCACGTATACGCAACGGTGGTCCATCACATAAACTGAATATATTTGTGCGAATATGCTGAAATAGCAAAGCAACCACTGCGATTTGACACTTTTATTTGCTGCTACAAGAGCAAGGCATGTTATTCATATATATGAGGACAGGTAGTGGTCACATATTTGGAAACAAATAGAAGAAGAGGATAGTTTTGTGGCCAATAAAAAAAAACTAATGAGTAAATGTGTACATATGTATGTATATACTGGAACACTCATATTTTCTGTTTTTTGTTTTTTCTTAAATATTTTTTTCCAAAGATTTTTTTTTTGTTTTTTTAATTACATTTTCCATTTTTTTCTAAATTTTTTTTCATCGCTGATTTCTAGTTTCGTGACCACCACTGTACATGTGGAATCACTCCCGTGCACGCTATTCATTTTTAACAAATCCGCACTTGCGAGTATGGATTCATATGTGTTGTTCATTTTATAAATGCCCCTGAAGCGTTGATGTTTTAATCTGGATCAATATTTCGCAGCAATTGGGACACAGCTGTGTGTGTATGTACTCACTTGTGTTGCACCTGTACATGTGTTGAAAGGGTAACGGAAATAAAATGGCGCAAAACAAAAAGTGAAAAGCATATCAAAAGGTGCAACACATGTACCTGCTGGGGGAGAAAAGCGGGTGCTCTAAATAAGAAGAATAAAAAGCCAATGAAAGGCAAACGGAAGAGATAAAAGTATAAGTTGGCAATACTACCGTTATATTCAAGGGACCACACAATACTTTGCGTTCTGCCTCGCATGAGTGAGTTTTCTGCGTACGATTGTGGGCACTTTTGTACGAGTTTATAGCGGTACTATATTGTATTGTGTAGCAATGTTGGATGAAATATATGTTTTATTGTTATTAGAAGGTATGAGAATTAAATTAATGTGTTGGAGCGATATGCATAAAAATCATTTTATAGAGAAAAATTTAGTGTTTTTCTAATAAATATTTGTTTTAATCGTAGTATGTGGAGAAAATCGAAACCCAAATCCAATTTTCCATACACTTGTTATTAGCCTGGGCTGGGATGACCTTCAAGCGAATGCAGCGAATTTTGTATAAGTTTCGGAGCGAAACTGGCTAGATTGTTGGATAAATTCGTCGCTATATTCACAAACCCTCACCTCGACATCAAAAATTATGTCTTTGATAAATGAAAGGTACTCAGCCAAGTTGTTAAGTATCTCCTTTGCGCCCTCTACTCGACGGCGGTTTTGGAAAATATTCTAGCATTGGCGAGTTTTATACCCAAAAACAATAACTAAAATATGTTGAGTTAATCCTTTAGAGATGCTGAGATGATCTCATAACACTCTTCACCTTGTTATCATCATCAGCAGACTCGCATGAGGCAAGTTTACAGGGACTTCAAGACCATCTCTGCCTCTATGCTTTGTGCTTCAATGCTTATCTTTAATAATTTTAATGATTCCGTAGCCGTAATTCCATTAGAAAAGATAAATTTTTAACTCATTCTTAAACGGCTTTAAGCCTTGACAGTTGCACGAGTATGAAAAGTTCTGTTAAGCTCGAACTTAGCTCTACCTTACTTGTTTTTTATTGAACATATATATTTTCCATAAAATTTTAGTGCCATCTGAATTTTTAAAAATCAAAGCATAATATAAGATCTATTTACTGCATTCTTCGTCTATTTTCTTTGAAAGCGGTGCAAATTCCTTTGTTTGTTTTGAAGTTTTATTTCTTGGAATACTTTATTTTCATACGAAGATTTGTTTTATTTTTGATTCTACTTTTTGCTGCTTTTCCATACAATATCCGAGCAATAAAATGTTATTCTTCTCTCTTTAGTTGTTTTTATTATTTTTCTTTAGGAGAAGCGCACGGAAATAAAAACTAGTTTAAGTTAATGAAACTTATCCAAATAAAACTTTTTAACTCCTCTGGAGATAAAGAAATATTTACTTAGAAGAAATTTTACTTCTTGTTTATTTTCTTTAAAATTTTGTTATCCGTGTCTTGTGTAATTGCTCTTTTTTTCATTATGTGCTTGATATTTTTTCATAAAATATCTCTGAGCCACACGGATTGTTTTAAAATCATAAAGGTTGATACTACAATGCAATTTATCTCTAATGATGGTTAAGAGCGAACTCGAGTTTATTGCTAAGAATTAAAAATATTTGATCATACAAGTATTCACTACAAATTAAAATAAAATAGATTTAAAAGAGCTGCATTAATTTAGTTTTATAAGTAATTAAATTTTTTTTCATGACTGTGTATTTTAATGAATTTATGAACTTTTTTTTTCTAATTTTAGGTAAGCTTTATTGAGTCGCAGCGAATACCCACATATGAATCCGAAAATTAGGATGCGCTACTGAAATACAACTGTACCTTTAGCGATAACTATTCGAGAATGCTGTCGAAAAACTAGATTAAATCACAGGACGTAAGAAAAATGAGTTATATATAAAAGTAGCCTTTTCACGGAAATTAAGTATTTGAATAAAATTTAATGGACATATTATAGCTAAAAGGTCTGTCTTTGAAAGGTTTGCTAGGGGTATTCATCACAAATATGTATAGTAATTTCAAAATAAAATTAGTTTCTGTTGTTAGGCAGAGGATATTCCATTATCCACATTATCCGTTGAGACGGATAAAAAACGGATAACCGTTCATACGGATTCGCGCAATTATCCGGAGAGTATAGGAAATTCAATTATCCATATTATCCCTTGACACTGATGAAATACGGATAAATCGGATAACCGTTCATATTGATTTGCCTAATTATCCGGAAAGTTGAGGAAATTCAATTATCCATATTATCCCTTGACACTGATGAAATACGGACAAATCGGATAACCGTTCATATTATTTTTCGCAATTATCCGGAAGGCTGAGGATATTCGATTATTATAGTTGACGCGGATAAAATCTGGATAAAACGGATATCCGTTCATATTAATTTGCGCATTTATTTGGAAGGCTGAGGATATTCCATTATCCGTATTATCCGTTGACACGGATAAAACGTATATTCGTTCGTATTTATTTGCGCACTTATTTGGAAGGTTGAGGATATTCCATTATCCGTATTATCCGTTAACACGGATCATATTAAATTACGCAATGATATAGAAATGTGTTTTATGACAAAACTGATTGGTATCGTATTTTACGATACAAGTTGTAATAAATTGATTATAGTCCAATATTCAAATATAACCTTTAGTTATGAATTAATAATTGAATATCGGTTTATTATTGTTTTTCTCAAAAGGGTTATTACCACACCAATTTCTATTTCTTACGAACAACAATGGATTTGAAAGAACTTTTTTGGTTTAATGAAGGATATTTAATTATTGGGACATTTTTAGAATTTATCCGTAGGAATCGAAAACCGTAAAGTACTCGTTTTTTGGATAATATTTATTACTAATTTATTATAATTTCTCATATCCATATATTTTATATAAGACTGTCAGCCGAATATCTTGAGGATATTTGAAAAATTTAGCTGATATTCCATACTCTTATATCAACGGTTATATTTACATATATAACAGCAATATATTTCTCATAAATTTGCAATAATTTACATGCTTTTAATATATGTATTCCAATCGAAAATCTAATCTTTTACTTTTATGCTTATTTTTGACCAATTTATGAGCTTTCATGTGTTTACAAACAGACATACATACTAATATATATCGGATTACAAGAGTTTATAGCAACTGACCTTTACCACTCCGTCACCCGTTTAAAGCTTTATGTCTCGTTACACGAGTCTTAGTCCCATGACTTTAGCTAAATTGCCAGCTTACTCGTAGATAAGTCATAAACAAGTATCGTAATCGCGCTTCTACTCCTTTCGCTAACAATGTGCTGTTGTTGCTGTAATTCCTGACACTTCAAGTGTTAGTTGATTGCTTATCTAAGCGTCTTTTGCTGCGGATGAAATCGTCTAAATTGGATATTACGAACATATAATCTAATATGATCCCATTTTATTGTCAAACAAAATGGTGTGTTAAGTGCTGTGTGGGAGTGGGAAACTCGTAAAATAGCTGTGAATATTTTTGTTGCTTTTGGAAGGTCAGATTTTATTTATTGTGAAGCTCTTGTAGACAAAATGTCATTTGTACGTAAAATTTTCAAATATTAAACATTTGGTGATAGATATTTGAGCATGACATGGCGTATGAGTAACATTCGTTCATTGAACTTATTTGGTATATGAGTATACATGGCGTATGAGCAACATTAACTTTTTTAAGGGTTCCATTTTGATGTTTTGTAAGTTAGGTTAAAATATGAAGGCAAATTATACATGGCGTATGAGTAATATTCGCGTATTCAACATATGTATTTGTTATACGAGTATACATGGCGTATGATTAACATTTGTTAACTCTACTTATATAGCATATGAATATACATGGCGTATGAGTAACGTATAAGCGCTCCATTTTGAAGTTTTGTTAGTTAGGCGTTTATGGCGTATGATTAACATTCGATTGTTCAACTTATTTGGTTTATGAGTATACATGGCGTATGTGTAACATTCATTCCTTCTAGCGTCCCATTTTGAAGTTTATAAAGGCAATCGTATGAAAGAAGGTTGTTAAATTCCATTTTTGGAAAAAAGTAAAGATTTATGCCGATTTCACATATGCTCAGCAAAAAGTTTCTTCTTATCGGGGTATATATACCATATAGCTACAGTACATAGTTGAAATATTTTCTAGGTTGATGAACGGAATAATGTTTCGTCGCGCAACATGTTGCAAACTTATAACAATAACATTTCAATCAAGCAATTCAAATTTGCTACTTTCACTCTAACTCAAGTACTTTTATATCCTCAGACTCCTCAGTAGTACACGTTTTAGCACTAAACTAACCGTTAAAGCAACAAGCTTTCCATTTTACTACATATTTTTAGTTTCTTAACACAAACAAGCTTTCACCACTGCACTTCTGTACTTCTAAATGGAGCATATAAAATACTATAAAGCGCAATAAAGTGTACCTGTAGCTTAGGAAGCACGTACGACAGGTTATATGACCCGAAAATATGTAGACGTGCTTAACTTTCTATGTTTGAAGGTAGATTTATAGACGTAAATACAACCTAGAAGATGTGTATATGTACATATACACTTCATTTAGTTATATTTGAGAGAGTATATATGTACATACATATATGCATATTTTATGTACTTACATATATAAGAGAATGTAGCGAGTAATGGGCACATGGGAGAACTGACTTCATTCTTCTTACTTCTTTCTGTATTTTCATTATTAATATGCTTTTTTATACTATATTGTTTGAAGTTGTATTTCCTTGGCAATATTTAAACTCAGGGTATATTTGCTATTTAAATGAAAAGTACACACTAGGATGAGTCAAAAAAAAAATAACGAATATTGAAATTTTGAGTAAAAAGTAACCTATATACCGAAAAAAATATCCCTGCAATACAAGATTTTTAGTTTATCGGCGGACATTCATATGAAAAAGAAATATTGTTTTCATTAAAAATATCAAAACTTTTGAAACGTTTATCATTCAAATTTTTGATTCGCTGTTTTTTCCCAAACAAAATCAATTTCAAGGGAATAATTTTCAGTTAGACGATTTTTTATCTAAAAGCTATGAAAAGTGAAATAATTTATAAAGTTTTAATTAAGATACAGTCTGTCAAGTAAGAGCGTGGTTATGTTAATTTATAAAAAAAAAATATGTTATGAAACTTTCATATTTATATATACATTGTACACATTACAAATAATAATGCAATTTGGTCCAGTCACCACCGGCGTCGATAATTGGCTGGCATCTCCGAGGCATGCTTTCTACTAATTTGACGGCGAATTCTAGTGGCAAGGATCTCCAGATCCCACGAATTTCGTAAGACAACTTCTTCAAAGTGTATGTGCGTCTTCCACGAAGCTTCTGTTTAATATATGCCCAAACATTTTCAATAGGGTTTGCATCGGGCGACTGCGGCGGCCAATCTAATGTAACGATGCCACATTGAGTTTTCCACTGAGTACAGAACTTGCTGCGGTGTTTGGAATCGTTGTCCTCCTGCAGAATCCAATCTTCATTTTTTCTGATGAGCCATCGTTTGGCAGATAGCATTAAAGCCATTTGGTACATTTTTATTATTTTATCGGCATTTAGGTCGTCAGTAAAGAGGAGCAAAGTGCCGAATCCCTGCCTTGAGAAGCAGCCCCAAATAGGCACCTTTATTCCATGTTTTACGGTCCGCTGAACAAGGCTATTGGTGGAAGTTGACCAGACTCGACATTCATTAGTAAAAATGACATTCTCAAAATCTCTATCAATATTCTCATGCGCCCAAGCGAGTCGCTTTGTCACAAGTTTTTCAGTCAGCAGAGGCTTCTTCATTGTGTTGCGCCATTTCAGATCATGAGTATGAGGTTCGGGTAGCTTTGTAGGATATATCTTAACCTTTTGCCATTAATTTTGCTTGTCCTTTTCGCAATGTTAAAGCAGGATTCCCCGAAAACATATTCACTATTCCTTTTTCATCTTTTTTGTTCACTTTTCCTATCGAACCACGTTCTGGTAAATCATTGGCATTTTTAGCCACTATAGATCGCTGTATCCACTTCTGTACAAATGCCTTCGACTTTCTCATATATTTAGCAGCCGCTGATTGCGACATTTTGGGACGTTTCAGGTGGATGCAAAGGAAGCGCGACGCGTGCTTAGCACTAATAGCGTTTAATTCTCTTTCAAAAGATCAACGACAACTGAACCTTTTTTGAATTAGAGCGAAATCTTTCATTAACTGCCGGTAAAGTCGACCACGCTCTTACTTGGCAGACTGTAAAAACCTTGCCAAAAATACATGTTCTCTGTATATTCAAATACCTAAACTCAATATTAGTTTTTTCTTGGCTTACCTTAGTACAAACTCTGTCTTTTTGATACTGCTTAAAAATTGAATGAATTATCTAATTATACTTTAGAAGTATTTACGGCAATAATCATGTTTTCTGAAGGAACTCTTATTATCCATCACTAATAACTTGACTTAACGGATCAGTACTAATACATTTACATTAAGAAACTTACATACATATTTACCATATATGTACGTTATATGAAATTTTAAGCCCATTGTAATGTATGTATGTATATATATGTATATAGCTATTAAAGGGATATCCTTTTCTTTTTACCTCAGCCCAAAGAAGCAAAGATTTTCAGGACCTCCGACCTGCGATAGACCAACATACTGTTGGTAGTAAAACATTCTTTTCCTAGATCAATCCTTACTAAAGCGTAATATGTTTCACTGAAAACTGAAGCCGTTTAAATGGCATTCGCAGATTACTTGAGATCAACGGAATTCCCGGTATATGAGCTAGTTGACCAGCTGCTGGGCCGGTGATAATGGTTGTTACAGTCAAATTGTCCTGCGATTCCTTAAAAATCAGCCTCGTCCCATTGCAGATGCTTGGCGGACTTAAATTCCTCAAAAGCATAATTAAAATTCCAATTGTTAAAGCCAATTCATTTGGTGGCAGTCAAGAAGGGTTTAATGAATTTAAAAACTCATTGGGAATATGGACTGCATTTTCGATATTAGTCAGGGTGTCTGTCGATTTGTGTTTTTTATTTGTCCGAGTTTTTTTTTGCATATTTAACACGTTAACTATCATTCCTGGGTGATACTATTGCCCTAGAACACAACCAATAAAATACCTTTTCGTGCAAACACTCGATGTCAAGGTGTACTGCATTTATTAAAATGTCTATGCTATGGACTATTTAGCCCAGCGACTCATCCAAAAGAATATTACAATTACTAGTTAAATTTGGAGTGGGAAAAATTCCTACCCCAAGTTTAAGCAGTGAGCTCTCATATTCGTCCGTAATTTTATATTTTCAATAGAAGTCCAACGATAGTAAACATGCTTTAATGCCATCTGCTCGCGTACCTCTGTTAAGGGCAGGGAGAGTCTGTCGGAAATCTCCAGTAAATATAAAAATTATCCCACTCATAGGAGTAAAGGAGATTCTAAGGTCTTTTAATGCTCTGCCCATGGCCTTTATAAGTGCTTTATGGCTCATGGTGCATTCATCCCAGATAATCAATGAGGCGTCTTGCAATAGTTAAACAATATGCCCATTTTTACGGAGAGCACATATTTATTGTTGTTTAAGATTTATGGGTAACGGAAGTATAAAAGATGAATGAGCAGTTTTTTCATCCTTTAGAGTAGTTGCAGCAATTCCTGGCGAAGCAACTGCTATACCTATCTTCTCTGTCACAAAAAAGTAATGAATTTTTTTCGTAAGTCAAGCTTGTAAGTCGGTTAAAAATTAATATTTCTGATTTTTTTTTACAAAACATCCTCAGTGGATTACTTTCAGGCTATTTTTTATTTCATGCAACGGTTTAGTCAGCTATTGCGTACAGACAAAAAACCCAACTTATTTTTGTATATAAGATTCAAATTATCTACGATATCATGTGATGTGTGTTGAAGAAAGCGGCTATACAATTTTGATAAGGTATCCGTTTACTCTCTTGTGTCGAATTCAACTCGCTAACTTTGTTGTTGCATTCACATGTATAACGTTTTAAGAGAGAGCAGCGCTGAAAGTTAGCACACAGATAAGTGGCGCATCGAAGACGGTTTATATAAATAGTCACGGCTCTTGCGGGTAGTTGCTAGGCGTTTTTCAGCTTTTGTCATTCATTCAAAATATCTTGTACGCATTTGTTCACATTATTCATATCTAAAAATTGTAGTTTTTTTATATAAACTTTGATTTATTCATACGTGGCTATTTTAAAAATGAAAATGAAGGAGAAAAAACATGAAGAAGAAAAAAAATTAAGGATAAAAAAATGAAGTAGAAAAATGCGCGAGACAAATACAAGAAAATTGCTTAAAATGAGTTCACTACCAGTGGCAACAGTTGGATCTATAGATGCTGCCAGTTTCATTCATTTTCCTACAGCAATATACAACTGTGCACACATACTTTTATATTCACATGTGCACAGTTGGAGTATACAACATTCGAAGCACACACAGTCAATCGCCCTTGAACGCACTTCATTCAGCTATTCGGCGAGCGTACACGAAAAGAAGCGTACACATAACCCAAACGGTAAGAACACGCTATGAGCAATTTCATTTTTTACGATACAAACGCAATCCGTTATGCAGACTACGTCGGTAGTGAACTTTCTTGCACACACTTTCGCTTGCCACCAACGTATTGTATACGCCAATGCAGAAATGTCTATATTTACTCAGTCTTTGTCGGGCAAGTTCATACTTAATGTGTGTTGGTGTGTGTGTGTGCGTGCGCTCGCTTGACTGCACACTGGCGTTGACCGGAAATACGCCTATGGGCGGTCGATTGCCTTGAACGAGTGGCATAAGCAAAATGCAATAATGGGAACAGCCAAATAAATACTTGAGTAGCTGAACACACACACGGGCATACAAAGCATATGAAATGTGGATCTGGATGGCAATCATATGCTTGCTGTGTGTGTATAAGTAATTTTTCCTGCGCCGCTTTATTGAATTATAATAAATGTGAAGAATACACAATATTACTACATTATACTTGTAAATAAAGCTAACCTTGCGCTACTAAGCGAGTAAATGTAAACGATATGAGAAAAATATTTTTTGATTTCTATCTCAGCAGTAACATAAATAACTTTTGTTGAATAAGTAGACTTCCTTTCGCCGCACGCTTCATTGGTTTGGCATGTGAGAAGGGCGTATGAAAGATACATATGTTGTATAAATTTGGTTTTTGATTAGATATTTTATTACAAGGCACTATTAGTAAGCATAGTAAATAAAATAAAAGTGTCTACCACAACTTAAATGGAAATATTTTGAAAACTGTTTGGTAGACCAAATTTAGATAGTCTCGGATCCAGTCCACCAAGCAATAAATAACTTAGAAAAAATATTTCGAGCAATATAAATTGATTACCACGATACTGAAATTTTTTTACATTAATCTTGAATGGAAATCAAAAATATACTTTAATTATAAATTATATCAGCTAACATTTTTAAATTATAAAATCAAAGAAATTGTTTTTACTCACCGCTTGATATTTTTGTGATCTCACAGAGCGTTTTATGTGCATGAGTTTTGGTAAATCACTTCACTTTTTTGTCAATTTTTAAGTAAATATATTATAACATTTGAAAATTGCAAGCACTTTAACTTGTTTTTCGTACTAAGTTGAAGTTACGTATACGCCATGTCCTATCGCGCACTATTTACTACCGAAATTTTCTGCACTTTTAATATTAAAAATGATTTACTTGCATGAATTGTGTTAAACTGTTCACATTTTTGTTAATTTTAGGTAAATATGTTAAGGTTTTCCCCTTACTGAGTCGAGGTTACGTATACGCCATGTCATACCACGCACTATTGACTACCGGAGATTTCTGTAAAAAAAAAGTTATATATATTTTTAAGTAAAATTATGCAAAATATAAGATTAAATGAATAACTAAAAAAATTTGATATTTAATTCTGCTGCTTCAATATGGTACTTAATGAACAAGCATAAAAAATAGAATGCGCTACCAGTACACAATGGCAAAACAAACTATGCAGTATAAATACCTAACTAATTTAAAGACAAATATAAGGAAAAAAGTTAACTTTGACTGTACTGAAGCTATATTACACCACACAGTTGCATTTTTTATAGCATGAAAGGACATAAAAAGACATTTGTCTTGATTTGATCGTTCACTTTATACGGCAGCTATATGCTATAGTGCTCCGATTCCAACAATTTATTGGGAGATTGAAGCGCTGCTTTGAATAATAATATAAACAAAATTTCATGAAGATACCTTCACAAATAAAGAAGTTTACCATACAAGAACTTGATTTTGATTATTCAGTTTGTATGGCAGCTATACGTTATAGTGGTCCGATCTGAACAATTCCTTTGGATATTATACAGTGGTCTTAAGCAATAATTCCAGCCAATTTTCGTGAAGATATCTCGTTAATTGGAAAAGTTTTCCGTACAAGGACATGAAATTAAATGTTCAGTTTGTATGGCAGCTATATGCTATATTGTTCCAAACTGAAAAATTTCTTTAGAAATGGTACAGTAGCCCTAAACAACAACTCGACCAAAATTTCGTGAAGATACCTTGACAAATAAAAAAGTTTTCCAAACAAGAACTTTTTTTGAAAGGTCAATTCGTATGGCAGCTATATGCTATAGTGGTCCGATTTGAACAATTTCTTCGAAGATTGTAGCAATGCATCGAATAATAATCAGTGCCAAATTTTGGGAAGATATCTTGTTCAATGAAAAAGTTTTTGTATGGAACTTGATTTCGAACGGTCAGTTCGTAGGGCAGCTATATGCTATAGTGGTCCGATATCGGCGATTCTGACATATTAGCAGCTCCTTATGAATTAAAGCGTGAGTGCAAAATTTCAGCTCGATATCTCAAAAGACGTATATACAAATGGCCGTGGATAAGTGGACTCTATATATACTTTATAGAGTTTCCTACGTGAGTTCGAAAAAGTTGATAAAGTAAATTTTTGTTAAGCTTTACGAGTATATTGATGTTCCAAAACCTGTAATGTTTCTTTAACATAAATTATTCAAGCAGCATTTGCAGTAACTGAACAGTTTTGATAATTTTAAGTTGAAAGCGCCTGAGAAAGGCAGTTACTGGGAAAGTCTCAAGCATATTGCTGACAATAAAAGGTTGCTTATAATTCCCAATGTCATTTGTAGTCAGTCTAAAATTTTAAAGTACCATTATTAGTCAAGCTACAACAAGACGCACACGAGAAATTCCATAAAGCAGCGATGTATTTATCAAATAAATATTTAAATGTTCCAGTTTTCATTAATTTTTTATGACGAAAAAGTCAAAATAAATAATAGGACAACAAAAAAAAATAAAAATAAAAATAAATATAAAAAAAAAATTAAAAAAAAGAAATAAATATAAATATAAATATAAAATAAAAAAAAAAATTAAAAAAAAAAAAAAAAAATAGTAATATAATACGTCACAGACATCAGAAATTGTAAGTGATTTTTTATAATACTCCACAAGAAATTGCTCTCATGAGAAATATTTTCCATACTAAAAACTACAAAATATGAAAAAAATATATATATTTAATTAAACACGACGTTACATGCACACCCATTGAATTCCTTGCATATACATAGCTCTAAATTACTTAATTTAGATATTTTTCGCTGAATTTACCACGAAGGTAAGAAGAGAGAGAGAATCCACTTGGCAGCTTTTGGCTTACAGCCATTCATTTATGTAATTAATCAATTACAGCAGCATTTTCTACATTAAATCCTTCAAATCGATTTTACATGATTGCATTTGGTTGTGTACCAACCGTACGGTAGCCAGTGAGAAGCACACAGACATACATAAAGAAGACACACGCAAGCTTGTGAAGCACTCAGCGCCCTTGGCGTGTAAATTACAAAAAAAAAAAAAAACAGTTTTCCACTTTGGCAGCAACTCTATTACACAGACGCACTCATTTTTATTCTCCCGTTCACTATCTCTTTTCACTAACGCTGCCTGCTCGGCACTTTTGGCG
>CM050323.1:51946601-51977746 GCA_027475135.1 Bactrocera correcta
TTTTGGCGCCCTTTTTTGTGTCTTTTATTTATTTTCAATCTAACTTGTTTGCCAATATAAATCAATTTGCATGAATTTCCAAACTCGTCTCGAAAGAGCAAAAAAGAAAAAATACAAAAAAAAAAAAAAATCACTGAGCAAAGCACCAACACACGCACACACAGAAGGCACTAACACTTTGGCAGCATCCATTTGTGCAGAGGAGCAAACTTAAAACGAGCCAACTAACCAAATTGCCACCAGACACCAGTCAACGTGTGTGATCCAGGCCAGCCAACTAACAGTTAGGTTAACAACATCTACACTGGTTGCCCCCTTTACACGCATGCGAGCCAATTCAAAAGCTTTTGCTGGCCAATTTTTTTTTATTTTTTTTCCAGGTCATGTTGAATTAGTAGGTGTATGCTCGGCTGTGCTTAAGGCATACATGATATTAAAGAAGATTTTTGTTTCAGCAGCAACTGGCACTGAGCTCATGTAGCGCAGATAGCAACACAAGTTTTGGTTGAAACAAATATGAAAGCGTTTAAGTTCGGTAGAACTGTAGCTAATAAATGTAGAAGTTTTAAAGTTTTTAAATAATAAAATTTAAACCTTGTATTATATACTCGTATGCGTTGAGCCTAACAGTCGCTTGTTTTACGTAATAAAAAACTATTTCCCCGGGAGTAATGTGTTTAGCCGGCTTCACTGGGAATTCGCATTTTTGACTTAAAATATTTGTTGTTTCTAACTCATCCCTTATGTAGGTGCTTGGTGGATTTGTGGAAAAACACCAAACTGTATATTATGTGAGTGAGTGCTCTTTTTGGTATACTTTTTTTTATTAAAGGCATTCACTTTGTACCACAAAAATTTGTCGAAAGTAGTTATTTTTGTTTTAAATTTAAAAAAAAAAAATTAATAAGGAAACTATAAAATAAAAAGCTTGTATTATTTTTCTATAAATAAATTCAGCAATATTTTATCCTGATACTACAAGTTGTTGCATAAATAAAAAGTAAGATACTACAAATTGTTTCATAAATTAAAAATAAGAAAATGCAAAGAAAAAAATCGCTGCAGGAAAGCTGTATTACCCTTCACAGAGCAATAGCAACTGCAAGATGCGCTCCAAAGTAAACAGGACTTAAAAAAAAAAAACATAACAAATGTTTTTTTCGGCTAAATCAATTTATTTTGTTCAAAAGAGCCTCCTTCTCCTTCAATACAGCTTTTTGCACGATCCAAAAACAAGTCGAACGAGTTTTTTAGCCGCCAGTATGCCGGTGCAAGCCTTTTGAATGGCCTCCAAGTCGGCATAACACTTTCCTTTCATGAACAAATGCATTTTTCCGAAAAGATAGAAGTCACACGGAGCCATATCAGGCGAATACAAGGAATGGTTGATGGTTAAAATGTGATTTTTTAGTCAAATAAACATCTTTAATGATGTCCTTCGAATGTTGGATTCTGAGCAATTTTTGGTCGTTGGTCAATTTGTGCGGAACAAACCGTGCACACATCGTTCTTAAGTCCAAATGTTCGGTCAAAATACGATAAATCGCTGTTTTGCAGATGTTCAATTCCATTTCCATTAATTTCAATGATGATTTCGTCTGATTTTTGATAAATTCACGCACAGTTTCGATGGAATTTCCGGTGATCACGGATTTTGATTGGCACACATGTTGATCGTCATTTATGTACTCCAGACCACTTTGAAAACGTTGAAACCACTCGTGCATTTTGCTGGGGGATAGGCAATCATCGCCATAAACTTGTTTCATCAATTGAAACGTTTCGGTAAAAGTTTTAACAATTTTAAAACAAATTTTAATGTTGGCTCTTTGCTCGAAGCTCATTTTCGCGCCGATAACACAAACATACTGACACTTAAAACGCAATTACTTCACTGCCAATCAATGAAATGTCATGAAATTCTCACTGGACAATCGATAAAGATAACAGATTCTAACGCATCAGTCGACAGCCACCAGGGGGCGCTAGATTCAAAAAGTTTTGTTTACTTTGGAACACATCTTGTAAATGAAAAAAAAATAAAAATAAAAATAAGTTGAAGTATGATTAGGAATACAAACAGACTTTTTCGACTAACCAATATAACCACAATATCAAATTAATACAATTTAATTAAAGTTTTCCTAAATTGCTTAATGAAAGCGACAATACTTTATATACTTGTATATTCAATTGACGATTTCAGCACAACACTATGAATACCACAATTGGCGTATAGCATACCATCTGTGTATTTTTGTTTTTCTTGACACGTGTGCACATAAATTTTTGTCTTTTTTTTCCGCTTCTTGTTCATTTAGATGTTATCCTTTGGGTGATCAGCCGTTGTCGTTATGTGAAAAACAATTGAATTGGAATTTCGTGTTTTCAGTCTTGTATTCTTTGCTGTTCTGTTTAATATATGTACATATATATTTAGTAGACTGTAAGACACAAAATGTTCACAACAAAACAATTTTTTTTTGGTAGCTACTCATACCATATATATTGTGGCAAAAAAGTACCTGGGAATTGTAAATAAAACGCAAAATATTTAATTATTCTTCAATATTTTTTTTTTCGTCTTCAAAGTAATCCCCACCAGATGTGATAAACTTATCTCAACGATTTTTTCAGTCCACAAAAAACTTTACATAAGCATTTGCTCCTCAGTTCCTTCAGCGAATTTTATTTTATGTCTTCGATCGACTGAAGACGGATTCCATGGAGCGGCAATATCAGTTTCGAGAACTAGAAAAAATCACACGGAGCAAAACCTGGTGAATATAGTGATTGATTAATAGTATTCATTGCTTTTTAGCTGTAAATTTGGTTACAATCGTGGCTCGATGCGATGGTGCATTATCACGTGTAAAATCCATGAATTTTTCTTCCACAATTCCGACCGTTTTCGACGGATGTTCTCACGAAAACGTGGCAGAATTCCTTACTGACTTAATGTCCCTCTGCCAAAAATTCCTGATACAGCAAACCACGAATATCAAACAAAAAAAAAAAATGACTTTTTTTTAGTTTTTTTCGGTTTCGGCTCCTTTTTTTCCTCCATTCCGATGATTGTGGACTTGTTTGCATGTCAAACTCATACACTCATCTCACTGGTAGTTACTTGTATGATGCGCTCCATGTATATGGGATTATATCTCTGATTATATACATATATGTATATAGTTCGCATGTTCAAGCCAAAAGGACATGTTTACGGTACTCTTTTTGAAAAAAAAAAATCTAATTTATCGGGATGGGTCGTGCAAGAACTTGTTTCATACCCAAAAGATCAACCAAAATCATTCGAACGGACTCGCGAGAGATGCTGAGCTCTCTTGTTATCTCTTTAACATTTGCCTGACGATTTTCAAGCACATCCTTTACTTTTTTAATATATTTATATAATAATTTTAAGTTGAAGAGGTTTAATATTGTCTAGAACGAGACATGTCTTCAACGTCTTTAAAGGCTTTGTACCATTCGCAGGCTTGTATTTTTATTAAAACTGAATCACCGTAAGCCTTTTCCAACATTCGCAACGATTCAGCATACGAAATTTGGTTAAAAATACAAAATGTTAGAAAAATCCTTTGTTCGATATTTTCATCCAGTGTAAAAATCGCAACGCACTACTAAGGTGTATCGACTTAAGCAGCTGCTGTAAACAAACTGGTTGACAGGTCGCGCTCATAATTGGCAAAGTTATTATGGACAGTCCTACCAACTTATCAAAATACATTTTTTTGAATTTGGAATTTAATTACAATTTCTACGTGCTTTTTGGTCACAATGTTAGTAGAATGTCAGAAAACAAATCTTGGCAAATAATATTGTTATGCTCAAAACATATTTAGTATAGTTTTAAAGGGCCCTCTATCTTCACATTGGCTTATTGAGGATGTATGGGAGATACTTATATTATATAAGAGGTATAAACATAAATACAGTCGTTTGTGTATTTTTTTAAACATATGAGTATTTGTCTATATCAGTTAGCAAATAAAAGCCTCCTACGCTCAGTTTGAAATATTTTTAGTGTTAGTTTTCCAAGCTTCTGCATTAGAAATTTCTGCTTTAGAAATAAAAAAAACTCAAAGTTTAACCGACTAATATGAGACCTGATTTGTTTTTCATAACAGCCATAATTTACAAGTCGCTAATGTTAATAGTAGTAAACCTATATATATTAACCTTATATTCTGAAGTATTTCAAACTCAGCCTTAAAAAAGCTGGGTAGGAGAGAGAGTTGTTGGACGATTCCACATTGCCTTTCTCCTTGCACCTTCGGCAAGTAGCTTCTGATGAAATATGTTACCACATCGCATGTGAGCCTATTGCACAGTAAATCTAGTCTTCTTTTACACACCTAAAGCCTACCAAAGCAGTGTTATGAACGTTGAAAAGCAATAGTAGTTAAAGTGATGCCTTGTTGCGCTCCACTTCATCAGAGCATCAGAGCGCTGCGGAGTATTAACTCGTTCTCAAACTGATGAAATTGGTCAAAAGATGTTATTTGGAGCAATCCTATCGACTTTCCAACTTCTAAATAATATTAAAAGAGCACTCCTTAACTAGTTTTATAGGCGAGGCCAACGTGATATCCGCAAAGCCAGTATTGTAGCTCTGTCTAATGGAGTAAATTTACACTTCTCTGAAGGAAGCTACCTTCCAAAGCAGTACATTTACTACTACTTTTTTGGCAACCATTTTCGAAATACTTTTGGTGTAACTTAACAAATTGTAGATCGAAGGAAAATATATTAGGTTGTCAAAAAAGTGGTATTTTCGCTAGTCGAAGATGCGCCACGCTCCGGAAGGCCTGTAGTCGAAAATTGCGATAAAATCGCTGAATTGGTCGAAAGAGACCGGCATAGTAGCAGCCGTAGCATCGGTCAAGAGCTGAGCATGAGTCATCAAACCATTATAAACCATTTCAATAAATTCAATAAATCATTCAATAAAAACACCGCAAGACTCTTTTGACAACCTCTGAAACCTTCGCTGCTGTAATAAATACGTATTTGTGTATGATAAGCCGGCAAAATTTTAACAATTTTTCCTACATAAAACACATGTCTTATATCACTGAAGGCGCCAAAAGAGACTAAATAAGTTCAAGAAAATTTTCGAAGAGAAATCCAAGATTTTCATGACAATTTCTGTTGCTAATCGACCAACCGAGGATGCAAAAATTAATACCCAATATACCTGTATGTGTAATTATAGCTAAATATCATCCAAAAGTATATTAAATTCCGCCTCTAGGAAAATATATAAACTGTGCTGAAATGTGTCAAAGACATTTATGTTGAAACATACACATTTAAATTACAAAGTAGACAAATTGAGCGCTTACAGTAAGCGTATAATTTGTAGTAAATGCGAGAAGTGAACGAAAGCGACAAATGAGAAATGATATACTTACATATATACTTATATATATGCGTCTGAAGTTTATTTCTCTTGCCACAGGCAACACTACACTACAGTCATTGCTTGCAGAGCCCGACAAATAAACACATACCCAAGTACGAATGAAAATTTGTGTATGTATATGTGTTGCATTTGTATATAAATATGAGTAAAACTACAATGTAACATTCAGTAAAAGCGCACACTTGACATATTTTCATGACGCTGCTAAATTTACCACCGACATTTGCACAGCTTTACCTTGTACGCACGCGGCTGTTATGCACCTGCCTAGGTGTGTACATTCACCAGTGTATGTATGGTCATGAAGTGCACTCATCGCACGGACAGCGACTCTGTCTGACTCGCTTGACTGCAAATCGCGCCGTGCAAATGAAACGAATGCAAGGAATGTCGAAAGAAAGCAGAAAATAAAACTTTACACTCTTAAATCTTTATTGACATTAATGTGCTCATGTTCGGATTCCACGCTAATATACACATATATTTTATAGCGAGATGATGATTTGTAACAAAATATCAGGCTATTACTGAGACAGTTTTCTTTTTACTTACATGCGTATCTCTAGAAGGGTCCTTCCTAACCGTTTTTCATCTCAGGCGAAGGTAAAAAAATATATTTATGCTGACATTCATTTAAAATCTGGGATTCATAGTAAATATAGTATAATAAAAAATAATTTAGCAAATTTTTATGCACAACTTTGAAAAGGTGGCAACCCTTAAGATATTGTTTGCATATTTGTCTGTATTTTTTTAGAGCGTTAAATCAAAATCGATTGATTGCAAATAGTGTAGCTAATTTGGAATGTAAAAAACATCAAATAGGTGGCAACCATTAAAAGTTTTAGTTAATATTTATAAAAAAATCTTTGAAATGTACTACTTTGAGAAAGCAAATATTATGTATTGACTACCATGAAATTTTTTAGCAATTTTTTCAAGCAAAAATTTCAAATAGGTGGCAACATTTAATTTTTTTTTTTATTTTATTTCCTCCACTGAGTTAAAATAAGTAAAATCGATCAACCGCAATAAAGCAGTTTCGAAAATTTTATATATCCAACTTTCAATAAGTGGCAACCTTTAGAAGTTTAAATTAATGTTTATAATAAATTTATAATAAATTATAATTAATTATAAACTAATTTGACACAGATGCAGAATTCATTCAATATAAATGTGTAGCCAAGTTTTTAAATAAAAAATAAAATAAAAAAGTGGCAACACCTAAATTTAGGTTAAATCTTTTATATCTTCTACTGAGTTAAAATAAGTAAAAATCGACTGATATAAAGTAGCTTCTCAAATTTTTAATGTTAAACTTTCAAATAGGTGGCAACCCTTCTGTTTTTTAAATAATTCTTTTTTAATAATAATTTCTTCTACTGAGGTTAAATAAGTAAAATCGCTAGACTGCAATTAAGTAGTTTCGCAAATTTTTTATGTAAAACTTTAATATACATACATACATACATATGTACATATGTAACATAATAATACATAAGTGGCAACTAATAAAATTTGTATTTAGTTTCTTGTAATACAATTTTGAATGTAACCTACTATTTTAAAAGTAGTAAAATGGCTTTACTGCAATAAAATTGTGCAGCAAATTTTTTAAGTAAGAAATTTCCAAAAAATGGCAACCTCTCAAAATTTAATATGTTTTTTTTTTTTAATGAATCTATGGTTCTCGCCCAAAGTAGTAAATTCTATTGAAAAATAAAAATATATAATATGTAAAACTTTCAAATATGTGGCAACACCTACAAATTGTTTGCTAAATTATTCTTCAAAAATCTTTGAGTTCTACTACTGCATCAAAAATAGTAAAATCTTTTGAATGCAATAAAATTAAGTTTTATGGTTTTACAAAAAAAAATTTATTAAGTAGCAACGCTTCAAAATTATTTGTTAATTTTTTCAGTAGATCTTTACATTTAACTACTCTGTCAAAAGTAGTAAATTCGAATAAAGGCAATAAATTTGTGTCAAACATTTCTCACATTTCTCATAAAAAACTTGCAAAGAGAATCCTCCAATCCTGGCAAAAAGTTCAAAATTATGCCTGATTTAACAACGTTAGCATGATATTTATGTATATTAGTTGATATTGTAAAATTGTGCGTGTAAAGATTTCTGTATGCCGATTATAACCATCTTTTAATTCTCACGTACAAATCTCGCTTTAATCAATGAAGTTTTGCTACACTTCTTTATTTGTTTTTGTAAACAAAATCACTAAACTTGCGAGGCAGAACTCGGAGCTCTTTCTTTCACTTATATTTTATCGATTTTTATTACTTTACACAGTATTTTTTGCAGCTCATTTACAACGTAGCCTTTATTCTTATATAAGTGAGGGTGGGGCGTATGAGTGACTTCATTGGTATTTTTTTGTGGGCGGTGAGTATGAGTTATTTATTGAAATAAAGAAATATTGTAAAAATTGGAGAAAAAAGAATGACCTAACAAACCGTTTGAGTCAGCTCTGCTATATTTTTTTCAAATATTTCAGTATATCGGAGTTATTATTTCTGTTTGCCGAGGCGTATGAGTAACTTATTAGTAGATACATTTATACAGTGAAATATCCCATAAGTGGACACAAGTGGCAAGAACACTTTGTCCTTGAAACACATAAAAAATGTTGGGGGTAAAGGGGGTTGTCGCTTAATAGAAGGTCTGTTTAATAGAGCTTTCACTGTATTCAGTTAATTGTGTTTTATGAGACTATTTTCATGCAAAATTTATTAAGGGGCCAGCAGGGTAATGTGGCCTGTTTTCTGATAATTTTTTTTTCAATAGAAATTTTTATTCTACAATAGAACTTTTTATCACATATCATAAGGTATATGGTGGAGTGTATAAACAAATTTTTTCGAAATTTTTGGATGAGATCTGTCGGAGAAATGGTTAGGTGAATGAGATGCGTTTTTCGCTGGCGGACACGATTTCTCATGTTTGGATCATCTGAAACGCAAAAACCCAATTTATTTAAAAAAAAATACGTCAATCGTCACATTGTCCTAATAGAATCATGAAAAAATGTTGATAAATAAAAAAAGTAATTAACGTTTTTTTAACTTCTCCCCATGTTTTTTTACATAACTTTTGTCATGACATTGTCAATAAATTATCAAAAATTATGAATCTAGTAGGGACGATAGCCAGGCGTTTTATGAACATTTTAAAATCAATTGAGTAGTTCGACCAGAATCATGTCCGCCAGCTTAAGAAAGTGTGTGTTTGAGAAAAACGCATTTAAAGTTTTAAGTGTGCACTCCGAGCGCTCCGAATGCCGAGCGGTATTATTATTTTTGGGCCTTTTTCGAAACCTTCCAATGGTAAAGTTGGTATCTACATTGATTCTACGGGTATAAGGGAACAGAAAATGCAAAAGAAAAAACTTTTTTTTTGTTAAAGATTAGCCCACTGACATCTTAAGGAAAATAAGTAATATTATAAAGTATAATATCAATATACCTTTATAATTACTTGAATATACTAGAATTGGTTTCTAAATTGTGTAACACTTCCTTCAATTGTAATGGAAATATTTAACTTCGATGAAATTTATTTTTAATTTAATATATCTTTAGTTTTAGAAATGTTATTTTTCCTTTCTGAACAAATAACAAAAATCTTCTTTTTACGTATAAAGCTGACTTTCCTTCGCAAAAATATGTAAGCTACGTTCACAACTAACGTTTTAGAAAAAAATATATCACATAAGCCTTTGATCAGTTTTAAAATAGTAAAAAATTAAAAGTTTACGACCAACTAATGCAATTGGTAAAAAGATAGTACTGATAAAAAAGTATCAAATGCTAATTTTTCCAATTAAAAAACCAACTCTTCCAAAAAATTCGTTGATTAATCGAATTGTATAATTTTTTCGATGCAGTTTTAGTTTTTAAATCACCTGCTTTAAGTACAACTAAAAACAAAAACAAAAAAAAAACAGTTTTACAGGCTTACAACACCCTTGCAACTTTTTATGGAAAGTATAACATTTTAATCGATTTAACATTAAAAAATATACTTTTTTGTTTTACAAATGAATAATGCAATGAAGATGAAAAAAATGTATAGTGTTTTTCTAAATGACGCAATAATTTAATCACAAGCAAAGAGCATTTGGCAAGCATTTTGACACTGGCATAACCGTTAAATCAATCAAAGCTCTTTTATAACGAAAAAAAACAATAATAAACAAATAATTATGCAGCTTTTTTGAGATTACTAAAATAAGATTTTTATAAAGTACAACCGTGGACAACTAAATGTATTTATTTGGCTACATTGATATTAGGTTGTCAAATATCTACCTTCCCCCTTTTTGCTCTTTATTCAATGCTTTATAAAAAGTGTTACAGTGATCGGATTTAGTTCAAATATGCGAAGTTTCGTTCGTTAATCACTAAAAGCCTTCATAAAAATACAATAAAATAGGCACGCAAATATCAATATATCCAAATAAATACATTTCAGTTTTCCACCCTAGTCTGTAACCAAATGTTGCAATGAAATATTCATGACATTGTTTTAATTGCCGGCGCACACAAAGTCATCAATAAATGACTGAAAGGATGACGTGAAACTGTCTAGCAGCTGAGGGAGGTTGCCATTTTTAGCATACTAAGAGTATTCTGTATTTATAGCAGTGCTTCTGGATTTATGCATTTTTTATAAACGCTTGAGAATCAGCGTTTTGTGGCTGAGTGGAGCTTACGTAGTTATGAATGCATATTTGATGGCCACTTAATGAGAATCTTGATTTCACATAAAACATTTGTGTTGCAAATATTTTCACATTGTGCGCAAGATAAGAGGAAATAGAAGGTATTTTGTATGTTTATTGGCACATCTACTTCAGCAATCGAAAGGTACGGTAAGGACGAAACCAGATATAAGACAATACAAGAATAAGGACAAAGACTATTAGTAAAAAGTTTCAATGACTTAAAATTTTCAAAATCGGACTATAAGTAACTGTTGAAGTCCCTAGATGCCGAACTTTCGAGTCTAATACTTGAGAAACTCAAGCAACTGACTTCAAAACTCATACTTATGCCAAGGGAATTGAAAACTTCTGGAATTTTACACAGCACAGGTATCATATAATTACATTAAATGAATAAAAAAAATGATGACCTCCGAAAGATCTCACAAACCGCTGTATACTGCATCCTCCCCATCAAGATTTCACTCACCCACCTCTGAATCCTAGCCGTAGGAGCATTAGCAATGAATGCAATGCTATTGATACTGATTTATTTGTCGCCTTCGACTGCAGTCAGCGCTTAACGGGAATATAACGACGCCGACCAGCTCGCTGTGTGTGGGCGAAAATGTATGCAATGAAATGCAAAGCAACCAACAGCCGTTGGATGGGAACGAGTGTAAAAAGTGAGTAAAAAAAAGTGCAACAACAGCAATGCATATCAACAATTGAAGCGGAAATTATAAAAATCAATCAATGCCAACAAAGCGACAATGTGGCGCTATGCGACGGCAGCCACGACAACAATACCCGTGACAGAGTTACCGTTAAAAATGCCACGCTGCATGAAGAAAGCACAAGGTAAACGGAAGGTGGAAGGTTGGAAGATGAAAGGCAAGCATCAGAGTTTAAATCCGCTTATTTAGCATGAATTGATTGGTAATAGTGGAAGGCAACGATAAGTGGATAGATATGTACATTTATATATTTACATGTTGCCTGTGATATGTTGAACTGACTGCGATAGGAGCAGCTTTAATTGCAAAATTATAAAGGAAACAACTTTTATGCTAACCTAAGGTGATCGGAGCAACACGCTGTTTTTCATATTACGGAAGGAGTTAGAACCGCTCCAACAACTGATGAGATGGCCAAAGTTACATCAGTCTGGCAATCGAATTAGTACTGGAAATACCTAATGTAGGACGGTTGTTGGCCTAATAATGAATCACACCTTACTGGCAGCACTAGCGATCCGAATGAGTATTACTAGTAACGATAATTCATGCAAGAAGTGTAAGGACGCTTAAGACGTCGGAACAACCCACCCTTGCTTCTAGCTTTATCTAGAACACGTCGTAAATATCTAGAAATTTCCCAGTTTAGGGAACTAGATGGGGAATCAAAATTGTATATGAAGTCTCAGTTCAAGCAGCTAGATGAAGTATTCAACATGAAGTCTATTGAATTTCGGAAAAAGCGCTTACGTCCTGAAGCTCCGTCAGTCACTACATATCTGTAGGTCAGCCAATGTAAACTAACCTCTATGATGATCTCTGGCTTCTATGTACCTGCAAGAGCTTCTCAGCAGTCGAACTATGAGTTCATGCTGTGAATATTGATTTAGTCATCTAACTTTTAGGAAATTAATAAAGAGTAAACGTTTTCTGTTTCAGAAAAAAAATATTGTGAACTTGATTAGCTCCACCTTTTTCTCTTCAAGCGTAGCGTAGCGTCGTTCTTTCATGGGCCCGTTCAATTTTGGGAACAAAAAATGTCACAGGGGGGGCCAGGTTTGGGAAATACATTGTCTGTCATGGCCAAATATTCGCGCACAAGGACGATGACTGAGCAGAGACGTTATCATGGTGGTAGATGGTGTACTTTTTGGTTTTCTACAAATCCGGGCGTTTCTGTTGGATTTCTTCGCGCAAATTACGCACAACTTGCAGGTAATATTCTTTATTGACCATAGTCCCCTTTGGCAGGAGCTTATGATGCACGACGCCTGTAATAAAAGAAAACCGTTAGCCAAATCTTGACATTCGATCTAACTTGGCACGCTTGTATCGGTCTTGGCTCGTGCCATTGGGATGATTGAGGTTTGGTTACCACGGCATAACCATAAAGCCATGATTCGTCCCCAGTTCTGACCCTCTGGAACATATCTGCGCCGTCGCTGGCTGAGTACAATATCTCCCGAGCAATGTCAACACGACGATGTTTTGGTCGAAAGTGAGCAATTTTGACACAGACTTCGGGGTGTCAGGTCGTATATCTAAATCATGGTTTAAACCGAATGTCACAAGCCAACTATGTTTTTTATTTTTTCACTTCATTGATATTTTCGTCTCTTACTTCCGGGTATTCGATCGTTCACATCTTCTCGACCCTCTGAGAACATTTTGTACAAATCTTTGTCAAATGAAAAAATTTTTTCTTGCAAGAAATTGTGTTAGATCAGTTCCTTTGTATAAAAATGCTGTTAAGCCTCCAAGTTATGAGAAGAACATTCGTGTTATCGGAAAAATAAAAAGTTCTACTCGAACAAATCAAGTTTGGGTTGTAGGATTAGCTGAAGTAATTAAGACTTGGATTGGAATTTCAATTAATTTTATTTGCGAAAACATAAACTTGAACAAAATCATAATTTACATACAACCTTATTAATTTTCCTGCATAGCTCTGTGGGTATGGCGGCTGGGCAAGCACACACTACATGATCCCACTTTTCAACTGAGAAAGAAGGTTCAAGCATCGGCCAGAAGTGTCTTTGGAACCAGAGCAGCAGTGGAAAGTGTTGCCAGAAGTAAGCAACTTCACTTTTACTGGACGCTAGGCCACAAAGGCTTCGTGGGCAATGAGATAGTGAACAAAATTGCTAAAAGCGGTGTACGGATATGGATCCGAAAACGTGATCACCATTGGGAAATCCATGGATTGTCTATACGACGATCTTGACCGAAGAAAGGTAAAAAAAAATCAAAACCTTATGGGATAAGCTACCTGAGTGCAAAACTGCAAAAGTCATGTGCAAAACGGTAAATCGGAAGTACACAAAACTTCTATTGGCACTCGAAAGAAGATACTGTAGGACCATAATCGGAATATTGACTGGTCACTGTATGGTGGCGACACACGTCCGCAGAATGAGGCTGCAGGAAATACCTAAAGCAGGGCACCAGAGAAAGAATGGAGCATCTCTTGTGCATTTGTCCCGCATTTTCAAGACTTAGCTGTTAGCGCGGATATCCACTATGTATAAGATACACTGGAAGTAAATAGTGAAGCCGCAGAGTCTGTTGAAATTCTGGTTAAGCGCAGGCATCCTAAAGGATGACAATTTCTTTTGGATCTAACAAATGAACTCCATCTGGAAATGCAAAGCACCAAAACTGGTTTATGCGTGACTTATGGGGCTACCAGATTAACTTAACATAACCTAATTTTTATTAATTTTCGGCAAAAACTTTAAAATTTTCAAACTAATGCACTTTTGCTCTCATTGCATACCAAAATTTAATATAAATTCATTTTTCTTTGGAAACCTTTCGAAATACAATGCAAACTTTTAGACGGTATGAAGAAAAATAAACGAAATATTTTACCAATTCAGTGAGAGGAAATTTTTTAAAATAAATACATATATTTTTTTTTTTTGCTGGAAAACTATCTCTTAATTCCGAAATTCACTGACAAACTCCACTGATACTGGTTTATTATGTGGTCAGCGCTAACCACAACCACATTTCCACTTGCCACTGATATCAGCTCCCAACAAAAGCAACTGATGAGAAGCAAAATCGAATCACAAGCTAATAAACTGAATAGAATAACAAAAATAAATATGTATGCGTACACACATACATACAAATGCCAAATAAATACACTCAAGTATATATACATATTTATGTGCAAGCAAAGTGTATATTTAAGAGCAAACTGTAGCTGCAGCCAAGGTTGTTCGGCAGCCATGAAGTATTTCAGCAAAATACTGTGTATGCACCAACAACTATGCATAGCCAAGTGCATATCTCACACATTTGTATACAAAAAATATTTATCTCGCACACACACACGCACACATCAGCCAACATGAATAAAAGCAAATGGGTATATGTGTGTGTTTGTGGAGTGGCAAAGGAAAAAGCGAGCAAGTATTTTACAGAAAAGCATTGATTTTACACTTTTCTGTGCGCCATCAATGCTCAATTGAACCACAGTCATGCACCAATTGTAGTTGTTATTGTCGTTGTCGGTGTTGGTGCTTGGTGTTGGTGCAAAACATATTGGCGGTGTCGCCACACACAAACGCGCCGCAGAATGGCAACGGACACCCACAGGTGGTTGGCGTGGTCGCCTGGTTTTGCTCATTTTGCGCTTGTGCATCACAATAACAACAACAAAAGCAACAAGGACGATGGAGAAAAACAACAACTATGAGAAAATTACAACAACTATGAGAAAACAACAACAAGAACAAGGAAAAACGACAACAACAACAACTAAAATTACAACAACAATGAAAACAACAACAACAAATATTAGAAAACAGCAAAACTAAAAATCACAACAACAATGAAAAACAACAACAAATATAAGAAAATACCAACAGCCATAAAAATATAACAATGAAACACAACAACATTCTAAAAAACAAGAACTACTAAAAAATTACAACAACAATGAAAAACAACAAAAACTCTCGAAAACAACCAGCTATTCCAGCTATGCGGCGTTTGTAATAGTAAATTTTTTGTTGTTGTTGTTTTTGTTGTTTTCTCACATTTGTTGTTGTTGTTTACAAATGCATTTCATTTGTAGCCGCTAGCTGCAGCTGTGTGCGTTAGTGTGTGTCTGTGCGATTTTCTATCTGTGTGTGCATACGCATCACTTTGTTTGTTGTCGAAAATATTTTCAAGGTGATTTCACCTGCCACTGCCACAAAATGTGCAAAGCTGCAAATACTCAACCGCACACACAACACACACAAATACATGCATATACACACACACAATAATTGATTTCGCTTGTATGTGTTTAGATCGCTGTGCGGCTTTTGTGCATGTGGCAGTGGATTTTGCGTTTCGGTTACCTTGGTTTCACTGCTTCGGGCTGGCTCGTCTCGTATTTTGATAATTCACTCAATGGCGAGTATATTAAATTTGTAATTCGATTTCTGTTAACAAGGTGAGCAATTTCATTCCATTTATGTTAGATACATGTGTCAGATAAAATTTGTTCTCGCTTCTCACACACAATGAAGCTGTGAACTAACAAAAGGCAGGTGTGAACCGCAAGCATGAAAGATTTTATATCTTATATCTATGGAGGTATGTTTGTGTGTAATTGTATGTGTGCAAGTATATCGAGTTTAATTCAGTTAAAGCATACTATCAATAGATATTGTGCATTAAAAGAAGAATGTTCGTTTTTCGGTGTAAAAATTCTGCTAACAGAAAGGCAGTATTTTTTCTGGCTTAATTTGGTTTCTAAATACAAATTGAATTTACTAAAAGTGTCTGTATTAAGCGGGCATTCTAGTCTAGAAATCAAATTTTGGGCAGTTTTTGAGATGAGAGCTGAGTTAATTGCTCTTATAGCTCATAATGCTTTAAGAGGGTATCAACTCTAGAAATCAAATTAATGGCAGTTTTTTGAATTTTATTAAAAAAAAAAAAATTTACTATCCAATTTTTATGGCGTTTTTATTGATATCTTAAGAATACAGAAAAAAAAAAAACTTTACAAAAAAATTTTAAAAATTAAAATAATTAAAGGGGGGCGAGACAGGTGTAAAAAAAAGTGGCGCATCCTAGTAACATTGATCCTGACGCTCCTGGTGGTCTGAAAAAAAAAAAATCAAAAGAAATTCTTAATCAATAAGGATGCTGTTATAGTCGTCCCTACCTCCGGAAACACGAAGAAAAAAATTTTTTTTAAAACTGGCGACTGCCTGAAAATAAAAATCATTTTTTACGTTTTTTTTTTTTGAAATTCCTGAATTTTTTTTAAATATTAAAAAGAAAAATTTTGACACAATGCTGGTAGGAACGATAAAGGATTATATAAAGAAGGTTCGCACAAAATTTCAAGTAAATCGGTTGTATAAAACTTGAGATAATGCGATACCGTGTGGAAAAAAGTAGTTTCGAGAAAAACGCGTTTAAAAAAGTGAGTCAAACCGAACCGGGCTAGGTAGTGCGTCACTAAAGTAACTGTAGCTCTTAAAATAATTTTAATTTTTAAAAATTCTTTGGTGGATATGTTCTTAACCCTAACTTGGGCACCAACTTTTTACTACGATTTGTAAATACATACATTTTTATATGTTATTTTAGAGAGAAGTTGATATTCCGTAAAAATCTAATAATTAGAGAGAGAAAGAGAATAACTTTTAAGAATAATATTTGTCTTGCTGGACACATGCTAGTGAAAATAATAGCTATTTTAAAAATCGAATATTTACAAATGTAAATAGTGACCAAGTTAGGGTTAAGGATCTAAGCTTTAAATATATGGAAAAAAATCGAATTTCTCAAAATTCTATAGTAGAATACCCCCTTAAGGATTCGCTTGCAACAACCATTTCGAATGTTTTATGTAAAGTTAATTTCGGAGCTTTTTCAATATCACAATTTAATAGAATTTCGATTTCACAAATACAAAAAATTCCATAAAATAACCTGACTTTGGTAGGTCAGTTTGTATAGTAGCTTTATGCTAAAAGAATACTGGTCTGATAACGATGGCTCCGACAAATGAGCAGGTTCTTGGTGAGAAAAGGCCGTGTGTCTAATATTATACTGATGTCTCAAAAACGGAGGGTCTAGTTCGGACCCGTCCTTAATGGACGGACATGGCTAAATCAATTCTGGTCATCATGATCATTAGGCAAAAGGTCCATACATACATACATTTTTATATTATTAGATTATAATACTTAAAGTTCTTAAAGTTATCTAGATAGATAAAGAGTTATAGATATGTATACATTATAGGGTTTCTGACGTTTTCTTTTGGGTCAAACTATTTATTAACTCATACTAAATCCTCCGTATTCTCCAAATTTAGCGAGCTGCGACTTCTGTTTGATTCCGAATTTGAAAACGTATTTTAAGGCAGGAGCATGGCCGAGTGTGTATACAACTAAACGGAGTCCATACTGAGTAATAAATCGGCTTTTTAAGAAAATTTATTAGCTAGGCTAAGCACTTTTCGGACGGTCCATGTACTAATGAAGTATTCTAGATGAATTACAATTACTCATAAAGCGCTTCCACGGAGTCTAAATAAAGTCTACCAAATTGATTGAATCATGGAAAGTGATACCGAAGTGATAAGATATGATACGATGATACAATTCTGATTTTTTCTGGATTCGGATACTTCCTTGTCAGAATGTATATGTATAATTGATCATGACAAGTTAGGTTGGAATTTGGTTGACTGCCTAACCGTTTGTCAAGCGATAACTGTAGTAAAAAAATTATATATCTCGATGAAACTTCCTACCTACTATATATTAGCAGATGAGCTATTAAACGAGATCCGATAAAAGGCCATAACATAGCACTAAATTAGGGTGCAAAATTGCAATGTGAGACAGAGCAACGAAATGGCTTCGCCCTTTAAGTAATTTAATGTAAATAACTCCTAAACCACTGAAGCTACAAAAACTAAATTCGCTCAGAACAAATCCAACAGACATTGTAAAAATGGATGGAACCGGAAGATAAGCCCGTCCACCCCTCATATAACGGTACTGTCAAAAGCTACTAAAGGCGCAATAAAAAAAAACTAAATACGCCAGAGACAATTTCCCCTCTGGGTTAGTACAAGAGGGCTTTATGGGAACCTGTGTGAAAATTGGACGATGGGATCAGGATCAGGATATTCGAACATTGAGCTGAATTATATGATCTGATTTTTAGTATGTGGATTTAGGAACCTCTGGTTGACATTTTATAACTCAAACTATTGCCCTTAATGAAGAGTATGAAATGTTCGGTTAAATCCGTTATAAGCTCTTCCTTACTTGTTTAATATAAAGTTTAACCAGCGCCTGATGTGATTTCTGGCGCTTGATTCTTGCGAATTTTAAGAGTATACCTCTATATTCTTCGGTTACATCTGAACATAAATCTTTAATTTTTGTCTGAGGTAATTTTATGATCAAACTTACCGTTTCGCTAAAAATCGTGAAAAAAAATGTTTTGATCTTTGACAACGAGTAAAATTTTTTTGAAAATCGTAAAAAGCATAGAGTCAGCTTTCTCTCTCCTTAATTTAATGTCTAAGAGACTCGATTGAATACAGACATAATATGGCTTTGCGCCTACTTTAGCTCTTTATGGAAATTTTAATGGAAATAACTTTCACAATGAAACGACCAATAAGATTAACACATATGAATACATACATACGTATGCAAATAAGTAATTAATTATAGCCGCATAAGCAATAAACTGCCAGTGGATATTCGTATGAAAGCTGATCAATGAATTGCCCAACTGTCTGCACTTAATATCCAGATAAGTAGGCAAACTTTTATTGCAGTGAATATTATTATTATTGTACTGCTTTATTAACTACAAATTTACATATAGACATACAAGCAAGTATGTGAAGTGTGTGAAAGCGAATGTCATGTCACATTATAAGCTTATGGGAATACTCAGCAACTTTTTTCCATCACATGACCTTATTTTTCAATATGAGTGTGGGAG
The DNA here is from genome assembly GCA_027475135.1 of Bactrocera correcta. Lineage (NCBI taxonomy): Eukaryota > Metazoa > Arthropoda > Insecta > Diptera > Tephritidae > Bactrocera > Bactrocera correcta. Next base: position 51,965,500 of record CM050323.1, read on the forward strand.
TTGACATGAATTGTATATTTTTGTGTCTGAGGAATATTTTTATATTTATACGCGACAATGTAATGCCGGAAAAATATTTATAAGTAGCAATTACTCGTGAACTCGTTTCCCCAATCGATGACAATGAAGCAGACGTTCCATTGCCCGACTATGAAGGAGTTCGAATAGCAATTAGCCGTTTGAAGAACAATAAAGCGGCGGGAGTCGATGTACCGAATGCACCGAACTAGTTCAAAAAGTTCTAGTTTGTAACTAAAAATTTTCGGCTGTAAATGAATTACTGCGAGAAATATAAAAGCAGCTATAAAAAGTCTATTTACTAGATCTGTTGGTCAAGTTGGTTTGTTGAAGGCCACTATATTATCTACTGAAAATTCAGTTGGTTGACATTTCATGCGATATCGCCATGTTGTTAAGACCACTTGCTTCTAGGAAAAGTAGTTACTCGACTAACTAGTTGGATTTGCGTTTCACAATACTGGATTCCATTGCAGGATATCTATGCTTATCAGCGCTTAAGTCAGCAAGAAGTTACGCAACTTTTTGTGCATAAATAAACTATTTACATAAGAACATGCCAACGAAAAAGAAGTGAAATGTTAGATTTTCGTTTTGATAGACAGTGATATGGGTAACAGAGAAAAATAGTTTAACAGACAAGCAAGATGTGAATATATATACATACATACATACATACATACATAACATAAACTCATATTTTTCAAATATATTTAGTAACTTTTCAAAAAAGAAAAATATTTATGTACTATGTATATACATATATATGTGTACACCTTTAAGCCACTCCTATAATTCACCTATGAACTTCACCGACACATTTCAACATTTATATTATGTACATTTAGTTACTTGAACATTTCTATCGGATGAACGCATGTCTGCTGTTAAAAGTTTTGACTTACAAGTTTCGAGTTGTGAAGTTAAATAAAGTTTAAAGACAGGCAAGTGGCGTAGTTCCCGAGGAAACTATCAAGCACATTTTAACAAGTTTGAAATGCAACTTTGTAGTGAGGCGGTGGAGTAGAGTGAAGGGTTAAGCTGCTCTAGAAACATATAAAAAAATTATTTTCAGCATATGTGAGATATAAAAATAACGCTGAGTACAAATTATATGCCTCCTTTAGTGCTTTAAATAGTAATAACTCATTTTTGTATACTTCTAGAAACCGCTGAAAGAATATTTGAAGAGATATTCTAACATTTGCATCCGAAAAAATTATTAATTGCTGTGATTCTATGATCCAATTTGAGGCCTCAAAAAACCGACTTTTTGAGGATTTTTTTGGGGGAGAAAAAATAATTGATTAAAGTGAAATCTCTAGAGTTTATAGTTATATATTTAAACATCATAAAAAATTTTTTGGATATGAAATTTTTGTATCCGCCTTTGGGAAGCAATTGCCCGATGCATCTCGCTTGTGCATTTGTCGGACAGCGGACAGGATGCAGGTCGCAATTTCCATCGGAAACACAAAATTCAAAGAGATTCATATTTTTTAATAATTTATCTTTTAGTTAAACTAAGAAAATTCCAAAAAAAAAGTGTAAAACTCCACCATTTTTTTGTTTTCAAATTTTACTTTATGTTGTTTGAAATGATGTTCAAACTTAACTTTTCTTAGTTTTTTTAGTTTAAATAGAAGATAATTTAATGCCAAAGATAATAAACTTTGTCCCAATTCCATAAGACGTTTAGTTTTTTTCCTCCAATTAAAAAAAATCGAAAAAATGAAAAACCGAGAAATCGCGCGTCAAAGTGTTCGCTCTCTGCCCAAACGCTCATATACTCTGTGCCCAAAAACAAAGGTGACATCGTATTTATTTGGAAAATTCTTTATTTATTCTTCCAAATCAATTTTATCCCCTTCAAAGTAGTCCCCTCCCGAGGCAATGCACTTATGCCAACGGATTTTCCAATCTTCGAAAGACTGGTTGTAGTCACTTTCCGGGATGGCCTTCAATTCCGTATTCGCTGCGGCTAGAATCTCCTCTATCATATAAAAACGGTGTCCCCGGGGCGGTCTTTTGAGAGCTTGGTGAACAGCCAGAAGTCGCACGGCGCCAGATCAGGTGAATACGGTGGTTGCGGAACGATATGAGTTGAGTTTTTAGCGAAATGATCACGAATTACGAGGGCAGTATGGGATGGAGCATTATCGTGGTGTAAAAACCAAGAACGACGCATGACGTTCAAATAATATTCCTTGTTGACTGTTTGACCGGTTGGGAGGAATTCATAATGGACAACACCACGATAATCGAAGAAAACAGTCAACATGACCTTGATTTTTGAGCGACTTTGGCCTGATTTTTTTGGTCTCGGCTCTCTTTTGGCACGATATTCGCTCGATTGATCGCTTGTTTCGGGGTCGTAAGCATAGATCCAAGTCTCATCGCCAGTTATAATGCGTTTCATGACATCATAGTAGTCGGAAAGCATCGTTTCACACACTTCAACGCGACGCCTTTTTTCCAAAAAAATTCAATGTTTTCGGTACCAGTCGAGATTTGACCCGTATTGGCTGAGCCTTTCGATATGCCAACTTCATCAGCAAGGTCTCTAATTGTTAATCGACGGTTTTCCAACACCAAATCTTTGATTTGTTGAACGTAAGCTTCGTCGGTTGAGGTTGATGGTCGCCCTGGACGCTCTTCGTCTTCAACACGTTCACGGCCCACTTGGAACTCACTATACTACTTGTAAACATATTTTTTAGACATAGCCTCATCACCAAAGGCTTTCTACACCATCCTCAACGTATCCGCAGCAGAAAATTGATTCCGTAAATAAAATTTAATGCAAATTTTTTGCTCAACAAATTTCGACATCGCAAAAAACGAAAAACTCACTTTTAACAGCTCACAAAACGACACGTATCTCAAACACTAATGAATATTTTGACATGAAATTTGACATAAATGTGACTGACAGTACTACCAACCTAAAAAAAAAATAATTCTCCAAATCCTTCGACGCGCGCAGTTTAAATTCAGATGTCACCTTATTTTTTGGGCACAGTGTATCTGCTAGACGCTTGGTCACTATTTCCTTCTAGCTTCGACAATATTTCGAATTCCCATCCATAACTTTGCGGACATATTCTTAGGTAATTTTTAAAGAGATTTAAACAAAAAGAAAAAATCGTTTTTTTGAAGCTTCTAAAGCAGGCTCCCCCCTTAAGAGAAAACCTATAAAGTCCAAAAGCGAGCACTAAATTTAGATATGAAATTGTAATTTGGCAAAAATCATCTCTGTAGTCTAAATTTTTGAAAAAGTGGACATGACCCCGCCCTCTAATAAGTTTAATGTACATATCTCTCAAACTGTTCGAGCTATTGGTTATTTTAGCTCAAGACACATAATCTCATAATAACCCTATACCGACAGGGTAAAAATTAATAAAATCGGATCATAACCCCGCTTACTCCTCATATATTGGTACTATTAAAAACTACTAAAAGCGCGATAAATCAATAACTAACTACGCCAGACATTAAATTGGTATTAGATAGCTTTATAAGAAACGTTATTGGGCAATGAGTACGACACCCCCTCTTTTAGGAGAAATCACATATCTCGAGACCCGCTCGACCGACTCCAAAGAAATTCAGTGCATGGCATTATTTTAGCATTCCTACATACATATATCACGGTGTGTAAATGAGCGACATCGGACTACAAACTACTTCCCATATAATATAATTTCAAATTTCTCTTGAATATTTCACCTTCCGGTATACAAAACAAGAAGCAATTAATATAACGAGGTGAAACTTAGTGGTGTAGCAAATAGTGCGTGCTTTGGAGTATGCTCCCATGACACTCAAAAATCGATCGGTCCACAAATTGCACCAAATCGTTTTTATACACTGAACGGGATATATTAAGTTTGTCACGATGTTTGTAACACCCAGAAGGAAGCGTCGGTGACCCTATAAAGTATATATGTAAATGAACAGTATGTTGAGCTGAGTCGATTTAACCATGTCCGTCTGTCTGTCCGTCCGTCTGTCTGTATATATACGAACTAGTCCCTCAGTTTTTAAGATATCCTTTTGAAATTTTGCAAACGTCATTTTCTCTTCGAGAAGCTGCTCATTTGTCGGAACGGCCGATATCGGACCACTATAACATATAGCTGCCATATAAACTGAACGATCGCAATCAAGTTCTTATAAGGAAAACTCTCACATTTGACAATGTATCTTCACCAAATTTCCTGAGGCAGCAATGTAATCTCCGAAGGAATTGTTCAGATCGGTTAACTATAGCATATAGCTTCCATACAAACTGGACACATAGTTACTAACAGAAATGAACCTGTGAAGGGTATTTAGCTTCGGTGCAACCGAAGTTAACGTTTTTTCTTGATTTTTTGATAAAAAGGCAGCTCTTGAATCATTTTAGGTTGCTCTTCGTTCTAAATGCAATACTTTTGCTTGTTTACTTACATACATAAATAAAGCGAAACGCGCGAAAAAACATTCTTTACAGAACGTGATTTTCGTAATAAAATTGAACGATTTCCAAATTTTGTACAAACGGTAAGTCTTTGCATGATGAAATGCCAAACAATATTGAACAGAATAACAGCTTGATACGACCCATGCGTGACCTGTCAAAAAAAGGCTATTCAAAACAGTACCTCTACTTAGATCACCCGTTACTTGTATGGTAATAAAACCATGTACACAAATCGATTTGTACAAGCAATCTTACCATTAAAATTTTATTCGCCATACAGAGGCCATAAACCCAAACACAATGTAATTTATTTTGCAAGGCTGATAATATTAGAGGCACATGGCGTGCTTGTCAATGGATGCAAATACAAAGTATACATATATAAATATAATAAAATAGAAATAAAGATAAATATAAATATCACATGCTACCAAAACCGTAATTTTCCATATAAATGCATAGTACAATAGAAGAAGTAATAGAAATATACAATAATGGCAGAGAAGTACGGATTGAGAATAGAATAATAACATAACTATGACCAGGTCTAGATACATATAAACATTTGATATCATATCACATTACAATCATTCTAGATACAAATAAAATACAAATCCCAACAACCATACTAACTTCTTTCTACTTGTTCTATATTTAAAACGAAATAAAAGCAAAAGCAAAAATAAGCGCAACAAACATGAAACGACAAAGCCATCAACGCTCTGCCATCAGCGTTTATCGTCATCGTTTTTATGATGATTACAACAATTTTGCCAGCACTTTTACTCCGCACAACACCGCCATTCCAGCGTACACTCACTTAAATAGAAACCAACGACAATTACAATGCCTGGCTAAATAGCGTAAAGAAGCGCTGGAAAGCATATTAGCTTGTAGTTATTTTTGTTGTTGTACTGAGAATGTATAGTACTTTGGCGTCGTTAATATGTGGATGTATGAGCATAACGAGTGTAATCTACTTTTAGGCGCAATAACACGCCGTATGTGTTACTAATATCTATGAAAGTATACAATTAGTTTACAGAGTTCAGTTGTGTTGTCATGAATGGATAGCGTTTTTGCTGGCCTTTGAGTTGTAAGCAGAATTCATACCGTGTGTTTTCTGTCTCTGGGACTTTCGAAACCGTTTTTGACGAATGGCGCTTATACTAACACGATTAAGTGTAAGATTAGCTGGATGCGAATGGAAAACATTTTCCTTTTAAGTTAAAGTAATAATTAAAGTTTATAAATTGACCAAAAAATTCATGGACAATTCTAAGGTAGTCCACTTATCTGACCTCGAGGAGCGAGGCCGCACTTCTTCCTTTTGATCTCGATGTAAGAATATGGTCGGACAAGAGCATGCCCCACGGCACGATTGGAATTTAAGTCTACTCTGCCCAATCATTAAGAAGGGAGACCCCACAATCTGCGCCAACTACCGTGGGATAATTAAGGATTCTCAACATCGTACCATAAGGATCTATACCGTGTAAAAAATAAGAGCCCACCGTCAAAGCTTCAAGTCAGGAAAATCAACAGCTGACCAGATATTCAAGTGAAAAGAGAATCGACCCCTCTTTATCAATTTAAGAACAGCTTTATTCTGCCATGTCTGAATTTGGTATCCCGCAAAATTAATGCGGCTGTTTAAAATGACGTTGAGCAATATCAAAAGCTTCGTCATGTTCAGGAAGGGCCTCTCCGAGCTTTTCGATGCCAAATAGTTTCAGAAAAGGTGTCTTCCTATCCTATCCTATCGTGCAACTTCTTCAATCTACTGATGAAAAAAAAAAAAAAAAATTGAGTTACGGATCAGAATAGAGAAGGCACAGTCTTCTATAAGAGTGTACAGCTGTTGGCGTATGCCGATGATATTGATATCAGTTCAGAGAATTAAGAGTGAGTGGCTACGCTGTCTAGGGAATGCCGTCCGAATGGGTGAAAACACTCCAGCATTGAGAGTATTCGACGCAGTACTCGCCGGGGGAAGGACTCCATTGGAAAGACCAGGTGGATGCTGGTAAAATTGATATGGTACTTCATACAAGAAGGCAACATGCTGTCATGGAATCCCTCTAAGCTTAACAGGGTAAATTTAACAACTCAAGATCACACCAAGTACCTGGGAATAATTTTTGATAGCAAACTGTCGTGAAGACTTAATGAGGAAGAGAAAAAACCAGTATAAAAAGTTACTAGTATCTATCTCATGTCCTCATGCAATGGTGTCACACATAGGTAGTCAAGCCAATACTGCTTGAAGGTGCTGTGGTGTGGTGAACCGCTGCCAGCAAATACAGGAAACCGTGGGAGTGAATACAGCGACTCAAGCGCTCTGTATAATGAGAGCACTAAAAGCCACTCAAAAGCTGCGCTAGAAAAATTAGGCGTTAGATTAACTTTTCACTAGAACCTTCGCATAACCTCAGGCTTGCTCTGGGAGAGAAGGTTTCAAGTTAAGCTAAAAGAGGTTGGTTGGCACAGGCGAACCTTCACGCTGTCGTAATAGCGCAGTATCCTCTAGGCAGATGTCTTTGCCATCAGAAAAGCTGCAGTGACAGATAATAAAGCAGGAAACGACATTAAGAACATGCATATATACGTCGATAGCCAAGGGATGCTATATATATATATCGAATTCAGGAAACGGTGACATATGTAGAAAATGCAAGGAAGTAGGCAAAAGAGAGACGCCTGGGCACCTTTTCGACTTCTGCTCGGTCTTAACTAGAACTTGGCCTAGATATCAAGGAGCTACAGAGTTCAAGGGACTAAATAAAGTATCAGAATTAGAAATCAAATATATATATATATTAATTCGCAAAGAGCGTTGACGTTTTGGTTATTGTAGCGGCAGAAAAAATCCTGAAGTAATTTCGAGGCATGGTGCCGGATTGACAGCCTTTGGCGGCATAAAAATCCAGGTCTGTTCCGGTAACTTAGACCCCTATGTTGTGGGAACGTTGAGGTCTTACAGGACGTTTATTAAAGCTCTCATTAATCTGAGCCACCATCTGTTTTTACTATTGGCTTTTAGGTCTACGTATGGCTTGGAGGGCTGCCAGCAGTTTAACTTGTGAATTTTTTTCTTATTTGTTGGTTCATACTTTCATATTGGTCAAAAATCCGTAGTTGCTTCATTTTTGGAAAGACCAGAAGGGTAGAAATTCAGACGACCAGGAGATGTGCCTTTTATAAATTGCCCAAACACGTTAGAGATTCGGGCCTTTAGACTGGAATACCTCTTTGAGTACAATTCTCAGCCTAAAATAATTTTTCTTCCCTGCATGCGTCTCATGTTTTACACTCAAAAGTATTCACTCTCACTAACTGCCAAAGGACAAGTTGGAAGACGCTTGCTGCTTTAAAAATCCATTAAGTCATAACGAACCTGCCGCCAGTTGTGCATAAAGCGCTTTCAACAACTTTTTAAATACGCACTCAAATAGGAATTTGCCGACATATAAACACACACACAGAAATGAGAGATGACTTTTTAATTAACATAAAATTATTTGCAAGCAATTCTGATGACAGCACACATACAAGCGCCTAGCTAGTGGCTGACAGACGACAGCGGGCATTTGGTGAATGTTTTAGCACCAAGAAGAGCAGCCACACACACATACACAAACACACTGATACAAGAGAATTACAACCGAGTTGCAAAGTTGAGTTAAATTGAGTTGAGATGAGTTGAACTTTTGTATATTTGCACAAGTGAAAATGTGTCCAAACAAACTGTTAAAATGTCATGGGTGCTTGGAGGGGCCAGCAACAACAATTACATTGGCAGCCGTTATTAAAGGCAGCACAGCGTTCGGGGCATAGTTGCCTTCTGTAGGTAGTATATAGCACTTGTATATACATATATATCTATATATATATATATATATAAGTTTGATTCACCTGCACCCACCGGCCCGCTTCGGGCGACTCACCGCTTCTATCACCATTGACTGCCAATTTCGCTGTCATAAACAGTCGAAAGAAAACACACTGAAAAAATACTAACTGATGCGTTGAAATAAATGTGAATACACGCCTGGCAGGCAACTCGACTTTTTTTATTGCCTTCACCTTTCATTTAGCGCGCGCGCTTGACGACGCATCGTTTTTCTTTATGCCATTCGCACCATCAAACACAGTGCGTTGTTGTTATTGTCATTTGTGCGTTGTTGTTATTGTCATTTGTGCGCGCTCGCACAAAATTCGATAATTCAATTCTGACAGCAGTTTGCACTTTGGGCGACAGCACCCACCACTGACTGACTGACTGACTGACTGACTGGCTGGCGTTCTACTTAACGGCATAACGGCATATCTTGACGTTTCAAGCGCGCTGCTGACTTGCTCACCGATGGCCTGGCTGGTCGGGTGGCCTGCAGCGTTGTCGTTTGCCGTTCATTGTGTCTGTCTGTCTGTTTGCCTCAGCGCTTGGCTTGCTTATTGCTGTGAGTCCGCGTCGCCGGCTGGCAGACCTGACAGTTAGTGTCTCACCACAAACGCCGAGTTGTTATCAAAACAGCGTATGCAGCGCACGCCACGTCAATTAACCAGCCGTCACACTCAATGGCCAAAGGCGATATAAAACCAACAAAAAAAAAACAAAAAATTAAATGGGCACAACGCAACAATAAGAACAACCATGCTAAGCATGTACTAACGGCTGCATTGTCCGGGTTTGTAATAGTCACGTGTATGCATGGGTGTTTTTATAGATATATACACATGTTACATAGGTACATTATTGCATGTAACAGGTAAATTTAAGTCCCTGGCCAAATAGATGTGAATGGGCTCAGTGCTATCCGCACAAGAAATGCTTTCCGAACGATAACAAGCAATGCGGCTGAAGTTCTCGCTGGTATGCCGCCCATTGACATCCAGGAAGACGGATTCGCGCGGTTGGGTCTGCTATCAGAGCCGTCAGAGCAGAACCAAGATTATCCCCGTGCCAGTAACTGTGGCAAACCTCAATCAAAGAATGGTGGACCCACAGACTAATCCCGGACATCCATTCATAGATAAATAGACAACATGGGGATCTAGACACCCACCAAACCCAAATACCGAGTGGACATGGATGCTTTAGAAACTACCTGTTCCGATTCCATAAAGAGCACGTATTTTTGGAATGCCCTCTTTTTTAAATGTAAGGCTTAAAAACTTCGGTTTTTGTCAGCAAAGCGTCAGCTCTAATTATGACAAAACTAAGTCTTATACAGTATATTATATTAGATTGTCAAAAAAGTCTTGCGGTGTTTTTATTGAATCAATTCGTTTAGCACCCATACATCGAGCTTCTTAGTGACTCCAAGCTTCTTCAAATGGTTTATAACGGTTTGATGACTATATGCCGGTCTCTTTCGACCAATTCAGCGATTTTATTGCAATTTTCGACGACAGGCCTTCCGGAGCGTGGCGCATCTTCGACCACCTCTACACCAGAACGAAAACGTTGAAACCATCGTTGTGCCGAGGAAAAGGAAACTGTATCGGGTCCATAAACTGCACAAATTTTATTGGCGGCTTGAGATGCATTTTTGCCTTTATCGTAGTAGTACTGTAAAATATGCCGTATTTTCTCTTTCTTCTGCTCCATGTTTTGGATGCTATAACTCACGAACGACTTAAAAAAAAACGACAATCAATCAAACACGTGTTAGCGTGTGAAATGAGCTTTCCAAAAAGGTATAGCATGACCCGATGCGACGAATAAAACTAGAACTACGCGCTTTCAGCGCCAACTAGCGAAAATACCGCAAGAGTTTTTTGACAACCTAATATTATGATAGATGAGACTTCAAGTATTTCTCTCTCCCGTAAAGTAATACTTAATCGTGTATTTCCGTGGGAGAGATATGAGTTGGGAGTAGGTTATGTTTAGTGGATTCAAGTGCCGTACCCCGGCTTTCCATGCTTTTTCCTACCATAAAAAAAAAACAAATGGTACGAGAGAAATACAGTAGAAGCGTTAAAAAAATCCAAAAAATATTTTTTGATGACCGTAAAGTCAAGTTGTTTCAGACAGCAACTGAACGTGTATCATTCATGAATATTTGTGTATGAGAAAGCGCTGTGCAAAGTGGGAGCCTAGCGAGCCCAATTTCGACTAAAACAACGAAGAGTTTATAACTCGGAACAGTGTTTGGAGATATTCAAGCGCAATAAACCCGAGTTTTTGCGTCAATATATGACAATGGATGAATTATGGCTCCATTATTTTACCCCGAAGCCCAATCGAGAGGCAACCGAGTGCATTGTACACTATGAACCCGCTCAAAGCATGAAAAAGCGCAACAAGGTTAAGGCCTCTTTTATTTGGATACCTAGGGAATCATTTTCATTGACTACCTTAAAAAGGTATCGTTGTGAGACCGCTAGAAGGACAAAATCGCCGAAAAGACGGCCGCTTTTGAAGACAAAGATAGTGCTGTTTGACCAAGACAATGCACCGTGTCAGAGTTCATTGAAAACGATGGCAAAAGTCAATGAATTGAGCTTAGAATTGCTTCGGCGTCCATCGTTTTTTTTCCAGATTTGGCGCCCAGGAACTGTTTTCTCTTCTCAGATCTCAAAAGAGTTCTCGATTGCAAGGAGATTTCGTCGAATGAAGGGGTGATAGCCGAAATTGGGGTCCATTTTGAAGCAAAGGACAAATCGTATTGCAAAAATGATATCGAAAAATTGGAGAGCGGCTATAATCAGTGTATCATCCTATCATCCTTTAAGAGAACTATCATGAATTAAAAAAAAAAAAAAAATTTTGTCGAAAAAATACATTTTATTATGGTAGGCCGGTAAACTTTCAAGTGACCTGTTAAAGCAGTCAGACGAGGTGTGTTCAAAAAGTATCGCGAATTTTGTGTTTTTTTCAAAAATTATTTATTTATTCATGAATATCTATTTTGTCCCCCAAAGTAATCCCCATGAGATATTATACACTTGTGCCAACGGTTTTTCCAATCTTCGAAGCACTTTAAAAAATCTTTTTTTTTTATCTTCTTCAGCTCCTCCTTCGATGCCGTCTTTATCTCGTCAAGAGAAGCGTAACGTCGTCCTTTCATGGGCCTCTTCAGTTTAGGGACCAAGAAAAAGTCACAGGGGGCCAGATCTGGGGAATACGGTGGCTGCGGTATCATTAGTGTGTTGTTTTTGGCCAAAAATTCGCGCACAAGCAACGATTTGTGTGAGCAGGGGCGTTACTTTTGAACAAACCTCGTATATCTTGAATGCAGTTTTTACTTCCTCTCCTATTCTTCCATTAAAAATCTTCTGTAGGACGACATATTCGCCTTCTCATTCCTTCATTTTCATCTTTTCGCTTAATTTTAGTATTTTTTTGTAACTATATTTCGAAAAAAAAAAATTGCCTAAAAATATAATTTATATTTGCAAACATTGTATCAATATTACATCAGTGCCATTGTCATTAAATTATTATCGACACATCAATCTAAACCAATCTTCACCAATTAGTCAAACATACTCAGAAATACAAGTATACAAACATACAATAAGTATATATGCCTCAGTAAATATTAACTCCTAATTCGCTAGCTGTCATAATTGCAGTGCAGCATTGGAGTAGAAAAACGGAATCGTTGATGTAAGTGTAGACTTCACGCAACTTTAATTGAACCCATTAAAATCGATGAAAATTTCAACAGCCATCAAAGTGATTAATTGAATTAATCGCATTGAAAACGCTAATTGCCTGTCGTGCACTCAACCAACACACCCGCACACACC
>CM050323.1:51978746-52008017 GCA_027475135.1 Bactrocera correcta
ATATGTCAGTCCTCCAGTTATGGCAAGAACAGCAATGATATATTATTTAGAAATGTACGTATACCATGGATGGAGAAGCACAATTATGCCGCCGCAAAATGCATACGAGCCCTCTAGAAAATTAAATGTTGTTTATTAAGCAACGTACTATAAATGAAACAGTTGCTATAATTTATAATGTGAACTTTGTTATCATCAGTATCAGTATATCAGCTTATACTAACATATTTGGACTCAGCCTAACATGAGTGGAATCGGTTATACAATATTTTTCCTGTCCATAAACATTGACTATAGCATCTAGTCACGAAATTTCTCAGTCATATATAAAAGGTGATCCATTTCGAGGTTCCCTACTTGTTTAAAGAAAAGACACAGAAACTTCAAGTTTAGTGGGAAATGTTTTTATCATTCGAAAGAACATTTTTTCCTATTTATTTTTTAAAGATATTCTCTTTCAAATGTTGGCCGTGGCTACGTCTCAGATGAGCCATCCGTTGAATCCAATTTCCAATGACTTGTTCGATCATCTCGACTGATAACTGAAGAAAGACACGATGTGATGTTTTGTTCGAAGTCCTAAATCGTAGTAAAATTGTCCGCATAGACTTTAGACTTTACATATTCCCACAAGAAAAAGTCTAACGCTGTGATATCACACGATCTTGGTGACCAATGGACCGACCCAAAACATGAAATCATCTGCTCACCGAAGGGTTGTCTCCATTGTTTGACGCGATATGTGTGATGTGCCGCCGTCTTGTTGAAACCAAATGTCGCCAAAATCACGAGCTTCAATTTCAGGCGTCAAAACGGCGGTTATCATGACGCGATAATGATTGCCATTAACTGTTACGTTCTCGGCGGTATCAATTTTGAAAAAATATGCACTGATGAATCCACCGGCCCACAAACCACACCAAACCGTGTTTTTTTTTTTTGATGAAATGGCAGCTTTGAATATCTTCAGTGTGTTCTTTGTCCCAAATGCTGCAATTTTGGTTGTTTACATACCGATTGAGTCAGAAATGGGCTTCATCGCTGAACAAAATTCAGCTCGAAAACGTCAGATCTTTTTGGAACTTTTCGAGATCGCATAGAGGGTGTGATGTCGCTTGGGAAGGTCACGCGACTTCAGTTCTTGCATAAATTTCACATCGTACGCTTTCAGTTCAAGACCTGGACATAAAATGCGCGAAGTCGTTCCATACCTCTGTCCGAGCTGCTACTAACGGCGCTGAAGTGACTCTCGAAGATCTTCGTGTACACTCTCAGCTACGGCTGCTATATTTCCTTCGCTGCGTGGTCGTGTTGGTTCGAATATAAATACTGGGTCTCAAGATGGGTGATGGTGTAGGGAATAATACGCTCAGTAGGCGGATTATTTTGACCATAAGTTTAGCGAAGGGCACGAAACACTTTCTTTACAGAATGTGATTTTTGGTAACAAAGTTCAACGATTTGTAAACGTTCCTCAAGCGAAGGGTTTTCTACGATTAAACGCCAAAGAACGCTGAGCCAAAATAACAGACCAGCTCGAGACGATTCACGCTTGATCTGTCAAAAAACTCGATTGAAAGAAGTACCTCTGCAGGGACACCTGTTACTGCTCATAAGATGTCTGCTACGTTATAAACCTAGCATAGTTTTTACAGTCATAGTTCTGCATGTCAGGTTAGTTAGTCTTCTTCTCTTGTTGCTCTGATGCATCCATAAACACTTTGTTGGACTTTTTTAACCCTCATGTCTTATTTCAATTTAACATTTTGGCTAATGTTTTGGTTACGAAGCGTGTCAATGCTAGACTCATACCATACAACCTGTTTATTTTGGAAAAACCCTTCGAATAGAGGTCGTAACAGAGATGTTTAACTACGAGGGACACTGAGAGTTACTCGAGGAAGACATTGAAGGCGACCCCACCGAGATTTATAACATACATATGTATATGGGGTATTCCATACCAAATCCTTTTCTAGGGATGGATAAGTTTCAGCAAAATCTAAAGGGGTCGGGTTCAAAAGTGCTCGATTTGGTATGGAATACCCTATATGTATATTGAAAATTGAATTAGACGTTGGTATACTTCTATTACCGTAAATGGTCCCACGACAGTCGGGTCTTCGTAACCGAAACGGACCCGGAATTCTTATCCAGTCAAGGACTGTCAACTGGGCAGAATTTTGCCGCTATAACAACAACAATATTTGCATTGAAATACGCGAATCTATGTATATGTTTTGGTTAGTCCGGCTCAAATTTGATCAGAGTCTCTCAAAAACTCATTGAGTTAATGCTCTTTGGTTATGCTTTTGATAGGAATTAAAACCAATCCACTAACAATATACGAAAAGACTTTTTCGACTACCCAATAGTTTAACACACTACAACAGTTTCGACTGCCATTTCCTACAGCGCGCTCCACATTAATGTACCGCAATAACAATGCGTCGCACAACAATGCCCAAAAACAAAGCATATGGTTGGGGTCGGGAGGTTGGGCGGGCGCCTACAAGTTAAAAGTGAAACCTTTAGATGCCAAGGATAATCATTATCACTTGTGCTGACTTACTTCAAGTGCCTTTGTTACTTTTATATTACATTTTCTTGTTTTGACGTTTTTGTTTTGCTCTTTGCATACACATTGACATTAATACGGGTTTATGCTCGAATGCTCGAATGCGTGTATCAAGCTTGTATGTATGTGCTGTACATGTGTATGTATGTGCACACATGTGTGCACTCTACATGTGTGTGGCTAAATGCTTTTGACTTTTGCATGTTGCATGGTGACCTTTTGCTCTGCTTTCACACTTCCACTAAATACTTTGTGCTTGTGTGAGTTAAATTCTTAGCATTGTCACACTCTGAAGGGGTCGAAGGCTAGACTGTGAGGCTTAGTTAGTCTTATTCGGTTTTCTGCGTTTCCACACTCGTTCTACAGCTTGTAGTAATGGAAATTTTCTAATGTTCTTATCGGCTGTATGTATGTTGATATGTTTATTAAATATTGGATCTCACTCATTTAAGCCGCTTACCTTTCAGCTCGGAATCATTATATGTAATTGTTCAAAATTACGATGAATGTGTATTGTAGACGCTCTGTTGGATCAAAGAATTGACACAGTCTAGGCCTGTTGGCAATATAGTTTGTATATATCATATAATGTTAGATATTTACCACATCATGTTGTTACTAGTTACCATTTTACTACATTCTAATTCAGTAAAAAAGATTGCGACGATAAGAGGCGCTGTAGTCTAACTGTTAACCAACGCGAGATCAAGTTAAGTTTAGGGTTTACTTCCACTTGAAAGACGAAATGGCTGCACAAAAACTAATTATTGGTAAAAAAATTTACACTTCAGAGTGGCTTGAAAAAATCTAAACTATTTTCGAAAACCTTATTTCTTCGGTCATTTATAAGAAGATGGTGTGAAAGTTTCAAAACGCGCGGTCCAGACGTTTTGGAGAAGCATTCCTCCTTCTGCTTCAATACAGTTTTTTGCATGTTCCAAAAGCATGTCGAACAATTGTTTTAGCTCGTTGGCTGTTATGGCCGCCCATATGCTGGTGCAAGCCTTTTGAATGCCCTCTACGTCTGCATAACGCTTTCCTTTCATAAGCAAATGCATTTTTCCGAAAAAGAAGAAGTTGCACGGTGCCATATCAAGTGAATACGGGGAGTGCTTAATGGTTAAAATATGATTTTCGGTCAATTAATCGTCCTTCGAATATTGGATTCTGAGCAATTTTTGGTCACCAGTCAATTTGTGCGGAACAAACCATGCACACACCTTTCGTAAGCCCAAATGTTCGCTTAAACTGCGATAAATCGTTGTTTTGGAGGTATTCAATGCCATTTTCATGAATTTCAATGCTGATTTCGGCGATTTTTGATGAATTCACGCACATTATCGATGGAATTTCCGGTGATCGCGGATTTTGATTGGCCCACATGTTGATCGTCATTTACGTCCTCTAGACCACTTTGATAACGCTGAAACCACTCGTACACTCTGCTGCGGGATAGGCAATCATGGCCATAAACTTGCTTCATCAATTGAAACGTTTCGGTAAAAGTTTTACCAATTTTAAAACAAAATATACTGTTGGCTCTTTGTTCGAAGCTCATTTTCGCACCGATAACTCAAACATACTGACACTTAAAACGCATTAACTTTAATCTAATCGATGAAATGTCATAAAATTCTCACTGGACAAGCGATAAAGATAACAGATTCTAACGCACTAGTCGACATCCGAAAACTATCTCCATATTCCATTCAGTTATTCATTTTATATTCAAAGATTGTTTCTGTGATAATTACCTAATGCTATTTGAACCCGCCGAATTTATGATATAACTATATACATATATACATACATTTATGTAGAACAAAGCACGCTGTTGGGAAGTTGGTTTATACGACGATAGCCTATTGTGACAACTGCCAAGCCAGTTGTCAAAACAAGCGCATTTGACAGTTAGAAGGGCTGTCCGTTAAATAAGCAGCCTTCCACCCTGACAACACTTCAGCATCGACTCCGTGCGACTTCGAATTCGAGGAGATTATCGATGTCTCGGGGCAGAATTTAAAGAAGCGTTATTTTGAGAAACAAATCGTTTTGTATCCAAAAATTTGCGATTTGTTTATATACCAAGTAGTTGTCGGACCTCTCAAGATACACAATATTTTTTTTGGTAAAATAAAATTTGGTAAAAAATTGTTTAAAATCTCATGTTCTGCAAACTTCAACTTACATTTTGCCAACACAATGTAGGTATCTGGATCACAAACAATACTAAAAAATCGCTTCATATGTGACTGTAGGGGGTTCGATGATTCAGAGTGAGTGAAAACTTGTGACGACGAATACCGATCAAATCATGGAAAACATCGATTTGTGGCATCTCGTGACATCGCCCAGAAGATGGGAGTTAGTCACCAAACCATTTTAAACCATCTGCAGAAGGCTGGATACACAAAAAAGATTGATGTTTGGGTGCCGTATGATTTGACACAAAAAAACCTTCTGGAACGGAACATTTTTGAAGCGGATGGTGACTGGTATCACATACGATAATATCGAGCGCAAACGGTCGTAGTCGGAGGCCGGTGAATCATTCCAAACAAGGGCCAAGCCGGGATTGACGGCCAGGAAGGTTTTGCTGTGTGTTTGGTGGGATTGGAAGGGAATCATGCACTATAAGCTGCTCCCATTTGGCCGGAGGCTTAATTCCACCATCTACTGCGAACAGCTGGAGCGCTTGAAACAGGCGATTGACCAGAAACGTCCAGAATTGGCCAACAGGAAGGGTGTAGTGTTCCACCAGGACAACACTAGACCAGACACTTCGTTGATGACTCGTCAGAAGCTACGGGAGCTCTGATGGGAGGATTTATTGTATCCACCAGATAGCCCGGATATAGCGCCAAGTGATTACCACCTGTTCTTGTCCATGGTGAACGCCCTTGTTGGTGTAAAGTTGAACTCAAAAGAGGCTTGTGAAAAGTCACTGTCCCAGTTCTTCGCAAATAAGAAGGGGGTTTCTGCGAGGGGGGTATAATGAAGTTGCCGTTTGGATGGAAACAGATTGAACTAAACCCGATCACTGTAACACTTTTTATAAAGCATTGAACAAAGAGCAAAAAGGCGGAAGGGAGATATTTGACAACCTAATATTAGGTACATATATGGGGGCTGAGCGAGGTATTGATCTGATTCAAACCATTTTTAACACAGAGGTATACTACTAACAGGAAAGGATTTTCTCTGAATTTCAATTCTAATTTAACTCGAATGGAAAGAATCAGATCCGTTATATATAGGTTATAAAGAATATCTATATCAATATCGATTAGTTTTTGTAGCGATACAACCGTTAAATGAATAAAACATTCATGTATAATTTCTGTTTATAAATTCTTTTCTTCTTATTTGCTCTTGCATATTTTGCTTGCTGGTAAGAAGTAAGTCCACCGACTGTTGTTGAAATTAATATTTCTGAATATGAAATGTAAAGCAAATTAAATTCATAAAAAACCAGCAATAATACTTCAACGTACCAGAAACAGTGCTCAAATGACCACAAACTAGAAAAAGGAAAAGAGGAGCAGAAAATAAAAGCTCGCTCAGAAAGTCCCGAACTGTATTGTGATAACTGGTACACACTGTTTTCTTTTTGTTGGCAGTCTTTTGTTTGCTTGCGCTATATAGTATCTTATATAGGTATATATACGATATAGGTATGTATAATAAATATATATATATAACTACCTACACAAACAGTTGTTACTTCGCATATGCGTGTGTGTTTGTATATTCGCCTCTGCTGTTTCAGTGTGGCGCATATTTTGGTGACCAGACCCAGAATGAGTTTTGTATTTCATGTCGACGAACAACAAAACAAAAACGCAACAACAAACAACGTTAGAGCAAACAAACAAAAAATCGGGCATACAGACACAGTTTGTGCACGAAAATCGATATTCTCGCAAGTAATTGGACACACGCATTCAGCAACACAAAACATGCATATATTTTTATACCTTTCTATATCCACACATTCATATACAACACACATATGTACATATATGCGCACAATACGCGACAGCTTCAATTTCATGTCGCAACGTCAAATTAAATGGCAGCAAACAAATGTCGAGAGTATGTATAATGTATGGCGAGTGGAAAACTCGTTGACAAGTACACACAATTGACGAAATGAAGATAAATATGCGCGCGTTTGCAGCTGATTTTTTTTCGTATTGAATGGCGAATTATATGAATATACATTTTGTTACGAAAATTTGATTGATTTACTGATATGAAGAAGAAAATATTCGAATCTAAAAGCAAGTATTCAGCTTCCGTAATCATCAATTCTTCGTGGTATAAAAAATGTAGTTAACTCTCTCTCTCTAGGGTACATACACTTTTGCATTTTTTTCTATGTATGTATGTATATCTTACAAAAGAAATTGCTTCTCAAAATAGTTAAAAATAGTTAGGCTGACATCTGCCCAGGAGACTACATTTGAAGGAAATTATTCACTAAATCGAAAACATATTTCTTACAAAGGCTGTCCATTCACTTATTTACATTGGGACAAGAAAACACCCGGAAATTGTAATTAAGTTCCTCGGGTAAGTTATATTTCACAAGAACATGTATTTTACCTAGTTGGTAGAGCTGTCCTTAACAACTTTGCCAAATATGAGCGCGACCTGTCAATCAGTTTGTTTACAGCGGCTGCTTAGTCGGTACACCTCAGTAATGCTTTGCGATATTTACAACTGATAAAAATATCGGAACAAATAATTTGTCTCAAATTTTGTATTTTTAACCAAATTTCGTGAGCGGAAATGTTGCAAAAGGCTTCATTCAGTTTTATCAAAAACACAAGCTTTCGAGTGGTACAAAGCCTTCAAAAACGGTCGAGAGATCGTTGAAGCAATGCCTCGTTCTGGACGACCTTCGATCTCTTCAACTGATGAAAATAATAAGAAACGTGAAGAACATGGATATTTTCGATATGAAACACGTTCTTGCTTAACTTGTCCCAATAAAGCTAATATTTTTCGAAAGGAGTATCCTAAATAGGTCTCTTTGGACATGATTGATTGTGTGAACTCCGGTCCCATATTCATGGAGAGCATTAGAACTGCCGATGCGACATGGGTTCATGAGTTTGACATGCAAACAAGTCAACAATCACCGGAAAGGAGGGGAAAAAAACGATCCAAAACCAAAAAAAAAAAAAAACTATACAAAAGCCGCCCAAAAATCATTGTTTTTCCGATATTTATGGTTTGGTGCATTATGAATTTGTTCCAGAGAGACAGACGGTCAATAAAAAGTTCTATTTGGCCATATTGAGGTGTTACCGTTGAAAACGATCAAAATTGTGAAAGAACAATTCATGGATTTGACACGATAATAATCCACAATGACATCGAGCCACGATTGTGACCGAATTTAAAGCCAAAAACGCGATGAACACCAACGATCAACCAATGTATTCACCAAATTTAGCTTTATTTTTTACCGTGGAACCTGTTAATCGAATAAATAAAACAAAATTCGCTTAAGGATCTGAAGACCGTCCCAAAAAGTGTTTATGAAAAGTGGAATTCCGTGAAGTCTACCCAGAAATAGTTATTGTGAGAAAGCCAATACTGTTGCAAGATCATCTCACATGCTTCGGTATTCAACCATACAGGGTGGGTCCGGAAAGTAACAGGACCGATTTTCTTCCAATGTCACAGTACTCCGGTACGTGCGCGCACCGATTGGATTCGGTAGAGAGCCTTCCTAGCTAATCTAGTTGTCTCCGAGCATCTGGAGAGGCAGGACAAACATTTTTGCTTCAGCAAGAAGTGGTGTGTCCCGGGGGAACCAGTCCTTTTTGGAGGACCGGGAAGAGGTCGCTGCTGAATTAGAAATCCAAAGTAAAAACAATGCTAATAGTCCAGCATGAATGTGTTCCTCCTGGACAAACCGTCAATGCCAAGTTTTACATGGAAGTCCTCAAGAGACTCAAACGAAGAGTCAATCGTGTCCAACAAGACATCGCAGCCACAAAAATTGCTTCTTATCGATTTAATTTAAAAAAAGCTGAATTAATTCGAACCCGGTATAAATAATTCTTCTTTCTGTTCTGTTCTATTGAGATACATTCAAGTGACTGATAAAGCATTTATCACAAAAGCCTTAAACCAATTGGCTTCCTTTTCATATTGACAACTTTCATTTCTTGCGGATTTTTGATCCACAAATCCACTATCTTTTTGATTGGCTTGCCTGTTGATTTGCATATTCCCATAGAGAATTTATAACAATATGTGATGTGCCTTACTTTAAACGAAGTGAGTCGGGTTACTTAGGTGGTTGGACATGACGTATGCGTAACTTTTTAGTTAACATAGTAAATGATGTACCATACATATGGAAACTTATGCAAAACGATATACAAACATTCAATGCACACTTAGAATCTTAAAATGTTTCGAAATAAAAAAGTAAACAAATCATTTTTGTATATACGTGTACATACATACATATATAGAAAAAGGGTCAGTAAAAATGATGTTCGATAACTTTTTATTAAGCTGTTGAGGACTTGGAGGTCTTTGTATCGTAAAAAGCGATATGCAACAAAATGTTTCTTTTGAATTTAAAACGTGCGTGAATTTAAAACCTTAGAAGCTGCTTTACAAAATTTCAGGATATAATTACCGCCACCTTTTTTTGATTTGTCGGTATTGCGATTTGTCGGTGTTTTGATTTGTTGGTGTTTTCACTGTCGGAGTTCTAAATTTCGAGATTTTGATTGTCGGCATCGCGTTATACAACTATACTAGCTCATATTATTTTGAATTACTTCTTTAACTTCGGCATCCATTCTGCCTTTGTTCTGTCTTTCTGCACACTTCTGTATATTCCCTCTCTCTTAACACTTAGATATTAAGTTAAAATCATTATGCAAGCATAAATGAATTCGCAATGCCGTGTTGATGCTCTTTTAAGAACTCATAAGACACTAAAATATACACACGAACAACTCGACAAATAACTTAAATGCTCATTACAGAATTAACAGCCTTCTAATGACGTGCACTTACTGACTGTGTTCCGGGCTTATCCCATCAAAGCATCTTCATACAATTTACTTGTGCTTGTGTTATATAAGGGCGCGATTCTTTATTACTAACATTCGTATACGTATTTATGTGTATTAGACTTTTAGACCTTATGTAGAAGTGTGTGTGTGTAAAATATGACCAATTCAAAGCAGCTGGCGATCCCCTTTTTTCGCGCACTCACTGCCTGGTAGGCGTTTGCTTTCCTCACTTTGACTCGCCATTCAACGGCGCATTGACTTATTGAAGCTATACAAATTTCTCCACCTTTTCTTTGCGCCGTTATTCGCTGAGTTTTTCTTCGACTTGCTTTTTGTGCTCCCCCTTGCATACTTGAGTGGGCAATAAAGTTGAATCGTTTACATGCAAAAATTGACGATAAGCCCAAAACGATCAAAATGTCATGCGATATATTTACTTAAAGCGAAATAAAAGTTACGAAAATAGGTACAGTCACGAGAAAGGCAACAACGGTCGGAGGCGTGTAGAAAAAAAAGTGAAGAAGTGCTGGGCAGTTAAGCAACAGCGTTAGCTAAAAATAATTACTTAACCCATATGTGGCCTATGAAAAACCACATTGGTTTTCAATAAAACGATTGTGACAGTCGATGTGACCTCCTGTTGTAACGACATATTCTCCAGTCCATATCATCCGATTCGGGCCAAAATTCCCATTCACAGTAAGTTTTTCGGAATGCAATGTTGACTCATGGATTACGTATGGATTGCTGCCTGGCCAGTAACGCATACTTTGCTTATTGACACAGTCATTCAGCCAGAAGTGAACCTCATCGCTAAAGATGATTTTTCGATGAAATCCCGGATCATTTTCAAGTTGTTAGCCCAATTCACGAACATACGACGATCCTGCTAGTCAAGCGGCTTCAGTTCTTGCGTCATATTGATCTTGTAAGGATGTAGGTCAAAATCTTTTCGCAAAATTCGCCACAGCGTTGTCCGACGATTGAGAACGACCTGTAAGGGACTGATTTGGACGTTGAATACGGACTTCTAAAGCTTGGAGAGGGTCTAGTTTATTGCTAAAGACCAATTATGTACTTGAAAAAACCCCGCGAGAAATAGCATAATGGCGTTAAATTACTACTTTTTGAAGACCATTCAATATCATAAGTCTTCTTGAAATAATCGAATCTCCAAACTTTTCTCACGAAAATTCGGCTCTTGCACGTACTGTGTGGGACGTAGCCGCGTGCTATTGAAACCAGATCTTGTCAAGATGAACGTCTTTCTATTACGGCCATAAAAAGTTGGTTATTATGGATCTCTAACGCTGTTATTGTGGTTTTTGTAACGATTATCTAGTCCCCGTTAGGGTGGTAAGGTTCAAAGTAGTTGTCATCGAAGTCAATGAAGGTCTAACGGCAGGCCCTGGAAACTTGCTTTTGCCACGTGGTCGGACTATAAAGAAAAAGGTGTCAGAAATTTAGGGTTAGCTGGGCTTGCAAAGAGGTGATTAGTGTAATACGGAGACTAATTGCAGGGTAGACATGTATTTGATGTGTCGGGGTCGATTCTGAATACATAAGAGTTTAACCTTTCACAATATACAAAACGAAGCTGCGTAAGGGTCACTGTCAATTCTCGCGGCAACTCGAGCTCGTCGTGTACAATGGGTGGTGTTTAACTCGAAGTACGCTATTCACTGAGAGGGTGTCGGTGAAGTATTGTCTTATGTCCTCGACATAGTCCTCTTGATGCTCCTAGGAGGCGGTTTCACTTCGGAACTTTACTTAACTGGGAACATGCTGTGGAGGTGTTTGACGGGATCTTCAAGAGGCATTTCGGTTTAGTCCGGAGTACAGTGTTCCGACAACTCTGTTGCTTCCTCGTCAGCGTTTCACAGCAAACAGGCAACCATATTTTTGCGGCAGCGACTTGAGGAGCTTGGTGCGGCTCTATACGTTGGAAATAATCGCGGTCGTGTGAGGAATGAAGGATAACAGGCTGTCGAGTGTCATTCATAAAAACTTAGGGTTATTGACGCCATCGACTGCAATATTAAGGTCAAGTCTGTACTCCTTCGTCTTGTTAGTGTATATGGTCGCTGTAGATTTGTATTTTACGGGAAGAATGTTAGGTTACGTGCAGCAAGTAAACTAGAAAGGTCGGCCTTTTACTTTTGAGCACATGCCAGTACCACAGAAGGGTTAAGATATTCCAAAAAAACCTATTTATCGGAGAGTGTTAATTTTAGGTACAAATTAACCCTTAGATGCTCCGAAGAACCATTGTACCCACTTTCAGAAGTTCACAATAGAATTAATTTTAGTTAAAACCTAAAAAGTTGTTGATCGAAATTTGTTTAAATTTAAAAAATATGGTTTCTATTATTTTTCTTTGGCAAATTTTAAAATATTTAAATCTTCTCGAAAAAATCGGCTTTATCTTCTGAATAAAACTATAAATATATATATATATATATATATATATTAGGGTGATTCAACAAAATTTTTTTTTTCGTTTGGTACTCGGAAAAATAGGTTCCTAGACACCTCGCCTCTCCAAGCATGAGTTCTTAATTGTATCGGGAAGGTCCTCCTACATACAGTTTTCTATTTTTTCTTATTATCAGATAGATGAGATCACTTTCAATTAGTTGAAAAAATATAATATGTTGTTCCTTAGATTTTGTAAGAAATTGACTGCTCTACAAAAAAGGTCTCCACGATTTTTTCGTAAACCCAACAGTTTAAAAGATATTAACGGTTGAAATTTGATTATTTTTGGAAAATTTTTTTATTTCTTATGAATTTTATAACTCAATGAAAAAAATCATTATGAATGATAAAACTCATATGTTTTTGGAGAGGCTTTCTTAGAGGTGCCTAGGAACCTATTTTTCCGAGTAACAAATAAAAAAAAGATTTTTTTTTGAATCACTCTAATATATACATATATAGGTTATAACCACGATGTTCGAAATTTATGAAAAACTGAGAAAGAACATTTCCACCGCTACAAACTATGCTCGCGAGCGCCTTGACAGCTGCAACACCTCAAGCGCCGTAAAGTAGGCAACACCAAGTTACCGTCTAGCGTATTCCTGAGCGTTTGCCACGAAATGCGAGGCAATTAGTTGGCCTGTCTGCCGCTATTCTGCTTCTTACTTTTATTTTTTTGGCTCAAACTTAACGCCAAGTCGCTGCCATCACCAGCGACTTGCCAACCCAAACCCCCTGCCACACAAATACGAACATTTTTATTCGTTTTTTTTCGTCTTTTGGCAAATTAGCAACTTGTAGATTTTTACGCCGCTGGCAACAAAGTAGCACCCAAAAATAAATAATAAGAATAAAGCGAGGCAAACAGAAAAATAAAAACAACTTAAATTTTCGTAAAATGTAACTAATGAGTGTGCCGTGTATAAAAGTGTAAACATGTTTATGGTTGGAAATTTCTTTTGGCATTAGTCCACTGTTGTAGAAGCAGCGTTCTTGGCCTAACTTTTGTTAACTGTGCGTTGTTGTTTTTGGTTTTTCTTTGCTATTTGCTTGCCCTGCTAACTGACCTATAATTGTGTTAAGTGTGTTTGTTGTGTTTCATTTTACAGTTTTATTTCATTTTGTTGTTCAAATTCCATTCCCTTTTCTTTTTATATTTTCTACTGGCACCAGTAATGAGTCGAGGAGTGCAAGGTGTCAAAAGGAATTTTTTTCTATGCGGCGATTTGCTCAGCGCCAGCACCATTATCGAGTTATTTAAGTTTCGGTTGGTCAAAGTGTGCCGAGAAAACCGCGTTAAAGCTTTAACGCGCTACAAAGCCTAATGCTGGGTGCTGTAGCCAAATGCAAAGCTTGTTTACATAGTCATTCACAAACACGAATTGAAGAGAAAAATAAGAAAAATGTTGAGGGCATGTTTCCTTAATCACTTTATTACATAGTGAATTGGATTTTTCCTCTTTTATTCGCATATTTTTCACTTGCACCGAACTTGCCCGAACGTTTTGAGTAATTGCCATTTAGGCTGCATGAATATTTAATGGGTTCTACGAATGAAATAGTTATAGAAATTATATTTTATGTGTGTAAGTGGATTACATGAAAATCGGTATCGTGTCGTAAGCCAAGGTTAGCAGTCTGATGTATGCGTTCCCAACTTATTAAATCTTGACCTTATACACGCGGAACAGTCAACAAGGAAGTGTTGAGTTGTGTCCACCTCATATTCTTCCATACAGCTTCTGCAGATGGCGTGTGGTAACATTTCCAACCAGCGCTGGTTAAGCTTCCGCGAAGCCCAACTATCTAGTAGTAGAACACACGAGGATACAGGAAAAATGATCCACTCCCATTCCACCGATAGCGGTTCTAGGGTGCCTTTCCTTCCTAGCTCATCAGCTTTGCAATTTCCTACGTTTCGCTGTTGCCAGACCCATTCCAGTCTTATCACAAAGACACTCTATGCTATCGGTAGCGAGGTTAGGCACTCCTTGAACAACCCTGAACGCACTGTAGTATCGCCACTCTGGTGTCAGTGAATGGTCACTTCTCTGAAGAAGGCTGCACTCCGGAGCAGTAGATTTGCTGCAACCTTGGCTTGGAAGACACTTTAAAGTCAGAAAGTCTGAAGCTGGAGCTGATAGAGAGCTCCTGATAGTAAACCCCTCCACCAATCTTCCCCCTAAGCTTTGATCCATCTGCAAAGAAGCTCACTGCCCCTTTCCTACAATGACTTCTTCCTCACACACAACTCAGTCGGCGGTAAATGAGCAGAAAAGGAGCCGTCAAAGTTCGGTTTGGCAACCCCATGATCCAAGTGATCCGGTATGAAGTCAAATTGTGTGAGGATTTCCGAATATTCAGACACGTATTCCTTTAAGAACCAAGATTCTCTGAGTTCGATAGCAACTTTCGCAGCCATACAAATCCGACAATGTCTACCGACACTTTCCTAAAGCCTCTACCACATAAAGATTCCATAAAACATAAAGGCTTAACTATGATGTCTTAAAGCCAAAAAACCACTTTCGGCAAGAGACCCCACCTTTCATCTGCATAGGGAAGATGTTTTTTAAGCAGGTCGTTAACGACCAGGATCCTATTCACCTTTCCGTTCCAATCACTCTGTCACACAGAAACTGAGAATGAATTGTTTGAGATTTGATTCGAACCCAAGACTCTCCAGAGAAGTAACCACTCGATCTGGGCTGTAGGGCGGCTGCGGAAGCATTAGGATGCCGGCCTTGGTTAGGTAGCTGCTCACAAGACAGGCGGGGGTGAGCCGGGACGTTGTCGTGGTGCAACTTCCAACCGGCTGCGATGTTTTGTCGGACCCGATTGACCCTTTGTTTGAGTCTCTTGAGGACTTCAACATAAAACCTGGCGTTGACCTGGTTTGTCCAGGAGGAACAAATTCATGGTAGACGAAGCCTTTGATGTCAAACACGACATTGAGCATCGTTTTAACTTTGAATTTGCTCATTCTTCCGGTCTTCATCGGCGACTATGTACTAGTCCATCAGTCTCTTAGTAGTAGTTTTTAGTAAGAAGGAGGAGAGGCTGATGGGCTTAAAGTCATTGGCCGTAACGTGGAAGCCCCTATCAGCCTTCGGGATGAACCCAACATATTTTAAAATAATTTTCTGAAAAACCTTTGAGCGTAAAATTCAGTCTAAATTTTTTATCGGCGCACAAAGGATCTCATAATACACAGAAATATTGGTTTATTGTTAGAGATAGTCAATGAAAATTATTCCATGATAGTCCTAAGAAATACTGGCTAAATAAAATCTTGCTGGACGACTGTCGCAATTTCGGGCGCTTTGAACGACAATCTCCGGGTAACAACCAGTCATCGAAATGCCTCCAACAGCAACTCAGATGTGTAATGATGTATCCTTGTTTTGTACATTATCCTACATCGGCACCTTGAGATTAATAACTCGAGCACGATTGGATGAAATGACATATTAATGTAACTGTGCCTTAGTATTCTAAGACAAGGTATAAAATTTATTTTTTCTGACGATCTCTCGGCCATTACCTTTAGTATTCGTGGCAACTACTTTCTTAGCCAGTGTAAATAATTTATTATTTATTTATCAGATATCAAGTATAAATTTTTTTTTGTGGGAATTATGATCCACCAGCAGTAGTAAAATACAGTATAGTAAAATATATATGTATATATATATATAAATGTCTTATATACGGACATGAACCCTGGCAGGCCGAGCCCCAAATAACACCCAAAAGTTTTTCTTTAACAGTTTTGCCTCTCGGCAGGTGTTGTTTAACGTCGGGTGCATTTCTATGATGAAAAAGATGTTCCATTAGCCTGGCTATAATCCATTAACAGTCCTGGAGTCGACTTAAAACTTCTCGGCATTAAAGAAGTACCCGATATGTTTGTTTTGCAATTCTATTTGAACATTTTTTTCAATATCTCGGGCAAATTATTTTCGCTGTGGTCCTGTTCGTCTTATCAATTCAGTTCGAAGAGTCAAACATCACTTCTAGACGCTTTGGTATTGGAAGAAATAATTTCGAAGCATAAGGTTTGGTTTATATCAGGCAAATTCTTTTAATTTATTTCTCGGGGAACTTCCAATGTTAAGTTCTATCGAAGTCAATACCTGCGGCAGTAAGTCAACCATTGGTTTGAATTGAACTTCTCTACTTTTGGCATGATTGGGCATTAAGGGGGTATTCTACTTTAGAAATCAAATTTTGGGAACTTTTTTGAAGTTTATTTCAAAAAAAAAAAACCAAAAATATTTTTAGTATCCATTTTTTTATGGTGTTTTTATTGATATCTTAAGAATACAGAAAAAAAAAATTTACAAAAAAATATTAAAAATTAAAATAATTACAGGGGGGAGGGAGGATAGACAGGTGTAAAAAAAAATGGCGCATCCTGGTGACATTGATCCTGACTCTCCTGGTGGTCTGAAAAAAAAATCAAAAGAAATTCTTAATCATTAAGGGTGCTGTTATAGTCCGGGAACACGAAAAGAATTTTTTTTTTAAAAATGGCGACTGCCTGAAAATAAAAATCAGTTTTTACGTTTTTTTTTTTGAAATTCCTTTTAATATACTATAAACAAAAATTTTGACACGATGCTGGTAGGAACGATAAATGATTATATAAAGAAAGAAAATTTCAAGTAAATCGGTTGTATAGAACTTGAAATAATGCGGTACCGTGTGGAAAAAAGTAGTTTCGAGAAAATGCGTTTAAAGTTTAGGAGATATTTTCTAGTGAACACGGACGCCACCTCTCGGCTGTATCTCCGAAAATAAGTCGAATTTTCAAAAATCCTTCCAAGGTCATAGCTTCAATAGCTTCATAGTCCAAACTTTAAATATATGAAAAAAAAATCGATTTTTTCAAAATTCTAGAGTAGAACACCCCCTTAAGCTGATAATTTAATTGTGAAACTGTGTTCTCTCAACTAACCAACTTTTGTCACGCCAGCGCCATCTATCGTTATAATTTATATGCCAAAAATTTTCGGCCGATGTTAAAATATTTACCTCACTTTTTTTTTGAAAATATTCAATACTTTGTGGCCTTTAGTATAAATTTGTTGTCAGATTATACTTTCCATGAGATAACTTATACGTTTCAATTAAATATAAGATTGATTTTTGAAAATATTTCAACAACAGCGCCACCTGTCGGCAAGTAAACTTTTGAAGCGAGATTAGAGAAAAGACAACAAGGGAGAAAAATAATTTCTTATATTTGGTTCATTTGAAGGCATGACCAGAGATGAGCATGTGCTTTCTATCACTCGATATAACTAATATTAGTAAATTATTGCTTTATTTAACGAAAATATATCTACTGAAATAAAATATAATAAATTTCTGACGTTCATTGCTTACTTACTATGTATTCAATTATACTCGCAAATGTCTGTAATTTAGCCATAACCATAAGCATATTTGCACAAGCCTTAATTAAATACTGTCAAAGTTGATTATTGTCATTACTAAGTATGCACTTAATTCGCACTCAAGGCGTTTTTGCATGCATTAATCACATCCTTAATCCCAATACACACACACATATACACACATGCAAATGTAATCGCTTGTTGTCATATGAACGCACACAAATTTCCTTGAACTACAGTTACGGCGTTATGTGCGTTAACTGTAAATACTGGGCTATCCATCATTTATTTACACCTTGCTAATTTGCATTGTGTTCAACATTGTGTGAAATAACTTGCTGTCAGTGTGTGATGTGCATGTTGATGTGTGTGTATATGCCGCAAAATTAGCATTGAAAGTACTCAATTAAAATCATAATACCACAAATGACAATCACACCGCATTATCATCAGTCAATATTATGCTTGTTATCGAAGTCAGTTTGTTTCAACACTGATAAGTGGTTAAACAAGAGTTTCTATTCTAAAAAGATATATGTACATATGTACACACTGTATATTATACTACTATGAGCAAAAAATAGTAAGACTTTTAACTTTTTCTTCAAAATCTGTATCGTGTCCCTCAAAGTAATCCACCTTGGCCACAATACACTTGTGCCGACGTTTCTTCCAATCCTCGAAACAGTTGTAGCGTATCGATTCACGTTTAATGTCTTCAACTGAAACACTCAAATATAATAATATTATTCCTTGTTGACAGTTTGGCCGGTCGGAACGGATTCAGAGTGCACCACACCTCGAAGAAAACTCTCAACATAACCCTGATTTTTGACCTGCTTTGACGTGATTTTTTCGGTTTCGACTCACCGCCGCTACAATATTCAGTCGATTAATCGTCTGTTTCCGCGTACTGAGTATAGACTCGAGACATATCGACAGTAATAATACATCTTATGTCATTCTGGTAGTCGAAAAGCATTGTTTCAAAGACCCTAACGCGACTGCTGTCTTTCGAAAAAAATTCTTTGAATAACTGAGTACCAATCAAAAGTACTTGCTCGCGACAAACAATTATCAGCGAAAGTCTTTTCCAACATTCTAAACGTTTCGGCAGCAGAAATTTGATTCCGCACACAAACTACAGGGTTTTTTAATAAGAACGCTACAAAAGTTTGGTTTGGGATATCAATAAAATTCCTTATTCCAGTGAAATTACATTCGATGCCATTATGTATGAATATCGATTTCTTTTGCGTGACCACCACGGGTGCGCTTGCAGAAGTCCAGACTCTGAACACAATTTTTGACGGTATTCATAAATCAGCCGACACTGTTGCAATTTCACATTCGATATTCGTACGAAGTTAACTAATTGTCGCTGGCTTGTTGGTATAGACCATAGACCAATTCAGGCCAAAAATATTCGGTTACCATTCAGCTGTAGTGATTTCCATTCGCAGTAAAACGCCGCTCTTGGTCATCACGGAAGAAGTACGGACCAACGACGCCGCTGGCCCACAAACCGCAGCAAACCGCATTTTTCTCGGGATGCAATGGTGACTCATAGAGTGCGTTTTGATTGCTGCCAGTCCAATAATGCATATTTTGCTTATTGACGAAGCCATTCAGGCAGAAATGAGCTTAAGATGATTTTTCGATGAAAATCCGGATCATTTTCAAGTTGTTGCTCAGCCCAATTCGCGAACATACGACGATTCTGGAGGCCAAGGGGCTTTAGTTTTTGCGTTAATTTGATCTTGTCAGGTTGTAGGGCAAGATTCTTTCGCAAAATTTGCCTAACCGACGTCACAGAGATGCCCGACACTTGAGAACGATGTATGAAATACTGATTTGGGTTTTCTTTAATTGATGCGCTAGTGGCAGCAATATTCTCGACACTTCTCGAGCACTTATTTGTCTCATTGGCACGTGAACATTTGGTACTGTGCCTGTGGATTCAAAATTCTTCACTAGCCGCTCAATTGCTAATCCTACAGCACTATTATGATGACCATAAGTTGGACATAGCGCTCTTGAAGTTAAGGTAACTGACTCCGAATTTCGGTGGCAAATTTTAAAAATTTCGACTCGATGTTGGATATCTTTCCATGATGAAATGGCAAACCTTACTGCAGAGGAATGTAAAAAGAGTAGAAAAAAATTTGGTGTCGTTTGCTGTCCCTTTCGGTATACTATTCCGGATTCCGGTTTCTTCTAAATAATTTTTATGAAGTCAGAAATCATTCCAAAATTATACGATTTCTCTTTCATAATAAAAACAAACAAACACTTTTGAGAAAATATACAAAGCGCCAAACATCAAATTAATATCCGAAATCGCTGCAGGTCGAATTGAAAATGCAAGTGGATGAATAAGCAGCTTAAAGCGCATGCAATATGCACAAGTCGCCATATTAGTCCGATTGTGTGCCATACAAATCGCTGCTCACATCATTGTCCACATACTTTTGGCCCCCCAATCATCGATTGCAACCTTTCAACGTCCATCACTAACAGTACACATACACATACATATACACACACATACATGGCACATCACACGTTTGTGGGATTTAACCGAAGCGAATGCTGCTGTGCAACACCAATTGGTTATTTGCTTCCATCTCTTCCTCTCTAGCTGGTTGTTTATGCTGCACATAAACTGTCACATTGAGTTGAAATCTTTCAAAGCAAACGGCAAACTGATTTCGCTTTTATGCTCCGCTTTTGCCAGCAGGCATTAAATTTTCATTAAAATTGCACAAATACGAGCTCTCTCGGTAGACATACGAACAAATATGCAACATTTTGTGTTGGCATAACTACATATGTACATAAGTATTCGGGTGAGCAAAAAATTTATTGGTTAAAACTAAGTTATTTAAAAAGAAAAGAAAGCTTGCAAGGCAGGACTTTATTTCACAGGATGTCGGTGAGCTTTCTTAGTTTCCCGCAAAAGATTTCTCCAAAAAAAAATATTTTCATTCAAATCAGCATAACTTTGGATCTTTATCTTTAACTCACGGCTTTCTGTGGAGCGTACAATTTCATAAAAAAATATTTTTCAGGGACTGAGAAAGCCTTAAAAGTTTTGTGAAGTTAAAAATTATTAAATATTTTATTACCAAAAAGATCTAACATTTCTAAAATTAAACTAAAAATCCTATCTTGCATTAATATATTTTCCTGTATATAGATCAATTTTAAACCAAGAAAGCGATATAATTTTCTTTGCTCACCCTAATGTATATATATAGATAAGTGTTGAAGAGTGAACAGTATGAACTCAAACATAAAACGAATTTGAAAAATAGTAACCTTCTTCTTTTTGGTGTAGCACCGCTTACACGGTTATAGCCGAGTTTACAACAGCGCGCCAGTCGCTTCTTCATTTCGCAAGGTGGCGCCAATTGGAAATTCCAAGCGAAGCCAGGTCCTTCTCCACTTGGTCTTTCCAATGGAGTTGAGTTCTTCCTGTTACTCTGTTTCCGACAGCGGTTCTGCGTCGAATACTCTCAGAGCGGAAGAGTTTTCATCCATTCGGACGATATGCCCTAACCAGCGTAGCCGCTGTCTCTTAATTCGCTGAACTATATCAATGTCGTAATATATCTCTTACAGCTGATTGTTCTATCGACGCGGTATTCGCCATGGCCAATGCGCAAAGGACCATATATCCATGTCTCTGCACCATGATAGGGATGATGAGTGACTTGTAGAACTTGGTCTTAGTTTGTCGAGAGAGGACTTTACTTCTCAATTACCTACTCAGTCCGAAGTAGCACCTGTTGGCAAGAGTTATTCTGCATCGGATTTCAAGGCTGACTTTGTTGTTGGTATTAATGCTGTTTCCGAGATGGACGAAATTGTCCGCGGCTTCAAACTAGAAGAAGATTTAAGATAGGGCGAGTGCCTTGTCTGAAACCTCGTTTGGTATTGTACGGCTCGGAAAGGGCCTTCCCGATCTTCATGGAGATTTTGGTATGTGGCGGTGGCACTCGGAATAAGCACGCTTCAACCACTCATACCATAAAAGGCAACCTTGGTCAAATCGTCCTTCTCTTCCGGCGGAGCGTTGACGCAAATCTTGGTTAAGTTGAAAAATTTTGTACTGATGCGGATTGTGGCTAGAGGCTTATCTACCGGAGTGAATGCCAGGACGCGACGACAGAGTCTATCTCCCACCACGAATCCCACATCGAATTTGCGGTTATTTATATGATCGCAGTAATAAATGTCATAGGTACCTACTCGCCGCCGTCCTTGTGGCATCCATCATATTTCTTGGACGGCGGTGATATCAGTCTTTACGTTTATGTGGACACCAACCAGTTGACCATAGCCTCCTTCCCACTTTAGGGACCGGAGATTCTAGGTGTATGCCCTTAAATCATAGTCCGTATTACGTTTCCTGCAGTCGTCATGAAAAGTTGGGTCTTTCATCCGAGGCTATTGTCTCTTTTTCATTGGTAGTGGTATCTACGTGGCGGGTCTCGAACCCAGCGCACAACCTTGCTAGGCGAGTAGTATAAAGTTTTATACACAATTTATAGCGAGCCGCTTGTTTTAAGACCGATCCGAATCGGACTTCAGTGAACTCTAAAACCGAATATATGGAAGTTGCTTCGCTGAAGATTCCTCTCTTTTAGTCATTACCCTATACTCCACAGAGATTTTACAATAACTGATTCCGACGGGCGAGCATTTATGTCAAGAATTCATCGAATATGGCGATTCGTCTAAAAGTACTTTCTATAGATATTCGAGCAATAGCCTTTAGGCGTAGTCTACCAACTCCGAGGAGTCTTCACCAATTGTAAATTGGTTTATAATTAATTTATAGTTAAACTAGTAGCACATAGTAGGTTCTTTAACCTCTATAACTTCACATTTTATAAAAATAAAATACTCAAGACGAAACTTTAAGATAATGGTGGAATCAAAACGGAATATGAAAATTAGTTTTTACATTTCTGACTAATATTTTATAAATTTCCTACCCTGTAACCTCCAGTTGACAGCGCCATTACGCTGAAAATTTTAACTTTCCCAAAATATCAAAAGAGCTTGCATTATATGCATATATAAAGAGAGAAGAGGGATAGAGGGGAACAAAAAGAAGACGAGAATGCGATAGACTCACATGAAGGTCACATGTTGCATGTAACTGCATGATGTGGGTGTAATTACATCTGACAGCACAAACATAGCAAAGTCATCTGCTGGGCGCTCACACACAACTTCGAAACAGTGTCGCAGGTCATGTACTGGGCGCAACGCTGTTTACTTAAGCAGGATGTAGTTGCAAGTTGGCTCATGAGCGACGCAGAGTGGGTGAATGTGTGGGTTAAATTAGAGCAGATTCGAGTGACCGCAAGCCAACACAACACAAACTTACATGGACAGAAACATAATTGAGTGTGGGTAAACGACATGAGCAAAAACAACGTTAAGAACAACCAAATGCCACAACTAAATGCATATAGGGCCAATGACAATGTGGCCTACGAACCGCACTAACCTCTCGTGGCAACAATGACAAGCGCTTCTGGCTCGTTACCTCTGTTTAGTTGAGTGCCTGCTGCATCGGCAGTCAGTCAGTCATTCAGTCCGCCAGTCAGGCTGCCTGTCTGCGCGACGGTCAGTGATAGTTGCAGGCGAACTGCTGCCGCCCACGGTTGACCGGGTTCGACCGGAAGTGCGTTGGAAATGGAGGCAAATTGATTTGGCAAACATGATGAGCACGCGAATTTCCGAGTGAAATTAATTAAACCAGCATTATTCGTAGAGCACATCCTGCACACACACCCGTAGACAGCCACACACCTACACACTTGCTCACCCACAGGTATAGACGTACTTCCGCACTGGAGACAGGGGCTAATTTAAAAGCCATACATGCTATTAAATCTGTCGCCGCACACTCACGCATGCATACCGTTAGTCAGTCGTACGAGTAGTTTGCATATTTTAATGCATACGCTGTGCAAGTGTTTATGTTTATGCACCATCGGTGCAATTAGTGTCAACCGGCGCTGCTTGAAAATGCAATATTGCTAAGCCGAACTTTCCCCCTCACTTCTTTACAGTGTGGTCCCATATTCCGATAGCTGGTTGTCTATGGCCAACTAATTGCTTAGCTAATGAGCTGGCAACGATAGTGGCCGGTTCGGTCTGCCCGCATGATGTTGGTACGCGAGTGCCTGTAACCCGCTTGCTTCCGTTTAGCTGGCAACTGACGACGGGCGACTGCATAAGCGCGCTTTTAATGGCCAATTCATGGCTGATAAAGTTGCTGCTGTTGCATTTAATCGCTCGCATAAAATTAAGTGAGAGCGGCAAGTAAGCCATAACGTTTTAGGAAACAGGAATTTGCATGCGCCCGGAAGTACAAATGGTTGCTTCGGTTATTGTGGTTATGTGGGCTTTTAAATTAGAAAAAAAAAATGTTTTTATTAAACTTCTATGATAAAATTTTGTCATTATTAAAAAAACATATATTTTTCACTGTACTAAATATAAATAAACTGTCATAGTTTATACTATAGTATAAGTTCTATTAAAAAGCAAAATTTTACATTTCCACTAGATGACTTGAGTACTCTGTGACTGGCGTTTTAAATGTTTTAACTTAAGGAGTTAGGGGTAGTTAGAATTTTCAAATTTCATTTTCGTTAAGTGGAATATCTTAAAATTATTCCCTGAAAATTTCATGTTAATCCGATAATTAGTTTTTGAGTTATTAATGTACCGTTCAGTAGATTTTAATGAAATTTAAAGAGCTTTTAGAATACATAATAAACTCAGGCCTGATCGAAAGATTTTTATTTTTTCGAAAATTTCGATTTTTTAAGACCAATTAACTGTTGATATTTTCCAAAAAAATTTAGAAATTTAGAAAATTTAGCTAATATTTCCTCAAATATCCTGTGAAATCGCGAAAGTTGTATCTTGGATAGTGTTTGGATGGCAGCGTTCTAAAGAGCGACCGCTCGGAGGTGCAAACATATAACTATAAGTGAAACTTTAAACGCGTTTTTCTCGAAACGACATTTTTCAAAATTGCTGACATCATAACTAAACGAGAAATTGACCGATCGACTTCAAATTAAAACTGAGAATTTTTCAATACATTTGCCATACAATGAACTACGATCTTTTTGGTTGAAAATTGTCAATTCATCATTAAAAAAAAAAACAACAATTTTTTCGTAAAAAAAAACAATTTTTTTCAAATTACACCATTTTCTTAAATTTTTATATTTTTCAAAAATCGTAGTTCATTGTATAGAAAATATATTTAAGGGAGTATTCTACTCTAGAATTTTGAAAAATTCGATTTTTTTTATATTTAAAGTTTAGACTTTCAAAAATATGACCTTGGAAGGATTTTTTAAAATTCGACTTACATATTTTCGGGGATACAGCCGATTTTGTGAGATGGCGTCCGTGTTCACTAGAATTGTCTCCTAAACTTTAGACACATTTTTCTCGAAACTACTTTTTTCCACACGGTACCGGAATAATCTCAAGTTCTATACAACCGATTTACTTGAAATTTTGTGTGAACCTTCTTCATATAATCCTTTATCGTTCCTACCAGCATCGTGTCAAAATTTTTGTTTTTAATATTTAAAAAAAAATTCAGGAATTTCAAAAAAAAAGGTGTAAAAAATTATTTTTATTTTCAGGCAGTCGCCATTTTTCAAAAACATTTTATTTCGTATTCCCGGACTATAACAGCATACTTGCTGATTAAGAATTTCGTTTGATTTTTTTTTTTTCAAACCACCAGGAGAGTCAGGATCACCAGGATGCGCCATTTTTTTTTACACCTGTCTCTCCCCCGTCTAATTATTTTAGTTTTTAATATTTTTTGTAAATTTTTTTTCTGTATTCTTAAGATATCAATAAAAACACCATAAAAAATGGAGAGTAAAATTTTTTTTTTTTTAATAAAAATCAAAAAACTGCCCAAAATTTGATTTCAAGAGTAGAATAGCCCCTTAAGCTTAATAAACATTTTGATTTTTTTTGTTTCAGCGACTCATTCGACCGGAATCTTTTTTTCAGGAATCATGCCAGCAGTTGAGGCACTTTTTTTTTGCCCCTACGAAGACAGCCCATTACTTCATTATTTTTCAACATTTTTGTAAAAAAAAAAATCTTAAAATATAGCTGAAAATATACTATATTACGTTCAAAGAATTTCGAAATGTTCAATTCCGTACTTTCTCTTAAAAAAAAATTACGAAAATCGCTTAATTTTTCATGCGTCCCACTGGTATAGCCCCTTAAGAGCTCGATCTTAACAATGGGTTATCACTAGGACAGCTTAGAACGATAACTAGTTGTGTTATCTAAAACTCTTTTATACTGGATCATAAGATGGTCATAATTTGTAAGATTGGTAGTTTGGCCGGAAATCTCGTAAAACCATTTTTATTGCCGAAAAATTCAGCCACGCCTCTCCTATTCCATTTTGCGACTTCAGACCGCCCGTAAATTATTATTAACTTAGCCTTTCCGTGTTTAATTTAATTATCGTTTTTCTAAACTCGCTATAAAACTGTTTTTTTGTTTTTTTTTTTAACTGCATACTCTATGTTAAAAAGCTTCCTGTAAAATATTTTTTGTTATTACAGTTTAGTAGATTCCAAAATAATCTAATAAACGGTTAACTCAATATTTTGTATATAATTTAATAATCATATAAATAACACGCAACACATATTTACATTTGCTCTGCGTGTATTTGTATATTGTAAATAAATATTTTTACGCCATTCAATCCTTGGAAATATTATTTAAATAAATATCCCACCACACACATACATATGTACATACGTCGACACACACTGTCATTGCCACAGATTGCGGCGCGTTTTTATAACAGTTTTATTTCGCATTTACATTCGTAAAATAAATATTTGCAATGCATATACACAAACATATGTATGTACTATATATATATAGTATATTTAAATAAAGCGGTGAGAGTATTAAATTTTTAATGCATCTAAAATTGCAGTTCAGCGCAAAGCGCTTAAAACAACCCATTTCTATTCCCATTCCAGCTACATTTTTAATTTGAATGCGGCGAACAAAAGCAGTTTATTGTAGTTTTACCCCCAAATAATTTTTAACATTTGAAGTGGAAAAGTATTTGCAGTAATATTGCTCCCTTCTATGTTTTGATATGCAAATTATCCAGCTGATGATGTTTCTGCTTGAATGTCTGTGGCCGAGAGTGCATTTCATGTATTGTTCTCGGTAATTGTAGCATTTATAATTGATTACTGTATTACCTATGTAACATAAATTGAACGTTGCTATTCAAAGCCGGTCAAGTGAAGAGTTGTTCGAAATTAAAATATTTTAGCCAAATTACATACGCTATTCAGAATAAGTTAACTAAAAGCAATTTTGTATAGTTAATTTTGAATTTTTATATAAACAACTTTGATTTTTTTAGGATTCTATTATAAATCTGAAACATTTTTGAAGAATTTAAAAAATTGATCGCCATCATAAAATGTTGCAAGCCCTTCTTTTTAGATAAAGATCAAAAAATTAGCAACGCCACCGCAGAAAAACAAAACAAGGGGAATTCCAGGATTTTTTCAGTTTAAGCTGCACTAAAATTAGTTAAATATGATTTGTTCGTAGTGGTTGAAGTATTTCAGTGAATTTTTAGTGATAAAAAGAAAGTTTTGTGAAATGGATAGAAATCATAAACGGATGGACAGAAATCAGTGACGGTGAAAGAGATATAATTATGAAAAAGACTTTCCATGAAATCGGTGTAACAGTGAGCCGAACACACTTCTCGATTCAAAGAGTGATTGGAACATATAAATTGATGGATTCCACCGCCTCAAAGCCTTGTTAAGGGCGCCCTTTCTAAATTAGGTGAGCGTAAAAAGCGCTATGTCTTTAAGGAACTCCAGAAAAAACCAAAGTCTAAGGCTTAAGATGTTGCGAATAAGGTCCCAGAAAACTATTTGCAGTGACATCGTGTGAAAAATTTTCAAAAAAGCAGGTTATCGAAACCGAGTCGCGCGGAAGAAGCCATTCATATCATTGACGAACAGGCAAAAGCGAGTTACATGTCAATGAGTATTAGGATGAATCAAATAAAAAAATAATTTCGTTTGGTACTCGAAAAAATAGGTTCCTAGACACCTCTAAGAAAGCCTCTCCAAGCATGAGTTCTTAATTGTAACGGGAAGGTTCTCCTTACTGTTTTTTTATTTTTTCTTATTATCAGATAGAAAAATTTATATCTCGCTTCCAACTACTTGAAAAAATATCTTGCTCCTTTGAGTTTGTAGGAAATTGAACGCTCTACAAAAAAGGTCTCCACGATTTTTTCGTAAATCCAACCGTTTAAAAGATATTAACAGTTAAAGTTTGATTATTTTTGGGAAATTTTTTTATTTCTTATGAATTTTATAATTCAATGAAAAAAAAATCATTATGAATGATGAAACTCATAGTTTAGGAAATTTACTGCTCTATGAAAATGATCTCATATGTTTTTTCGATTTAGTTAAGCGTTTACGAGATATTCATCGTCAAACATTAATGCATTTTAGGGTGGATTACAATAAATTTTTTTTTTCGTTTGGTATTCTGAAAATTTGGTTCCTAGACACCTCTAAGAAAGCCTCTTCAAAAACCTAGAAAACTGAACTGCAATAATTAAATCAACCTAAACTTAATGTTCATTTTTTTTTCTAGATAGTTCTTAGAAATTAAACAGTATGTAAAGTTTGTACGCAAACATTTTCTGTTTAGTGTATGTGGTCTAATGTTGTTTCGTTTGTGGGTCAATTTTGACGTGATCTACAATGTAAAATCCACCTAAAAAGCTGTACATTCAACATACTTGCCATCAAAGATTATATACTGATTATAGCGAGCTTCTTGACTTCTCGACAGGTTATTGACGATTTCTTTCCTGTGGCTATTCTCTTAACTTCTGAAAACAGGAAAAAATGTCTAGACCAGATCTGAATCC
Source organism: Bactrocera correcta (assembly GCA_027475135.1). Taxonomy (NCBI): domain Eukaryota; kingdom Metazoa; phylum Arthropoda; class Insecta; order Diptera; family Tephritidae; genus Bactrocera; species Bactrocera correcta. The sequence goes on from CM050323.1 coordinate 52,007,286, forward strand.
AAATCGTACAATCTTTTTCTTTATTTTTTGTTACACGGCAAATCGATTGATGGTGTGTTCTGCATATCTGAATAGTATCAGCTATCACGATCAACATCATTTAATGAACTTCAGAAAAAATTTTAAATTTTCTGTTTAAGATTTCGTCTGTAACTACTTCTTGTGGATATCGACTAGCTTCATTGTTTTGGTGCTCATCAATTAGGGGCTTTTAGGCACTCACATTTCTTAGGTTTGTTTTGATGTTCTTTATTTATTCCCATTATGTTCTATAACTCTAGAAAAGACCGCACTTGCAACGAAAGTCAAGAGCGCTCAACAGCATGTGTGGTGCACTAAGATCCACTCCAACCATGGTACTTAACGCCGTCTTGCACATATTGCCCGTGGGCATTGCCGGAAGATGTTTGGCTGCGAAAGTTTTTATCAAACTCATAAAGTCTGGGTTAAAAAAAAAAAAATGCCTGAACACTCGGAAAAGCTCACTCACTTTTACTTCATACCAGACAACTTGGATCATGGGGTCGTCAAATTAAACTTTGGCTTTATCCATATGCCGGCAAGGGAAATTGTAGATGTGAAAAAGTCGTTGGAGAAGAGAAGAAGTGATCTTCACGAACGGGTCATAGCTTGGGGGGGAAGTTCCGTGAAGAGATTTAATGTCAGGAGCTGCCTATCAACTCCCGTTTCAGACTTGCAGGCCGACATTGCAGCTTTTGGCTTAAGATCGAT
>CM050323.1:52009017-52026478 GCA_027475135.1 Bactrocera correcta
CAAAAGCGAGTTGCATTTGTCAATGAGTATATTTCTAAGCCGGTGGAATTTTGAAAACGGGTTATTTTCTCTGACGAAAGCAGAGTTTGCATATTTGGAATAAAAGAATGGAATCTGGTTTACAGAAACCCCGGTACTGCACTTAATAAATAAAATCTTGCGGAGACAGGAAAGCACGGTAGTGATGAAGAAATAGTGTGGGGGTGTATGTCTAGTGAGCAATGTCGAGTCTATTGAGTCAACAATGGATATGAGAGCTTATTTGTATATACTCAGGGTGCATTTTAATCAAAGTGCAATAAAACTGTATTTGAAGAAAGGGTATTTGTTCAAACAGGAGAATGGCCCCAAACACACTGCAGACTTTTTTGACTTCTTTAAAATTTGTCCAAACAATTACATACACTGCCAAAGTGTTATGTATACTAGACTGAACTGCAATAAGTAAATCAACTTAAACTTTATGTTAATTTTTTTTTTAAACGGTTTTTAAAAATTAAGCAGTATGTGGAGCTTGTACCCAAACATTTTGTGACTAGTGTATTTAGTCTAATGTTGTTTCGTTCGTGATTCAATTTTGACGTGATCTAAAATGTAAAGGCCACCTAAAAAGTTGTACATTCCACATACTTGCCATCAAGGATGATTATAGCGAGCTTCTTAACTTTTCAAAAGCTTCTTGAAGATTTTTTTCCCGTAGGCATTCCCTTAACCTCTGAAAACAAGAAAAAATCCCCGAATTAGATTTGAATCCAAATCGTACAATTTTGCCATCCTTTTCTTTAATTTGTGACACGGAAAATCGGTCGATGGTGAGCTCTTCATAAGAATTGATACTTAAAAATATCAGCTATCCCGATCAACGTTATTTTATGAACTTCAGGAATACTTTTTATTTTTGTTTTATTTCGTCCGTAACTACTTCTTTGAGGCATCAACTAGCTTCATCGCTTTGGTGCTCATCAGCTCTGAACGGAAGTGAGAAAATCACATACAAATGGTTGCTCTGCTGCCTCAGACCCATGATAAGGCTGATTAAAAAAGATAAATATATTAATTCTATAATCTATGTATAATGTAATAAGTGAATGGTAAAGCTATTAGATTATATGAATCCTGAAAGCATGTTTAGTACCAATTGGCTCCGATAGTCTCTTTGAAAATAAGGCATCAAATAGTCGGTTATCACGAGACGATAACATCTACCATTGACAGTTATTTTCTCACCGGCAAAATTTATTGAAGAAATATCGATCGAACTTCCTCCGGCTCATAAACTACATCAAACAGTTGTTTTTTCAGGATGAAATGGCGACTCTTCAGGTTGCTGTTCGTCCCGAATGCGCCAAAATTCCTATTTTGCTTTGACTTCAAGGAGCGTTTGACTACCTAAACTGGAATCGAGTGGTGCTACGAGCACCGGAGGAGCTTGGTTGTCCGGAAATTATTCTTTATTGGAGCTACTTATTGGACAGAAAGACCAGTCTAGTCGGCATGAATGGGAGTGTGGAGATCAGAGTGGTTCGTAGCTGCTCGCAGAGTTCCATCTGTGGCCCATATGTATATTTATAATCTCATGATGGAATCATTGTCTGCGCAGCTCAAGCTACTCTGTAAGTGTTATGTGTGGGGTGGACAATATCGATGGAAAAAACGGTGGTAAGGGCAGATTGCCGTCGGTGCGTCAACCGAGTGTCCGGGTGAACGGTGTCAGCATCAACTATGTGACGCTAGTCAAATACCTGAGGCTGACCAAAAGTGAAAGAAAGCCACGACAGTTTTGAGCAGTCCAGAGCAATATGGCGGCTCAACTGATAGTAGTTTCGGCTACGAAGTCTAACCGGAGACTTAACTCAGGTACCACGGGGAGCAGGAGCCCTTGCAGTTCGCTCCAACCTGCTCAGGCGGATTGGGCCCTCGGGGAGCGGGAAGAAGTGATTGAATGAAGTTGTATTGCAACCGGGTGCCAGAGCCAAAGTACGGCAGAAGTTTTAGATACTGAAAAAGGCCTGGCAACACATTGATTTGATCCGCTGTGCTCTTGAACACCGTGGGTTAAGGCTCTCGTCAGCAGCTACCCACGATTATCAATTAATATTTGTCATAAATGTCAATAACAAAAATAACAATAGTTTATATTTATAAAACATCAAAGTCATGTTTAACAGCAACTCGAAGAATAGTAAAAAATCCACAAATGTCATTGGAAAGCCAATTCGAATCACTCAGCAACAGCGTTCAATAGAAGTTACACACATCCCCTGACTAAGTAGGTTAATATGCAAGCCCTTGAAGCATTCGGCTACCAAAGAGCATAAATTAAGAGTCGAAAAATAACAGCTGCTCGACAAAATTTTTCTAACATCAAATACATGTATATGCGCAGGCGCACAGCATTTTTTGGCAATAAAAATTTGATTGATGACTCTATTGAAGCAATGAACACATTCCATTTCTAATTTTATTTTCCAAATTTTTCTCGGTTTTCCTAAAACTGCTACAAGCCACCTGAAACTGATTTCTCCCTCCCCACATGTGTGCCGTTGTTGCCCATGCACACTTCAGCGCAGTAACTTTTCATTGCAACAAATCCCAACTGACAACAGCTGTTGCTTGCTCATTTATCGTCGTCGTCCAACCTGCTTTTTCAGCCCTTGCCCGCAACGCTTTCTACAGCTTTTCAGTACAGTTTATTGCAATTTACTCGAGTTGCAATTTTACAAATTTACCCTTGGTTGCTCGCTTTAAATCCTCAGCAGCTGTGATCCTCTTATTACTATCTCGCCCTTCACTTTCTGCATTTTGCTGGGCTTTCTTACCATCGCATTCACAAAAGACGTTGCTTGCAGTGCAGTAGCTGTGCAGCAAGCGTCCAACCTAAGCTTCAGCTCACATTCACGTAGCCATTAGCATATTCACACACATATACACACATACATAGTACATATATACATATATATATGTACTGTGGCGCGCTGCACATTCTTTGTATGCTGCTGTGCTAGAATTATAGTCTTCCGTCTCACCTTTGGGCTCTTCAAGCTTCGTCTTTATGGCCACATAATTCCATTAGCTCTGATTTTACTATACACTCATTTGGTATTATGCACTCTAAAGTGTGGAAGAGTGTAAAAGTGCAGCACACTTTAGTGCTAAATAGAATATACGTATCATAAGCCTAACTATATATGTAAGTAGACTTGTCTGTATATATTATGAAACTGGCGCTACATGAAACTGGCGCTACATAAAAAATGGAACTACAGAGAAATAAGAAATGAAGTTCTTAGCAGTTTTGAGAGGTTCATATATTAATTATATATCTAATATTTGTGGAACTAAATCAAGGTCTTCTCAAAGGCTACTTTCATTGTCCCTGACTATGACGTCACCATTGCCTTTATTGAAGAAGTGTCCAAAGAAAAGTATTTTAAAGTGAACTTTTCAGTGCTGGATTGAACTGAAAATAGCATTTTGAAAATTATATTCGGTTTCTCAAAAGTTAGTTCAGGCTGTTCAGTCTTTCTGTATTGAAAGCTTCAAAGTAAAAGTCTTGTGATGGCGTCATATAAAGTTGAGACATCACGAGAATACAGTATAAAACCCACTATGTACTTTTTCCTTTGAAAATTCCGACTATTATGTCAAGTTAGATGACTGAGAGTCCTTTGTGATGCCATTGAAAGTTAAAACTCCTGTGTTCAAACTAATAAATTAGTAAAACGCTTAGTAGCCAATATACACTCCATAGGCTTTTAATTTCCACTTCTGCCAGTTCGATAGGATGTCTGAAAGTATACGCTTCCAAGTCTTTAAGTGTTGACCTCCCAAACGCGGGATAGTTCAGCTTCTGCAAATGGCTTTTGGTAGGATTCCAAACCTTACAGCATGGATGCCCTACTGGCGCGTTAAAAGCCCCACAACTAGGGAGAGCCTAGCTTTACTAAGGGCAAAGATATCATTACATCTCCTGTGATCCGTCTTGGGCTAAAAGACTTTTGCGACAGCAGATGTATGATGGTTGGCCCAGCCCTGGTCAAGCCTCTTCGAGCGCAGCTATCTAGTAGTGGAACACAAGGGGATACGGAAGCACCGACCCGCTCCCATTCTACTGATAGCGGTTCAGGGGTGCCTTTGCCTTTCCAGCTTATCAACCTTGCAATTTCCTCTGATTCCGTTATGGCTCGGCACCCATACCAGTCTTATGACAAAGACACTCGATGCTATTGATAGTGAAGTTAGGCATTCCTCAACCAACCATGCACGCACTTTAAATGAGTTCAAGGCTAGAATCGAGGCTCTGCTTTCTGAGTGATTGGTCTCTGAAGGAGGCTGCACTCTAGAGCAGCAGATCTACTGCTACAATTAAGCTAACCTTAGCTTAAAAGACACTGCTATAGTCAAGAAATCTGAAGCCGAAGTTGATAGAGAGCTCCTGATGGTAAATACCTCTACTAACCTTCCACTGCCCCTCTCCTCTAACGGCTTCTGCCTGCCTACAATTCTCTCGTCGGTATATGGGCAGGAAGGGACAGTTCGGTTTGGCGACTCCATAATCTAAGTGATCCGGTATGAAGTGAAAGTGTGTGAGAATATGCGTGTGTTCAGATAGGTGTTCTTTTAAGAACCCAGATTCTTTGAGTCTGATAGCCACTTTCGCAGCAATACATTTCCTTACGATGTCTACGGACACTATGTGCAAGATGACGTTAAGTGCAATTATTGGACTGGACCTTAGTGCACCACACATGCTAATGAAATAGGAAGCTAAATTTTTTTTAAATTATCTGTCCGATTGTCATACGAACTTCAAATTGAGCAACATTTTTCCTCATCGTCTAGTCTGAACTCTACGGTCACAGAAAAAGTAGGTCGGTACATTTCTGCGTTATTGAGTTTTGGTAGAAATTCGAGAGTCTACCCTATCACGAAGACAATTATTTTAGTGGCACTAAGCATTCAGTGGTGGTGAAGTCATTACCACGTGTCGACCATGCAGCGCTGTTAATGATGATAACATCGCTTCCTGTACTTTTTTTTGTTTTCGAATTCGAATCGAAATCGATTCGGGCCAAATATGATCTTAAGTTTATTAAGAGGGGAGCCTACATTAGAAGCTTAAAAAAATGGATTATTTTTGTTTTGCTTAAATCTCTTTAAAAAATATCTAAGAATATGTCCCCTAAGTTATAAATGGAAATTCGAAATATTTTCGAAGCTAGAAGGAAACTAGTGACCGAGAGTCTAGTAGATATACTATATGAGCGATTGAGCAGAAAGCGAAAACTTTGACGGGCAATTTCTCGGTTTTTCATTTTTACAATTTTACTGAATTGGCGGGCAAGATAAGAAAAAAAGTTGTACTTGGAATTAAATTCTCTTCTAGGTGAACCTGATACCTTAAGAAAGTTAACATTAGTCCGGTAAAGTAATTTTTTTTGTTTTTTAAATGCATTTTTTTTGTTAATCTGCGAAAAATTGTTGAAATTTTCACTTTTTGTTGAATTTTCTTGGTTCACCTAGGAATGACACTATTGAAAATTAAAAACTTCTTTTGTTTTTTTGTCTCAGATGAAAATTGCGACCTGCATCATGCCCGCCACACAGAAATTGCACATTCGAGGCGCCTCCCTACATTTCTTCAAACATGAAGAATATCTAATGTACAATAATAAAAAGAATTTGAGAAGACTCTTCAAATATATAAGAATAAATCCTAAAAGTTTCATTTCAATCAGACATTTCTTTCCTTTCCAAAAAAAAATCCCTAAAAATATAGATTTTTTGAAGCCTCTAAAGTAGGCTTCCCTTTTAAAGAAAATTATTCTTGTTTAATCGTTGTTAATTTCTATTATCTTCAAGGCAAGACCCTTAGTCTTATCAATTGAGCCCAATTTGGTTGGGTTGGATGGAGATGAATTCTCAAAAATACATACTATGTTTTTTAACCCAACTTATTTTACTATATATAAATCGACTTTCCCTTCTCGCTTCTTTACCTAGTCAAAGCCAAAGTGTAAAATCGGGGCGAAATTGCTTGATTCTTTAAGATACATATGTATTTCCATAAATTTAACTTTCAGTAAAAAAATTTAATATTTTTTCATGTTTATTGGTATATTAAAACAGAATTCTATACTAATTTTGAATATACTATGTGGTATTAAAAAATTTGGAAAACCTTAAATACAAAATATGTACGTTTTTCGCAGAATTGACATGATTTTGCTTCCATTACTGACACGCATATCTAAGTATGAATACTTTTATCTTTCCCAACATGGTTTATGTGGTAAACACACTCTGAAGGGATTATGATGTACTTACACAACGGTTTAAGCAAACTATGGTGAATTAAAAGCGAAATTTTAAAGGAACTTTTAACCACTATGTTGGCTATCGTAGAAAGAGTAGATTTAATGTGAAAAGTAGTTGCAGTTGAGCTATAGGTAAGGTAAGGTATAAAATTATTATGAACTAGCAGCCCGTCCCGGCATCGCACGGGGTAGACAATTATTTATTTTTGGAAATTTGGATATAAAACACTTTTTTTCACAAATATTTTTATTTGTATTAAAAAAAATCCCACAGTTATATAATATTTGTATGTAAGTCTATTTATGTTCAATTTCTTTGATGGTTTAAGTGGCGGGCACTTTTGAAAAATTAAAAAATAAAAATAATAATAATCAAAAAATTACAATAACAGTAATAAATAATGAATTCAGTCGTTTCACATACAAGTAAATAATAAATTATTAAATAAATATATTAAATAATAATAATAATATTCTTTAAAAATTAGCGTATAAAAATATTATAAGTAAAAGTAATAATTACGAAAAAAATACAAATAATAATAATCAAAAAATTAAAATAACAGTAATAAATAATGAATTCAGTCATTTTACATATATTTTTGCCACTGCACAATTCTGCTAAATAGCAGCGACAACGTCGAATTCCTTACTTTGATTCTATCGGCTCTGTTAGCCGCCAAATCGAACATCATACAGAATTCAATTTGCACCTTCTCTATACTTTACATTCTCTGACCGCGGCACGCTTTTTAGAATGCATCGCAAACAACGGCCACAGCGCTATGGCGGTTTTGTTTACTTTTTGAATTTTTTAATTCGTAATATCCTTTGAATGGAAAGTCCAATTTCAAAACTATTTTATAGGTAGTTAAATGGTCTTGCCCATAAAATAATTTATTTGGATAAGGATTAATATAAACACATAAATACAGGGTAGGCCATTTAAAGTTGACCCATCTGGCAACGCTGTAACTTTTAACAGCGCTGACAAATCGGCTAATGTCATACCGCGTTAGAAGCGTCATTCGAAGACAATTTATACCATGGAACAGTACACTCCAAAAGAACGCGCTGAAATTGTTCAGCTCTATATTTAAAATAACTTTTCAATTGTGTTAACTCAACGTGCGTTTCGCAAAAAAAATAAAGTGAAAAGTGCTCCAGTTAAGAACACAATTAAGTCTTTATACGCAAAATTTGTGAACACCGGTAATCTCAGTAATGCCAGTCATGCATCCAGACAACGCACAACGCACATAAATAGCATGGTTTGAATTTGGTTAGCATTTTCATTAATGTTTAAAATGAAAAAAGTTATTGTAGTGGCATAACTACAATAGTTGGACATATGCTACCGCGGAGTTTTTTGTAGACATTATGATGTTCTTCAATATTGTTGTACATTATTTTGTTCTATCGCTAATAGTTTCGGCAGCGCATTCGACGAAAGACATATTAAGACTCATTTTTCTACTCCTTCGGTTACATTGTTCAAATTTTACCAAGCATCGGCCCAGTACTTTTTGAGCCTATTTATTACAAACATACAAACATACAAAAATAGGTACAAATCTTTCCTCTTTATAATATTAGTATAGATATAAATAGTATGAAGGTTGATTAAAAAGAAATTCTTTTCTGCTGCGACGATTATCAGGTGGTTTAATATTTTATTCAGTTTCAGTAGTTGGTGATACAAAGCATTGCAAAAGTTTTTCATCTGTACTTCTAACAGCAGCCAGTAGCATTTTAAAATAATCGAGGTAGATATAAAGTCAAATATGTGTATCAGAATGCTGGGGGCCCTTGAGTTTATAACTCGAATTTTTGGTCTTACTCAAACACCCAAAAAAGTCATAAAGAATAATTGTGAGGAACTGAACTATTAGATGTAGATATTCCGCACTTCGTAAAAAATCTTTAATAACTCCTGCTATGAAGGGAAAATGGACGATATCGTCTACCGATGCAGTATTTGAAACTAATAAAAATCTTTTAGTTGTGTAAGGAGTAATTCCCAATGTGTTAAATTAGGCTATAAAGTTCTTATTTCAAGCTAACTATAAACCAATCTCACAGCCAATTACAAATTCATTGGACCAACTAATATCTACTCCAGCCAATTCGCCGTGTTCGTAGAAAGTATAGCAATCAAGATGCTTCAACCTTAGTGTGGCGAAAACTGGACAGTGAAAGGGAAAGCGTCTAGACATTTCAACCTCATCTTCCTTCTTGCAATTGAAAAGTTATGTCCTCCAAAATCTTTAACTTTACGGCGCGAGTAACAATGGCAAAGTGTTCAGTTAGGACACCTATCATTTCGGCCATGTGAAACTTTTTCAGAGCTATTAGTTCCATGCACCTTTTGTTTCACTCTAGCCCATAAGGCTTTCGCAACCCCCCAAATGCTGGTGCTGTCCTTTCGCTTAATGAGCTTCCGTCAACACCATAGATCCTGCGCCCAAGTGTACGAATACAGAGGATCACCTGCTCATTTCCAATTTGATGGCATTTTTATAAGCCGTCATTCGGTGCCGTCTCTTGCGAGCTCATCGATTTTATAGTTTCCGACGACGAAAGTAACTTGATGCTACTGCTAGTGAGGTCATGAATTCTTTGCCCAGCTTTGAGCTTATTGTCGACGTGCTCAAGGCTTATGTAGCAATTCTGCTATCGGAGTGGATACATACCTCCATAAAAGAAGCCACATTTTGGGAAAAAAACACATCTTCTGCCACCTTAATGGCTGCTATTTCCGCTTAAAAGGCACTGCAGTGGTCTGACATTCTGAAAAAATTAATTGATAGCTTTCAGCAGCAAACTGCCTCCATATCCTTCGGACAGAGACGGATCCAGAGTAGAATTTTGGGGGGGAACTATTTAATTCTGTACTTACAACTCAAAGTCCCTTTTCTTCGCGGAGTGTCACTTATGATGGAAATAATGTATAACTTTAAACTTTTTTGGGGGGCACTCTACGTTGAACACCTCCCGTTGATTCGCGTCTACCCTCGGAGGAGATATCACTAGGGGTAGGCTCCGCGGTGTAGTGATCCAGTTATCAGAAATACAATAAAAATGAGCAAGCATTTCGGAATGCCTCTTTCCCTTTGGATTTCAAGGTTCTTGATATTCTAGTAAACTTAATAATTTGCCGACGATCGAAATAATTCGCAGGCATTTAATTCTAACAAATTCCGAGAGTATCTACTGTGCAGCTTCAATCGATCCATCCTGCCTTGTTTTGTCGTAATTTCTACGCAGAAATCTTCATATACGAGGTGTGCTCAAACAGTATCGCGAATTTTGTGTTTTTTCAAAAATTATTTATTTATTCATGAATATCTATTTTGGCCCCTTCAAAGTAATCCCCATGAGATATTATACACTTGTGTCAACGGTTTTTCCAATCTTCAAAGCACTTCAAAAAATCATTTTTTTTTATCTTCTTTAGCTCCTCCTTCGATGCCGTCTTTATCTCGAGAAGAACGTCGCCCTTTCATGGGCCTCTTCAGTTTAGGGAATAAGAAAGAGTCCCAGGAGGCCAGATCTGGGGAATATGGTGGCTGTGGCATCATTAGTCTGTTGTTTTTCGCCAAAAAGTCGCGCACAAGCAACGATTTGTGTGAGCAGGGGCGTTATCGTGGTGCAAAAGCCAACTTTTGTTCTTTCACAAATCCGAGCGTTTCTGGCGGATTGCTTCGCGCAAATTGCGCATAACTTGCAGGTAATATTCCTTATTGACCGTTCTTCCCTGTGGCAAGAACTCATGATGCACCACGCCCCTGCAATCGAAGAAAACTGTCAGTTACGATTCGCGATACTTTTTGAACACACCTCGTATATATTTACACTCTTTACATTGCTGTGGCTTATGAGAGAGCATTTTGTATTTTATACCATACATTTTCGTTTTGCATTTTCCGTTCTGTCATATCTAGATCGAAATTCATTAAATTGATATATCGTAGCTTTATTTTGGCATTTTCTAATTGAGAACTTAATTCTGGCGTTAGTAAATTGATTCACTGTTTAATTTAAATAAAAATTCTGAATTTTTCGAAATGCAACTATGCATCAAATGCGCTTATATTTTGTATATGTGCGTAATACTTTTAAGCTTTTAGGAGAGAGCTTATTCATTTTTGCATTTTTCATTTCAAAACTATTTCATTAAATGAAAATAATTATTTTCCATATACAGATTTTAAAGTGAACTGACATGCTTACTTGAAAATGTCTACATAAATTATTTATAACGCATTTCAAATGTCGCAGTTTAATGTCAATAAATTTTCTAATATTTTCCACAGCTCAAAAATAAAATTTTTAAAATGCATTTTACTTCATATCTTAATACAGTGGGATTTTTCGAATATTGCATGGAATTTTAAATGCAAATAAATGAGAGCAGTCAAGAGCAAAAATACGTGGCAATAAAATGTATTTAAATAACTTTAAATAACAAGCAATTGCCAGCCAGCCAGTATATAGTCTCTCATGCTTTAACGGTATTTTTTCCCGAAATGTATGGCAATAACCGCAGACAGCCTTCTAATATTATAAATTTACTAGACCCATAAAATGTATATATTAGCTGTCGCTTTTGTTGTATGTGTGCGTTTTTGTCTCTCAAGTGTTTATGAATTTATGGTCTAATGCACTTTGCTTAGGCTACAAATCTTCTAGAAGTATTTCGTGAGAAAATAATGCAAAAGTTTAGCATTTTATTTGTAATAAATTAAACGTTAAACAAAATTATGATTTAGTTCCAAAAAAAGTTGAAGTAAAAATATTTAAAATTTTTTTTTGCAAATTTCAGAAATCTGCAAACATATGTACATATGAGTTTATATTATATATACAAGTATGTATGTATATATCCATATAAAAGTCTACTAAATGACGCCATTGTTTCGTTCCGGACGCAGCAGCCAAGCATTATGAGGTAAGTGAAACGTGTCTATAAATTCTCTTAATAGCTTCATTTAGTACAAGAAAAAATGTTGAATGGAAACAACACGTAATTTATGATCGATGCGCTAGGGTGCGGCAAAAAATTCTTATAAAAGGTATGGGAGAGAAAATATATATATATATATATGTATATATATATATGAGAAAACAATAAATTAGCTAAGCAGAAGTTTAAGCTTCATTTTAAAGAGCGCCGTCGAACATTCAAAGTTTCCTATTCGAATAACACGTGCAAATCCATTTTCAATTAAAAACACTTAAGTTCAGTTTAGGATATAATTTTTTATTACGCAAATTCTTGCCGAGCATAAAATTGTCTAAAAAAATAAACTCAGCAAAACAAAAGATATCAGCGATTTTGTCATAAAATTATCGTTAGAAGTTTTTGAGTTACTGGAGTAATCACCGGCCTGTTAGAATAATGAGCCGAAAAATTACCTAAAAACAAACAACACAAATATAAAGACTTTTTTTAATAAATCTGGATTATATGTAAGCTATTTTTTTTTAATATTTTTGTATTAAATTGTGAAAATGTTTAATCAAATGACACTAAAACTGCACATTTTGATTTTATTTCATTTTGGAAAGCTTTTAAAGATAAGATTTTTAGAATTAAGTGGTTATATACCTACCGAACCGATTTTCTTCAAATTTTTTTTTAAATGTTCGTAATGAAATTTTTCTGTGCTTGAACGAAATTTGTTTACTTTTATGGTTTCAGTTGACTTGTTCGACCTGGGGAATTGTCACCGCAAGGCTCTGCCAAAAAAAAGCCTCTAAGGGAAACAGCCACCCCTTAAAAACTGTTTGATATTTTTCCACGAAATTTCGCAAAAACATTGTTAATAAAGTGTACTATCAAAAAATAGAAACATTCGTGTAATGAAATAATTGCTACATCCCTAAAAAAATCCAAACTTTCCTTTTTTTCTTCGACAAAGAAGGTATATAAACCCATAAAGCAAAAATCTCCCTCAAGCAGTTTTTAGGAAAATTTGTATAAAAAATTGCCATGTAAAATATTATTTTTTATTGCCATGTAAAATATCATATATTATATTTTTAATGAAAATAGAATTTTTTACGTGTTATTTAAACGGAAAATTTTTAATGCCAACCGAGACCTTTTGACGTTAAGGAGATATTCTGGTTTAGAGGCATGAATTTCAGTTAATTTTAGTAGTAAATAAATAAAATAGTAAAGGAAGCCAATTAAGCGGTTACCTAGGTTCCCTCGGGTAAAAACAGCCTTTTTTTAAAAAAATTTTTTCTCATATAAAAAATTAAATATTTTATAAGAATTTTTTATTGTTACAAACATACACTATTCACAAAGAAATTCTGAAATTTTTGGAAACAAATATTTTAAACTCGGCCATTGTGACGTCATTTCCGGTGACACCTCGGAGAAATGATGCTCCCGCCTTCGCAGGATAATTCCTAACAAGATCATCTAAAGTGAAAAAATACTGTTTTAGTTAAACCTTTAACTTAGAACTTGGATGAAGGAAAAGAAAAAAACTGACTAACTTGCGTATATTTTTTCAAAAAAAAAAAAAAAAAAACGAAAATTTCAGTGAAAATTTCGCTACTTTTTTTAAAAATAGTTGAAATCGAAAAAAATCCTTCGTCCAAGTCTTTCAGAATTGTATTTTGAAGACTTGGTAAAATGAAATGAAGATGGGTTTTGTAGTTCTGAAGAAATCTTGCCAACCGACTACAAAACAAAGTTTTGAGAAAAACGCGTTTAAAAACGGCGCATTTAGCCTAGCTAACCTCGAGCGTACAAGTTCTCAAGGCTGCATCTCCGAAATTATTACTCGGATCAACTTGAAAATTTAGGATAATATTCTAGAGGTGTTGTATAATTTTATAAGACAATGAAAAAAAAATAAATTTTTTGATTTTTTTTAACCCCATATAACCCCTTAAGGGGCTTCAAAAAATCGATTTTCTTTTAGTACTTTTTTGGAAGCGAAGGAATTAATTGATTAAAGCGAAATTTCTGGGGTTTATAGTTATATTTTTAAAAATCATTCACAAATTTTTTGGATACGAAATCATTGATATTCTGCCTTTGGGAAGCAATTGCCCGATGTATCTCGCATGTGCATTTGTCGAACGGCGGGCAGGATGCAGGTCGCAATTTCTATCGGAAACAAAAAATTCAAAGAGATTCATATTTTTTAATAATTTATTTTCTAGTCAAACTAAGAAAATTTAAAAAAAAAAGTTTAAAATTAAAGAAAATTAAAAATTGAAAAAATGTGGTTTTGACCAAAAAAAAATTTACTTTATGTTGTTTAAAATAATGTTCAAACTTTTTTTATTTTTTTAGTTTAAATGGAAGATAATTGAATGCCATAAAAGATAATGATAATGATAATATAATAAACTTTGCCCCAATTCCATAAGACGTTTAGTTTTTTTCTAACCTGCCCGCCAATTAAGCAAAATGAAAAACCAAGAAATCGTGCGTCAAAGTTTTCGCTTTCTGCCCAAGCGCTCATATATCTGCTAGACGCTCGGCCACTATTTCCTTTCTAGCTTCGACAATATTTCGAATTTCCAACTATAACTTTAGGGACATATTCTTAGATAATTTTAAAGAGATTTAAGCATATAAAATCGATTTTTTGAAGCTTCTAAAGCACGTTCCCCCCTTAAACTTATAAATCTTTTAAAGCACAATCTTTTTTTTTTTTTTACTTTATAAGTTGTTTTTAACCTATAAATTCAACATTTTGTTTTGTTTTTGGGTTCACCCTAATATGCGCTTTGTTTACTTTCTCTTGTTGAGTTGGAGGAATTTTAAAGCATACAGCCAATTGCCGGCTTTGAAAGGTTGTTGAAATTGAAAATTTGTTTTTAAATATATTTTTTTCTTCCTTCTTATTGGATTTGCACATATGGCGAAGAAAATAAATTTCAGTAAAAATAGTGGCGAACAGGCAAAAAACATGTTTTAAAGTTGAAATGCTTATAAATGAATGTTTATTAGCGCATTTGGTCTAATTTCTTTCTTTTTTTCGTTTTAATGCCATTTTAATTTGTCTAAATTATTTTAAATTTATTTTCAAAAATAACGAAATATATTTATTGGCTGGTAATATGCTGCATTATGATTTTGTTTGTCTAACGGTTCTTTTTATAAAAAAAAGTTATAATAAAATAAAAAAGGGACTGCTTTTGTTCGAGGAAACCTATGTAACGCCTTAAGCTCATTTCCGAAATACCATAATTGAAATAATTAAAGGGAATTTCCTAAAATACTATTTAAAAATTTCATTACTTTCTTCTTTATCTTAATTCCAAACGTTGTAGCTGTTTTAAACTGAAGTAAAAAGTCCTCGTACTCTTAATTATTCACTCACTAGCAATTTTGTAGATGTCATGTATATATTTAAAATAGTTTCTTCAATTAAATCTGTATTCATTTGTTCAATTAGAATTCTTTTTGTTCATGGAAATAAATTTTTCAATTGTATGTCGGCTTGTAATGCGCACACTAAATTTTTTCATCACACTTCAATGTGCTGTTCGCTTTCAAATCAACTTCGATTCATTCAAACCGCAATTAAAATATGGCTAATTATAAACGCAAATAACTTATGGTCCACACTATAATTATTGCGGTCATGTTGTGGTAATCGCAGTTTTTTTTTTGTATCACATGTCTGTTACTCGTTACATTTTAAATAAGTTAATTACCTTAATTACTGTAAAATTTCATTGCATTCGCCAAATACAAGGTGACATAATAGGTCAATTGAAAAGTTGCAGGCCTGACACATAGTTGGCGCCACTAGAATTAAATCCATATTGTTTTTAATTAGCACTAACGGTTAGAAGGCGCGTGTATAAATTTGACATTAGTCGGATATTTAGTTTACTAATTATATCATCTTGAGTTAAGCAACTTTTGTTATTAGGAAAAAATTATAAAAAGAACTCTCGTGTGTTGCTAAAATATAGTTTTTTGAAGAGAGCAAACACAGTTGAAGCAAAACCTTGGTTTCATTTCGAGTTTCCAGACACTGCATCGAGAAAATCAGCCATCAATGATTGGTATGCTAAGTTGAGACGTGGTGAACTGAGCGCCAAAGACAGTGAATGAAATAAGTCCACAAAATCAATAAAAAGTCCACAAAATCAACAAAAAGCCCACAAAATCAATAAAAAGTCCACAAAAAAATTTTAGATGACCGTAAAGTGAAGTTGTCCGAAATAGCAGACATTAAAAAGATGTCTACTCAACGTGTACATCGAATCATTAACTTATATTGGAGTATGAGAAAGCTCTATACAAAGTGGGTGATGGTTCAAGCTCACTTTTGACCAAAAACAATGCCAAGTTGGTGATTCGGAGCAGCGTTTGGAGTGGTTCATCCTTCCGATATGTGACAATGGATAAACCATCATTTCACTTCGAAGGCCAATCGAAAGTGCTACTTCACCATGACAATGCGTTGTCTTACAAATCAGTGAAAACGATGCCAAAAATGCATGAATTGGACTTCGAACTGCGGCCGCATTCACTGTATTCTCCAGATGTGGCCCCTCCGATTAAAATAAATAATTATTTGCTGTTATCAGATCTCAAAAGATTTCTCGTTGGGAACAAATTTTCGTAGAATGATGAGGTGATCGCCGAAACTGAGACATATTTTGAAGCAAAGGGCGAATCGTACCGCAAAAGATTGAAGGGTATGTTGATTAAAAAAAAAAAAAATATTTGACCTGTTGGGATCGAACCCAAGTCTGAAAAAACGAATTATCTTAGCTTAGTCATGCTTTTTGCCAGTCATAGCTAAATGTCTGGCATAATGTTTGCAGTTTATGTTTTCTTATCGAAATTAATCTTTTTGTGTGTGTGTTTCTATTATTTAATCTTGAAAATTTGAAATCACATGAGCGTGTGCGTCGTTTATGCCAGAAGATACGCTATCTATGTTTATGATACTATCTTTTACCAATTAAGGAGTTAGGGGTAGTCAGAATTTTCAAAAAATTAATTTTTTCTTTTCTTGCATTTTCGTTAAGTGTAATATCGTAAAAATATTCCCTGAAAATTTTACGTTAATCCGATAATTAGTTTTTGAGTTATTCGACAAAAAACAAAGAGAGCTCAGGCACTTCAAAGCGCTAGTGTGAAACTTTAAACGCGTTTTTCTCAAAACTTTGTTTTTTGAACTGGTGACAACTGCAACTCGAAAACCGTTCAGTAGATTTTATTGAAATGTGCACAGCTTTTCGAATACATATAAACTCGGGCCTGTTCGAAGGATTTTTTCTTTCAAAAATTTCGACCATTTAACTGTCGCAAAAATTTAGAAAAAATTTTCCTGAGACCGCCATTTTGTTAATTTTGAAAAAAAAAAAAAAATTCCTTCGATCAGGCCCAGGGTTATCTATTTATAAAAGTAATTTTGTTTTTTGTCCGATTGATTTTAGTACGCAAGTACCTTTTTTTGGAACAGGGTCAACACAAACAACTATAAGTTTGGAGATAATTTTTTGTTTTTTTTGAAATTTTCGTGACTTCAAGTCAACACATCCTATAATACTGCCATATTACTACTTTTGTAAAATAACACGATTTAATATCAAAACAAAAATACTGAAAATTCTCATTTTTTCGTGCCTCTGACTACCCCTAACCCCTTAATGACTTATTACTTGTTATTAAATAGTAATACGTTGTTCATAATTTTAAAATTCTTAATTTATTCTTCAAAATATATTTCGTCAGCCTCAAAGTAATCTCCCTTGACCCCAATGTACTGCCATAAATCAGAATATTGTTTACAAATCTCTGCTCATATTTTTTATTGTTGTTATATTAGATAACAAAGTTCCAGTGGGCTTATACCGATAAAAGTTCAAAACTTGTAAAACTCGCCATTTTGCCACTTATCAACCTAAATCTACATCAGCTATAAATTTTTGAAAAAAAATTTAGATTTTATTAAATTTTTTGCTGACCAGTGTAGCCAAATTAAATTTTAATATACCATTTTAAAGCATTTATGCTCACACTAATTATGCCTTCAAGCGGTTAAAGATAAAAAATGCGCTCTGGTATGCAAAAAAGAAATCCACATAGTTACTCATACTACTTACAAAACTGTTTACAATTTTAAATTTCTCTGAGAATAAAA
>CM050323.1:52027478-52065521 GCA_027475135.1 Bactrocera correcta
AATATAAACTTCAATTTCAGACTTCCTGATAATTTGAGTCCTCTTCAAGCAGTGGTTGCTGCCATTAAGGTAGTGGTAGATTTACTGTTCCGCAGTCTCCTGTAAAGAAGTGACTATTAACTGGGCGGCAATACTAGCCTGGCGCTCACTAACATCAGTTGAGGACAGGTTAAGGAATTCTAATCAAGTTTAAGAATGCTTATCAAGATTAAGAAAATTATGAATAGCAGCGAGTCACTGTGAAAAGTCTAGCGTGAGGCCTCAGCAGATTCCCAGGCAACTGTAAAGCTAATGACCTGGCAAGTAAGTGTACTCTAGTTCCGCTATCAGTTGAATGGGAAAGGGTCGGTGCTCTCCGCTCCTCGTGTGTTCTATTACTGGGTAGCTCGGCTTCGCGAGAACTTGGCCAACGCTGGGCTGCCCGCGGTTCATGCACTGTCGGTAGTTATTTTTGGTCTAAAATCGATAGTATGGCATCGAGTGAACTCTTTGCTATATAAGTCTCATCTCGCCCTATTTGTGGGTGTTCTAACAGGCTGTAAAGTTGTTATATGGCTTCAGCAAGGACTACATATGAGGGCCCAAAGTGCGATCTCTGGATCAGCTTTCATCAGCTTATCTCAACTTAACTCGCATAACGTCGTCATTCTTATCAAAAACGGCAATGGGGGCTATGCCAACATGTAAAAGTAGATATTTTTATAATCGATTAAAAAAAATAAAATTTCTTTTCATTAATTTATAACAAGAATTATTATTTGTAATGTATATCTATATTTAATTATCTTTTCTAATTCTTCCATTTTTTTTTTTTTTTTTTCAGATTCGTGTTTTAGTGTTTAAATTGTGAGTGTGTGAGAAGTGTTATCTCGAAAATGAAACGAATAAAGTGTAGATCATAGGTAAGTGATCTTAAGTAAAAATATTATTATATATATGTACGTTATATTCTATTACTATCATTTCAACTATAAAAATAAATTTGTTAGAAAATAATGTTCTTAACTTTATGTCACAAGACTTTAAAGTGTTTTTAAGACTTTTCATTCAAATTTTAATACCCATAAAATATCTCTGCCTGAAAGAGCAAATTATTATAATTTTTTTGCACATTCACCTGCATCGTAAAAATCATGGCAGTAAATAGCTGTGCATGTGTGAGTGTGTGTGTGTTGGAATTTCCTGTTCAAACATTAGCCACAAATCAACGCAGGCACACATTTTTACACGTTTTTGCGCAAATTTGATGAACTCACCGGTGGATTGCACTGGTGCTCTACCAGCTACAATATACACGTGCTTGTGCGTCCTCATACTCACACATCCGCACATATATTTGCAAAAGCTCGCCCGTCGACTTCACTAAACCACTAACCACGTAGATAAACTCAGGGGAATGTTATATTTTTTTCCCAACATACACTTGCAGGTATGTGTATGTGTGTGTTTGGTTGGCAAAAAGCAGCGAGAATTTATAACGGATTTTTTAGTTTTTTATTGCATTTTTTATGACACACAGCTTGGGTCTGGTATTTTTGAATGAAAATCGCTATAAGCAAAGTATAAACGTAAAACTGGCGATGTTTCATAAATTTTATATATCTATAACAGTAAAAAAATATATTTTATATGTGCGAGAGCGTAATAACTTCAATATGGGCCCAGTGGGGAATGGGTACTGGCACAGCACTGCTTAAGATGTGTTGACCGGAGCATAATTGCAGCGCTTGTTGGCAATTTAAGAGTGAACTTACCAGAGTTGCCAGATGCAGCTGTCAAGGGACTTTTATTTTCTGTGATATCATTAATAACATAAATTCTGAATTATCTAAAGGCAAAGGTC
Organism: Bactrocera correcta; assembly: GCA_027475135.1. Taxonomy (NCBI): domain Eukaryota; kingdom Metazoa; phylum Arthropoda; class Insecta; order Diptera; family Tephritidae; genus Bactrocera; species Bactrocera correcta. Next base: position 52,029,322 of record CM050323.1, read on the forward strand.
AATAGTAACATACAGAAAACTTGTACTAAGGTTAGAGCGCAAAGCTGCTCAGAAAACAAGCTTTTAAGTACCTCGTGGTACGCTAAACACTGTCAGCTGTGATTTTCATCTAAATTTTTATTTATTCAATATATTTTGTTTTTTTATATGCTTTCAAGCTTTCTGCTCTTGATAAGCTTATTTGACTGCACTTAGAATGGAAAGCTTTTCAAATAGCAAGCTTTTAAATAGCTTAGCTAGATTGTCCGCTATGATTCTTATTTAAAATAATTATCCTTATAAGCTTTTGTGATATCTGCTCTTGATAAGATTCTGTAACAATAAAAAGCTCGCCTAAGCTTTAGTAAGCCGTGATTTCATAATAAAAGCTGATTTTCCTAAAGAAACTAGAAAAATAACTCATTAATATTTGAGAGCCTATTATAAAATCGAAAGAAAGCGAATGCTCCTCAAGGTACATGCTTTCAAAAAGCTTAGCTAGATTGTTTGCTATGATTCTCATCTAAGTTTTTATTTTACTGGAAAGTTCTCATTTATTCAAATAATTTTATTTTTGATAAGCTGTTGTGCTTTCTGCTCTTGAGAAACTTTTATATAAAAGCTCGCTTAAACTTTAGAATAAACAATCACCTTGAAGATCGGCTCCGAACTCTATATTACTGTTACTTTGCTTCAAATAGAAAGAAATTGAAAGCTTCTTAAGGTACAAGCTTTTAAAAAGCTTAGCTAGTTTGTGCGCTATGATTCTCATCTAAATTTTTAATTTTCTGGAAGACCTCGCTTATTTAAATAATTTAATTTCCTATAAGCATTCGTGCTCTCCGCTCTTGATAAGCTTCTGTGGCAAAACATAAAAGCTCGCATAAGCTGTAGTATAATCTGTGATCTTGAAGATCGTTTCCGTACTGTTGGTTGTCGAAGTAAGCCGAAGATATCATGATAAAAGCTGGTTGCATCAAAGAATCTTAAAAAAAAGCTCAATAATATATAGAGCTTATCATGAAATAGAAATATACTACCATTTTATTGAAAATAGAAAGAGGTAAAGGAGTTTGGGCAAAGGTTTTTTATCTCACCTAGAAATTGGAATGCTTTCTCTAAAGCTTTTTCATTGAAAGTTTGCGAAAAAGCTTTCAAAAGTCTTTGAATAATAAATAGAGTCCCAGAATGTATGTTGTGGTCCAAAATACTTTTTTAATTTGACCAAGATATATATGAATATATATGTTTTCATTAAAATATTTAAGTTGAAAAAAAACTTCTAGTTTTGAATTGATTTAACAGACTTTAAAAACTCAACTACGCCACTCTCCTTTCGCTATCAGACCTCAGATCGCCCGTAAACAATTTTTCCTTTCATTTTTGTTATTTAACTTCTCGGTTATTAAATTTTTATTTTTCGATGGGTCAGTGGGTTCCAACCTACTAAGAATTTCGTTAATTTTTTACCATTCTCGAAGGCACTTCTAGTAGTAGAATGACTTATTGACCCATTTTTGATTTAACTAAAAGAAAATAAGTTTATTAGAAATAGGAAATGCTTAAGTTTCATAGTAAAAACATGTAACCGATGGTCTAGTTTTTCTTACATGGTATATTACAGTAACCGAAAAGTGTTCCACAAGTTCAACTTACTTCTACGGGGTTACCTATGGTTTCATATTTAAAATTTATATGAGAGTTTGTAGATATTATGTATGTACAGATGTGTGCTTATCTGTATATATACATAAATCATATCTTACACATATCTATGCTGTATGCACGCACCCGCCGGCACGTGTGCCCCTCGCCATATGTCATTCAAAAGGTATGAAGGACCAAAAGTACACATATCTATAGGTGGAGACTGTGGCTTTTAGCGTAGGGCCGCACAAGTGCCTGGCAGCGTTTTAATATTCTCAGTGGGGATATTCCGACTGTGTACCGTTAGTGGGGCAAGGAGGTGGGAGTGCGTTAGTTACGACTGCCATAACTGTGGTGTGGGTGTGATGGTTATGTTGGTGTTGGTACTGATGGTGTTGTTGGTATTGCTCTTGATGTTGTTGATATTGTTGGTGCTGGTGGTGTTGTAGCTGTTGTTGTTGTTGCCTTGTTGTTGTCGTGTAGCGTGCTCTTTATTAGGCCGAAAAAAGCGGTAAAGCCGAGAAAATATAGTGCAAACCAGCTTTTGTGGCTTGCCAACTTAACGCCAATGAGAAGCTGAGAGTTTGAGGCAGAAATTTCGCAACAGTGTGGGTGTCTGTATGCTTGAGTGCAGAGTGTGTGTTTTTTGTAGGGTATTCATGTGTATTTTTGTATGTGTGTGTGTGTGAGTGTGTGTTGCTTAATAACTTTGCTCTTTTTCCACTGAACTCACCAACAGTTGCTGCCAGCTTTTCAGGTTTCTCGCCGCTGTATGTGTGCTTATGACTCTTTGAGTGCATATGTGTATGTATATTTGTTAGTGTTTGTATATTTGCTAGTATTTGTGTGTGTCTGTGCGGTGTACTCGGTGCCCTTTAGGTATTTGCGCACCTCAATAGGCTTTTTACTACCCAAACAATATTAGCATTATTTCTACATTTATTTATATTGGTCGCCAGCGCCTAAATACACACTTAAATATTTACTTATATGTTTACACACACATACATATACGCATGTATATAATGTTTATGTGTTTTCTTTTAGCATGTTCAGCAAATAAAGCGAATAGATAATAAAAATTTGAGAAATTGCTTATTTCGCAAGCCATGAAGCAACAGGGTAGAGCACGTAAAACAACAACAATGTGCTTAGGTCTACTTGGAGCGCTGCTTAATGCGTGGGCTTTGCAAATATTTATTTATTTTTCCATTAGCTCTGGTTTTGTGTGCTTTCTCATTTCATTTATTGTGCGCTTTTGTTTCTTTGTATTTATATCTTTGTATTTTCTTGTTGTTTTTTTAATAATTTGCTCGCTAAATAATGTCCCCATTAGCGCCGGAGATTTGATCAGATTTTTTATGCTTATTGTTTGCTCTCCCATCATCACCCCGCCCCCACTCAGTGGAGCGCGCAAGCAATTTGTTAGCGAAATAAACAATGCAGAAAAAAACAGAAAAAAATACAACAACAAAAGTAAAAAACAAAAAGAATTAGTAAGAATCGCGCGTAAAAATCCCCAATGGCTACAATCATTATTTTTTATAATTTTCCGCATCATCGAGGTCTAAAGGCAGGCTCACCGCTCACAGCCAGCGGCGCTCTGGGCAGTCGGTCGTGTCAATTGGTGCGCGATTTCGGTGATTATGTCTGTATTTCTTTTTAATTTCAGTGCGAAAAGCGCACTCGTTACGGCGCTGTGGTGGCTTTGTGACGCCATTGTCCGGAAGCTTATACGTGCATATGTATATATGTGTGTGTTTGTGCGATAAATAATTTTGCGGTCTCCATCGTCGATTCAAGTGAAAGCGAAATGAATGATTCTGCGCCACTGCACACAAATTGATTGACGGTAAAATAAACCACAAAATTGCGTGCGCATTAATCACATGGCAGATTCGAGTATATAGATATGTAGGATATTATACATATGTATGAAGTCAAATTTATATATATGTATGTTTGTTTCACAGAAGTATGGAATCAAAAAGACATAGTAGGCCGCTTACTTATCCTTTTGTGGAGTTTAAAGTGCGTTTGTGGTATAAAGAGGATGTAGGGACTTATTGATGGGTGATTTCAAAAAATATTTCCATGAAAAGGAGCTCAGAAGACAAGCTCTATATACGATTAGTGAAGCCTGAAGGCTTTTGTTATTCTTATTGTTCTTTTCAGAATTATGCCGAGCCCGAAAGTGTGAGGATTTTCCTAGATGCTGCGATATTTGTCCCAGTTGCGGCTGTTTTCTAGATCTAATAAGCTAAGTTTGTTTCGAATAAGTACCTTGTAGGGTCAAGTGTGAACGAAGGCAAAGTCTTATATTAATCGAATATTCGTATGAACTACTTCTATAATATCTATTTTGATGGATAATGAAAAACCCGGAAACTTTTGCTAAAACGACATTCAGCAATGGTCGAAAAAAGCTCCTTGCCAGGTAGCAGAGTATCTTACTTCGATCAAACGCAAAATGATTGCCGATCAAATGCGAGTTTATGAATATGACATCGAAACGTTGTTGAAACTGTTCAGCAAGCTAGCGGAAGGCACTGCAAAGATAAGACGAAACTGAAAAAAAACAAAATTCGCTGAAGACACCGAATGCCATCTAGGATGCCGCTCACAACAAGTGTATGGAAAATTAAATTAAACGTTGGTATGCTCAGAAGCATATTTGGAGAAGACAATATTAAAGATTTGTTTTGAATTACGTGCACATATTGTTTTTTTTTCTGTCAGTACGGGTCAAATTTGATAAGATGCCAGAGGGCTAAGAACTCATGCACTGAAGAGTTTAAACTTCATATGTTTTCAGTTTATCTGCAGAAAAATAGTGTACTACATACATCGTTTGCATCTATTCTATAGCCTTAAAAGACGGTCCAAAGATAGTTGAAGACACGCCTTGGTCTGGACGACTATCGACCTCTTCAATTGATGAAAATATTAAAAAAAAAGTAAAAGATATGGTGCTTGAAAATCGGCAGGCAAGTGTTAGAAAGATGGCAAGAGAGCTAGACATCTCTCGTAAGACCGTTACAATGATCAGCTTTGATGAATGATTTTGTTCCTTTGTCCCGATATAGTTGAATTTTCTTCAAAGAGTAAGTAAACCGTCTTAAGGATGAATTGGAAAATATTTTGCACTAAACTTTAAGTTTCTACAATGCATCAATGGGTTGAAGTATTCGATATGTTGCTTTCTTTAATTGCGTATATTTTTTCTCTACTCCTTATTCTCCTTCTCTACTTTTTCACTCCTTACTATCTTTCTCTACTTTTTCACCAACAAGAATTCATGGCAATTATCCACACATGCATAATTTCTTTCTTTAGCCAAGATAATTATGATAATTACGATTGCTTCATCTACATTTCTAACCACTAACTACATCTTTCTGCTGCAGCACACTATTACTAATCTAACTGTGTGTTAGTCCTTTTACTCGATCTCCCTCAACTAGTTTTTGTCACGCTCACCATGCGACTCGACGACGTTAACCCAGGTCTTTGTGAGTTTCAAATAAGAAAGAGAAGTGAAAACATGCACCGAATGTGTTCGGTCCCATTTCATGGATTAATGTCATGTTTGGTTTCCCTTAATTCGATTGCTGTCATTACGAATTGGCACTGATGATAATGCTAAGCTACGAATATCAGATTATCGAACAGCAGCTGGTTTTTAGCAATGCTTTTGCTTTTACCACACTATATACATGTATGTGTGTACATATGTACTGTAGAATAAACCTCCACATATGGTTTGGTATATGTACAAATATAGTGGCAGAGAAATGCTTATACATATGTGTAAGCTACATATGTATATAAATATATCCTTAAGCTTACGGTGGCGCAAAATAAACTTACACACATGTACATATGTATATTGAAGTTGTGAATTTGTATATATGTATATATGCAGTTGAAATAATATTTACTTACATGTGTATATGCATACACTCTCACATTCCATAAAAATATATAAGAATATTATTTATGGCACATATGTTTACACATTATATACAGACACTTAAGGCGAATTAAGCCATTATTGTGTGTTCCAAGAATACAAACATCCATTTTATTGCGGTAAATATTGAATTTCGCCGCCTTTTCAATGAAATTCGCAGAAAATATTGAATAACTTGAGTGGTAAAATTTTTGTACACAGGTGCTGCTAACTGCCTACGCAGCGATTGATTACATAAGCCTGCTTAAATACATATGCAGACATGTTAATATATGTATGTATTAATATACATATGTATATGTACAAATTTAATACGGCAAAATTATATATGAGCCTGTTATTATGTGATCTCAAACACGTATTTTCCGTAAGCTGATAGCTTAAAATCACTCATTTTTGATGTATTGTGGAAAATAATGGACTAAGACCATTGAAAAGTTATTATCAAACGCTTGCCATCAATTTTGACAAGGCGCAATGACGTCACAGAGACAGCTGCTGGTCGAAAATGGCTGCTTAACGTCTTTAAAATAGGTTTGACGTATGTATACTTGGTTCCCTGCAAGTGCCTTGATACTTTGACGCAATATACTATATACATAAGTGCTTATAAATATTATATATTCTGAATTGATATGCTATAGGAAATGGAAAAGTCTACAATACTATATAATCATATCCTAAAGTGTGTATTTTTGAAAATTTGAGGCGTGAACCCGTCTACCATGTAATACTTAGTGCTTCAATTTCAATGACACACTTATGTGCCATTGAGAAATATCGCCGAAAACCTACTGCAGAGTGCTGTAAAAGGTTTGGATATCTTTGAATTTCTCTATTCCTTTGAAAGTATATTCGATGCAATTGCCTAGCCAGCATGAGTACTTTCTTTTGCATTGCCACCATTGACTAGTCATTTCGTTACATAACACATTCACCAAAATTGGTTTTCAATAAGTCGATTGTGACATTCACTATGTGGCTTTTGGCGCCGTTGAAACCACATATTGTCCAAGTCCATACCATTCAAATCGGAACAAAAATATACAGTTTTCATTGAGCGGTAGCTATTCCCATTCACCGTAACCTTGATCATCACCCATCAACCGTATAAACCGTATTTTTTCGGAATGCAATGGTGACTTATGGAGTACGTGATGCGCTAACGGATTGCTGTCTGATCAATAACGCATATATTTCTTAGTGATGAAGCCATTCGCCGGAAATGAGCTTCATCGGTGAAGATGATTTTTCGATGAAAATCTGGATTTTCAAGTTGTTGCTCAGCTGAGTTCATGAAAATTGGAGGATTCTGGTGTTCAAGCGCCTTCAGTTCTTGCGTCAAGTTGATCTTGTAAGGATGTTGGTCAAGATATTTTCGCAAAATTCGCCATAGAAATGCTCAGCGATTGAGAACGTCTTGTGAGAGACTGATTGGGGTCTTCCTCAATTGATGCGCTGACGGAAGCAATATTCTCGACACAACTTGCACTTCTTTGTCTCACTGGCACGGAAAAATTTTAACTGGGCCTTGAATTCAAAATTTTTCATTAGAAGCTCAATTATTGATCTGACGGGACGATTATGACGACCATAATTTGGACGTAGCGGTCTTAAAGTTGAGGCCACTGACTCCGAATTTCGGTAGAAAATTTCAATAATCTCGACTCATTGATGAATCGTATATCCCCCTATGATAAAAAGGCAGACCTTACTGCAGGGAAATATCAAAAGAGCATGAAAAAATATGTCGCCGTTTCTTGTCCCTATCGATCTACTTTTGTAGCGTCCCTATTAAAAACCCCGTTATATGCCAATCATTTCATTCCTATTAACTTTTTCGATGATTTAGAAAGTTTTTCTATCTTTTATAGTTGTGAACTAGAGTCGTGTAAGGAAAGTTGCCGTAACTACGGGTAAGTCAAACATGTTGCTAGTAGTTGACAAAAAAATATATTCATACATACAATACGTGGTGTGCGACTTTGCTAAAATACGCCAAAAGGTAGGCAACGTTTTCTTAGGGACTGCTTTTGAACAGTTCTAAGCTAACTTTTGCATTTTCTTTAAAATAATAAAAAAAAAGCTGTGAGATAATTTTTAGTATATAAATATGTAACTGCTAAGTACATTTGATATCTCATGAACTCGAATAGCTAAATTTTCATTTCAACTTTGATTAAATTTTCAAATCTAATTTCATCATGCTATAGAGCGCCGGCAGTATATTTCGACGTTTTTCAATAACTACAAATACTTATTTAAATATGTACCTATATTTATATGCATATATACTCTACATATTCTCTGCTCGCTTGTGTTTTATATCGCATTTCGTTGCTATAATGCCGTTATAATGTGTCGAGGCTTTATCAACTCTTTGTGTTTCACAGATAATTCAATTTTGGTTATCAGCAAGCGGCTGATTTACAATGACATATTTGTGTTAGTGGGTTAGTGCAATGTATGAAAATGAGAAAAATATTGTGGTAGAATATTCCTAAATATTTATATATGTATATAGACATATGTGGGCGAAATATGGCATTATGTATATAAATATAATAAAATCTATATAAATATGTTTCTACATAACTAACTCTTTTTACATATGAAATTTTTTTTGCGAAATCATTCTGTTCTGGCAACAAAACAGCAACGCAAGCAAGCTGTGTTTTGCGTATTTACTGATAAACCTGTGTATAAATGTAACCCTCTTTATTTGCCGTTATATAAATAAAAGAGCTTGGTTTCTATGGGCACGTGTAGATAATGAAAAAGAAGCCTTTATTATCTCTGTAATAACATTTTCCGCAGCGCTAAAAAGATTGCATATGCTGCACAATTTTTTATGTTTTCTTTTATAGTACATTAGGGTGACGCAAAATATAAGGTGAAGATATAAAATTACTTGTTATGTGGTTTTCATAATTTTATATGGGGAAATAATTTTTTATGAAGAAATTCGGTTCCAAACTTGGTTTTTGTTAATTTTTTTATGAGTCATTTTTTGAAAAAAGAAAATTTTAGGCTTTTGGGTATAATTGTAGGTGTTTAAATGGGTGGAGTTGCTGGCAATAATTTTAGGAATAGAAATTTTCTTATATACTTTGTGAAATACACCTTAGTTAAGCGATTCAGTCGAATTATTTTTTCTATTTCGCGATAGTTTCAAGTAAATATTACATTTACTATTGCTTTTGCACCTTGTCAGCCTAAATGTAGGCAACGTTTTAATGGAAACAACGATTCAGTCGAATTATTTTTTTTTTTTTGGGATAGTTTCAAGTAAATATCACTTAACTATTAAGTTTACATCTTGTCATCCTAAATGTACGCAACGTTTTTATGGAATCAACTATTCAGTCTAATTATTTCTATTATTTCACATAACTTTCAAATAAATATTACTTTTACTATTGCTTTTGCACCTTACCAGCCTAAATGTAGGCAACGTTTTTATGACATTAACTCAATAATATGAATAATAAGTGTCAGCCAATAAATTTGCACATTTTGTTCCAAAGATCTGCTGCATGCTGATTGTTGTAAAGTGCCATATTCTCTGCTTTTACATATATTATATATCTGCTAAAGCCTTTATCATTCATGAAAATGCATCACATCACAGCTTACAGCTTTTACACAACAAAAAAACACCTTGTTTTCATAAAATAGTTACATATAAACAATGAAGCAGTAATTGGCACATATGCAACACACTATCTACATATAGGTATATACATATGTATATGTAAGTGTGCATACGGGCCTTGGCAAATTGATACAGAATGTTCTGCTCTCGCTCAATTACTACTTCAGTATTCAATATCCTTACAAGTTGTCGTTCAATATGTTTCATTTCAATTAAGTTTTTAATTAAATATGCTAGCGTACTAACAAACATATGCATATATGTATATGCATATATACATACATGTACATATAAGTATATAGAAGAAAATGACAACTTGCGTAAGAGCAAAGTTTCCACTTTTCCATATGAGTTCGTGGAATGATACACACATATATGTATATATAAGTGTATATATATTTGTATATATTTTCTACGTGCAATTAACGTATATATATACTGAACTTAGTGGGTTTCCCATCATTTGCATATCAAAAAGTCGCAAAGTAATTAACCGAATCAATATGAAATTGTGAGTGCGTTTGACTGTAATTATGGAAATGAGCGCAGCTGTACAATAATTCTTCAATATTTGCTTATGTGCATTTATAAATATTAATACGAGGCAATGTTTACTAATTTGAAGCCTAGTCTTCCTTGTGCGTTTGCCGTTAGATTGCCCTCGTTATCTAATTGTGACAGGAAATAATTAAGTAATTGGAGTGAGAGCTAAACAAATTTGTGCCAAAAATTAACTGCAGTGTGATAATATTTAATAACAAAATAAAGGGTATTTTTTATGATAATATTTAATAATAAAATAAAGTGTGTTTTTTATGATAATATTTTTTTAATAATAAAATAAAGGGTGTTTTTTTAGTTATAATATTTAAAGCCAAATAAAGTGTGCTTTTTTAGACATGTGGGTTTCAGAAAGAAATAAAAGGCATATAATTTAACATTATACCCAAGAATTTGGCTTTATTATAAAGATAAGGGTTTTCTGTTACGTTTTATAACCGATCGCCGCGGCTGACTCGAATGAATTCCTGCCGAGAGGCTCTTTTTGCTGATATTGAGGTATATGCCAGCAATGACGCGCCGAATATTCTTTTCCAAGGTGTTAATCGTTATCTACGTAGTAAAGCGATTTCTTATAACCCCATAAAAAAATAATTCAGCGGTGTTTAATTGTACGATCATGGAGGCCACAACACAGGCAGACGCGAGATAATGCGCCCATCAAAAATTTCCTGCAATAAATCGTTTGCTTCGTTGACTTATGGCACCTAGCGCCATTTTGTTGGAATTAAAGCTTGTTTACATCAATATCCTCCAAAAATATCAGATACAAAAAAGTAATTAAAAAAGTCCGTATAGCATTTCCCATTTACTGCAACATTATAGCATTAGTCATTTTTGAAAAAAATATGGACTTTAGCTCCCTCTGCCAAACCAAATAATGACTTTTTGAGGATTTCATGGGGTTTGAACAATGATTGGTGGATTGATATCATTAAAAATGCGTTAATTTTGTTTATTAAAGCACCCGTTCAACCAAAGCTAAGCTTTCATCACTTAAGAAAATTCGCCAATTGTCGTCGAGCCAACCGGACCAATTTTCCGATAATAAATTTGCACGTTTTCCAAACATTGTTCCACAGTAAATCTATTTATTATGAAATGACGAACCAAAAAAAGTATAAATGAAGCAACAGCTGGCAAAAAATCAACTTCAAAGTTCTTCAAAGTATTGACTCATCGAAAACCACAATTCTACAGGGTGTGTCCCTGCATTTATAATAAAATATTTTTTTTTCCATTTCCTTCTTGAAGTAGTTACTATCAAGGCACTATAATTTTTAAAATATAGTCTTTAAAAGTTATCATTAAAATATTATATATCTTTAGGTCTGGCTAAATGAGTCTCAGCCCCCCCTCACAACATTACACTTCTACACCACACACATTACATTCACCACATCATCATTCTACACCACATCTTCATTTCATTTCACATCATCATCACATTCGTTCACACACTGCGACGCGTCGACACCTTTCGCTGGCACGTACAATTCGTCACACATTTTCGACCACCAACATTCGCTGTCAACGTTCGCCAAAAGGACTCGCTTAAACACTGCGCCGGGTCGACATCTACGCTCTTCGACCGCGATTATACATTCGACCACGATCCTGCGGAAAATAGATCGCCAGCTCCGGCCACCCCATCGATATTTATACGTATAATTTTATAAAATATAAATTTATTTTATAAATAAAACTGTTAAAAAAAACTAACGCGTATAAAGAGTTTTTTATTTCCATTAACTCAGTAGTGTGAGCTCCAATATTCATGGTCCTTCGAAGCCGTACTGGACGGCACCAGTGGTCAAAGTAAAGAAACATAAAAAAGTGAACACATTGTAAAAAAAAAAAAAAAACCAATACATATATATTAAACATAAAATTACAGTGGTAAAAAGAAACAGAAAAAAGTGAACACATTGGAAAGAAAAAAATTAAAAGTGAGCACATATGTAATACAATACACAAAAGTGCACTTAAAAAAAAAAAAAAAACCAAAAAAAATTCGTGAAATGCGAGGTGACAAAACTATGGAAAACACCACAAAGTATATATGTATATATTTATAAATACAGTGGAGTGAAAATTTAAGTGCAATAAACGCAGTGCAGTGACCACAAAACCAAACAAAAAAGAGTGGTGAGCTTAAAAGAAAAAAAAAAAAAAAAAAAACAAAGAGTGGAGTTGTGAAACTAAAAAATACATATGTACGTCGAGCAACCAACAAACGGGCGCGATAAAACAAAAAAAAAAAAAAAAAAAATTAGAACACACAACTAAACGGATAAACGGAGAACGGGCGCGAAATTAAACCAACGAATTTAAAAACAACACAAGTATCAACACGGAGGGCTGGAACGCGATCACAACCCCAAACAAAGGAGACTGGCACAGAGGAACAGAGAAAGAGAAGGAAAAAAGGAGCAGCTGGCCGCTACAAGGAAAGGAGGCCACTGACCGCAAAACAGATAATAAGGAGACATACACCGACTTGTCCCCCCTATATGAAAATCAAAAATACCCTTGATGCGAGTCAATGTAAGTGTATCGTTTCCATTTTTTAAACCATATATGTATGTTTGTACTAGTAAACCCCGTTTAAACAGTTTCAAAAAACGGGTACCATAACGTCAGCGCAACGCAAACATAAAAACTATCGGTATTTTCATTTCTCCTACATCTCAACGGAGAAAACGAAATGGGAAAAAAAAACCGACATTCAGAAGAAAACACAAACATACATATATTATATTCCAATTGCATTGCATTTACTTATATACACGTATATATTTCTTACATATATATATTAACAAAAACAATATATATATATCTATATATTTATATATGTATATATGTATATATGTATATGTATATACATATATATATATGCGCTTTCTTTTGATCTCACGTTAGGAATATTGCGAACACGCATATTCATATATACATACGTACATATGTACATATGTACGTACATACGGCACACGATCAGTCTATGTCATTCCAGAGAAGCGGGTAAATTACTGATAAAGCAAAACGGCCAAAAATTACGCGGTTTAATACATTAATTCACCACACTTACGATACATAAATTTAAAAGTCCGCATTGGTATACATCTCGCAATACCCCTTGTTCTTTGGCCGACAAGAACAAGCAGGATTGTATAAAAAAAAAAAAAAAAGTTATACATACATACATATATGTATGTACAAAGTGCAGTGATCTCTAAACGAGCTCTCATTAGCACATAAGGCAATCACAAAAGTCCCGCTTATAGGTATACCCTATAAGAATTACGGACACAAATCATATATACAAAAAAAAATATTTATATACATATCTATATATATATATATATAAAATCCGCTGAGGAATATACCGGCATATACATATATATACATCAGGTACAACTTGAATATAACATAAAATATTTTTTTTTTTTTTTTTTTTTTTAACATACTTAAATATTCTTACATACATACGTGTATTGTCACATATGTAGATACGCTCATTGCTTCAAAGTCCACATTGGCATATATTCCGCGATACCCCTTGGGTTTTGGCTAACAAAACCAAGCAGGATTGCGTACAAAATATATTCAAAGTCCACATTGGCATATTTCCCGCAATACCCCTTGATTTTTGATTAACAAAAACAAGCAGGATTGTGTAAAAAACCAAAGCGTAATACATATGTACATACATGCATATGTACAAAGTGCAGTGACCTCTAATACGAGCGCTCATTAGCACATAATAAAATATCCACCTATAGGTATACCCTATAGGACATTTGGGCATAAAGAAAAAAAAAAAGAGGAATATACTCAGGAAAATAAAATACTAAAAATAATTTCCGGTCATAAAAAAAAAAAAAATAATTAAATCCAATCTAAGCGATTAATTATGGATTCCACTTTAAAACTCTTATTAACTTAAAAGAGTTCGCGATCGCGCATATTATAAAATACGTTAAGCGTTATCTTATATTTCAATTTCGTTCAAAACTCTTATTTATCTAAAAGAGTTCTCGTCTAATCAAATACATATATAAACGAAAATATTTTTTGAAATCTCGCTTTACCCAAAAGCCATTGGTTTTATTGATTTTTTTTTGAAACTCTTGCATACAAAAGAGTCCTCTATTGAACAATTTATACGAAACTTTTCTAAACATCTACGAGTCTAGTTTTCACTAAGACGTTTTGATTAATTCTATATCATTATAAATGAGCTCAGACTCAAAGGAATCTAAAACAACTCAGTTGCTAAAAGTTCCAAAAATGATTTCAGACGAAAAAAGTCCGTGTACACCGGCTGAAGCTACACGCTCAAAGCAAGGTGGTACAAAACTAAAGAGGGGTAAAGACATTACTTATACAAAATTCATTGCTGAGAGTGACAGTTTGATACGATACTGCACTCGATTTTCATCTTCACCGATTCAAGACAATTCTGAATCGGTCTTAGAAATTAAAAAGGACAATTTAGACAATTTTTGGTCACGTCTCCAAGCGGCATATGACGCAATCGTAGAATCTGACGACTCAGATCTACCCGAAAATTTTAAATCATCAGCTTACACCAAGTATGAACACTGCCTAGACCAGTTCGAAGACACAAAAGCAATGATTTCTGATCAACTAAAGCTATTAAGAGCAATTGCACCTACTCCACAACCGAGAGTAGAGCTGCCACAAAGACAAGCCCAAGAGGCAAGTTCAGGTATTCACCTTAAAGTGCCAGTATGCGACACAGATATATTTCATGGTGGTTATGAACAGTGGCCGTCCTTCCGGGACATGTTTACAGCTGTGTACTAAACCATCCTAAATTATCACAAGCACAGAAATTGTATCATCTCAGATACAAAACCAAAGGTCAGGCAGGCGTAATAGTCAAACAGTTCGCTTTGAATGACGAAAATTTTAATTTTGCTTGGGAAGCTCTAAAAGCACGTTATGAAAACGAGAGAATATTGGTCGACAAGCAAGTGACGATACTAATGAATTTACCAAAAATTCAGAAAGAAACCAGTGAAGAGTTCATAAAGCTTCAATCCACGGTTTCAAATTGTTTGTCGATTTTATCGACACAGAATATTCCCACAGATAATTGGGACCCCATTCTGGTAAATATATGCACAGCTGCATTACCAGAAAAATCGTTACTTTTATGGGAGCAATCGCTCTCATCGCGAAGAAAGTGCCCAACGTGGCAGCAAATGAAAGAATTTCTTACTACCCAATACGAAATTGCAGAAAGGGTAGATAAAAAACTAGTAAGAACGAAAAACGTTCAAAACGACCTCAATAGAAGCTTCAATAGACCCCAAGCAAGTAGCCACAATAATTCAAATAGAAACTTTTTCAAAAATCAATCGTTCTCTTCCGAACAATATAAACAAACGTCATGCGAACTGTGCAGAGGAGGTCACAAATTAAAATTATGCGAAAAATTCAAAAAAATGAATGTTAGCGATCGAAACAATTTCGTAAGATCAAAAAAAATTATGTACCAACTGTATGTCACATGCGCATACGCTTAAAGATTGCGAAAGCAAATTTAATTGCGTTTATTGCCATAAAAGACATCATTCTATGTTACATATAACGAATTTTTCCAGCTCACCCCCAAACAATGCAAACGTAAAACGAGCAACAGGATTAGTTGCCACAACAAATCCTGAAAACTGCCAAGAAGCACCATGCTGCTCAAAGGCGATGAAAACCCAAACGCTACATAGCGAAAACCACAGTAGGGTACTATTACCCACAGCAGTTGTCTCCATCGAGCACCGAGGAGAACTGTTTAAACTCAGAGCCTTAATAGACCAAGGATCACAACGATCCTTTATAGCGTCTAGGGAAACAAAACAGGCTACAGTTCCCAAACAAAACTGGCCAACTTTGAAATCACGGGAATGGGCGGAAGAGTTGTTCAAAACTCAAATAAAATCTGCCCCATTACCCTCTTTTCCCCCAAAGCGGATAAGCGCATACAAGCAGAAGCTATTGTCTTACCGCAATTAACCAATATGTTACCTAGCTATCACATAAATAGCCAACATTGGCAAAAGGTTTCACACCTAAAGCTAGCAGACCCCAACTGCAACACCCCCGCTCAAATAGATCTACTATTAGGCAGCGATCTAATACCACAAATTATTCTCGAAGGTATTGAGAAAATTACCGAAACACTTCTGGCGCAAAATACCATTTTCGGATGGGTCCTAAGCGGACTAGTTGCGGAACCAGTTACAACATTAACAACTCAAGTTGAGGAAGTCTCAAACGAGTACCTCAATTCACAATTGAGAAAATTTTGGGAACTAGAAGAACTCCCCCCCCCTATCAGTCACAACCCCTGAAGATCAGTATTGTGAGGATTTTTACAAAGCCACAACTACTAGATCAGAAAATGGTCGGTACGTCGTACGACTACCACTTAAGCAACAATTTCCTAACACACTCGCCTTAGGTCACTCTCGCACCCCCTGCAATTCAGCAGTTTCTAAGTATGGAAAGAAACCTACTTAAAAAAGGCGAACTCAAATCTGAATATGATGGTGTGTTAGAAGAATACCTCCATTTAGATCACATGGAGGAAATAAGCCCAGGGGGGAAAATCGTCAACGGCAAATACTACTCCTTTTATCTGCCACATCACGCAGTAGTGAAGCCAGACAAAAAAACAACAAAAGTAAGAGTTGTTTTTAATGCCTCGAAAACCACTAGTTCAGGGAATTCCCTAAATGATATCCTATTTACGGGACCCACTCTACAACCAGATTTAATGCTTCTGATATTAAATTGGCGTATATACAAATACGTATTCAATGGGGACGTTGAAAAAATGTATCGGCAAATAGGCGTACATAAAGACGACCAAGATTTTCAACGTATTATGTTCCGAAGATCCCCCACCAGTCCTTTACGCGACTTCAAATTAAAAACAGTTACATTTGGCGTTAACTGTGCACCATATTTAGCCATTCGAACTCTCCACGAATTGGCAGACAACACAAAGTCAGAATTTCCTCTGGCAACTGAAGTGTTGAAAACTCAAACGTATGTGGACGATATTCTGTCTGGAAGTCACACCCTTCCACAAGCATACGAGGCCTTATCACAGGTAATAAAAGCCCTCAAATCCGCAGGGTTTCCCTTTTAAAAAAAATTACGGCAAATCACCCGAATATACTCAAAAATATTCCAAACGAAAATTTGTTGGACACTAATTTCCTTATATTCGAAAAGGAAAGTACAACAAAAACGCTAGGCATCCAATGGAATGCGATATCGGACCAGTTCTCATACACGACAGAGTCCATATCCGCATTATCAGCCATAACGAAAAGACAGATTTTATCCTCGGTGGCAAAACTTTTCGACCCCGCAGGATGGCTTTCGCCAATTATGATCCAAGCGAAAATCTTAATACAAGAATTATGGCTAGATGGAACCGACTGGGGCGAACAAGTGAAACCTCTTCGCTTAGAAAAATGGTCCCAGTTCGCAAAAAATCTGAATGACATTTCTCAGATACAAATTCCACGATGGGTAAACTACTCCCCCGAACACAAAGTCGAATTACATGGCTTTTGTGACGCCTCAGAAAAGGCATATTGCGCTACTATCTATGTGCGCACGCAAAGTGATGCCACGACCACAAGCCACTTATTAGTAGCAAAAGCAAAGGTGGCCCCCTTTTAAAAAATATAAGTCTCCCACGACTTGAGTTATGTGGCGCACTACTACTTTCAAAATTAGTAGCCATGGTGCAAATGCATTTAAATATGACAAAATGCAAACTATATATGTGGTCCGATTCAGAAATTGTACTAGCCTGGTTGGAAAAACCACCACATGCATGGAAGACGTATATTTTTAACCGAACGTCTCAAATTCTTGACCTAGTGGGATCAGCCACTTGGCGGCACGTAGCCAGTGCTGACAATCCTGCCGATCTAGGTACAAGAGGGTGCAAGCCACTGCACCTTGCCACTACCACCCTCTGGTGGAATGGCCCCCGATGGTTGATAGAATCTCCTGATTCTTGGCCACAATCCCCCATGCGTAACATTATCGCCCCAGAAGGTCGAAAAAAACCCCCACCTTTCACACACTATTGGATGATACCGACATCCTTGAACGATTTTCATCGTTTCCAAGAGCTCTCAGAGTAGTTGCTTACATGTTCAAATTTATAGAACAACTCAAAAGGGAAAGTTAAGGGATCACATAATTTCCCATGCAACACAGTAACGCACCTAGAGTTACAAAAGGCAAAGGTCGCACTAAAAGCATATACACAAGCGCGCTACTTCAGCCGCGATATATCAGTACTAAGAGAATCGAAGCCGATTGATAAAAAGAGCTCACTCTTAGTTCTCAACCCATTTCTGGACACGAAAGGTCTGCTTCGTGCCAATGGTCGGCTCGCTAATTCGAGCCTAACATACAATGAACGCCACCCCATAATAATCCCAGAGAGGTCACCATTTGCCACATTATTCCTCCACTACATCCACACCTTAATGCTACACGCCGAACATCGTCTCATGCAACAGATGGTACGCCAGGAGTATTATATCCCCCGTCTTAAGCCGCAAATCAAGAAGTGCATCTTCACATGCAAGATTTGCACTATGCACAAACAGAAGATGCGAACGCAGATTATGGCAGCACTTCCACCGGAACGCTGCAATTTCGCTCTGCCTTTCACCACAACAGGTG
Source organism: Bactrocera correcta (assembly GCA_027475135.1). NCBI lineage: Eukaryota > Metazoa > Arthropoda > Insecta > Diptera > Tephritidae > Bactrocera > Bactrocera correcta. The sequence goes on from CM050323.1 coordinate 52,047,882, forward strand.
TTGATTTTGCTGGGCCTTTCCAAGTAAAGGCGTCCATGTTAAGGTCTCCCACTCTCATGAAAGGCTATGTGGCTGTCTTTGTATGTTTCACGACAAAGGCAGTACATCTTGAGCTATGTAGTAATCTGACGACGGATGCTTTTCTCGCGGCATTTGCTCGCTTCGTCGCTCGACGTGGCTACCCATCAAAGATCATGAGCGACAATGGCAAAACGTTCATTGGAGCTCAACGAGCCACCGAAAAGCAATTTGTGGATTTCCTAAAACAAGTGTCACCCGACATCGTACAAAAGTACGCCCCTCAAGGTATCAACTGGCAATTTATACCCCCAAGCGCTCCTCATATGGGCGGTTTATGGGAATCAGCTGTGAAAAGCTTCAAATCCCATTTTAAACGGGTAGCTGGAAATTATAAATTCAATTACGAAGAGTTCACGACGTTATTAAACCGAATTGAAGCCGTTCTCAATTCACGGCCACTTACAGTACTATCGCAAGACCCCTCCGATTTCACCGCCTTAACTCCAGGGCATTTTCTAAAAGGAGCACCCATCCTGGCCATTCCTGAGCCAGGCGTGGAGTCGCTATCCCTATTAAATCGATGGGAACGAATTAAAATTCTCCATCATGATTTCAGCCGCCGCTGGAAGGACGAGTACATAAAGGATCTCCACAAAAGATACCGCTGGAAGACTCCTGAACAAGCGCCTAAACTTGGAGACTGTGTCCTCATTCACGATGATTGTCTACCCCCCACCGAGTGGCGGCTTGGCCGCATAGAAAAGCTACATTACGGCTCCGACGGTCACATACGAGTCGTTGATCTCCGTACGCAAAACGGAACGCTGACCAGACCTCTCGTGAAACTATGCTTTTTGCCAACTTCCGATGATCGCGAATCTGAAAAACCGCAAAAACAAACCGATATTATCGTGTCACAATACGCTAATCAAATGAAAAAGAGAAATCCGCCAATACCAACCGTTAAAAAATACCAACCGTCAGAAAAATAACAAACCGCAAATAAAAATAACAAACCGTACATAAAAATAACAAACCGTAAAGAAAACTAACAAATCATGGTCGATCCATACGACGGCCCATTCATGCCACATATCGTGGCACGATTGCCAAGATCTAATTGTATGACAGATTTCTAATTAACAATCTCCTTTATACATAGATTATCATGGACGTAGATACGCCAGTACTAGCCGCGCCATCCGTTCGTTCGGCTACCAGCGTGCAACGCACCGGGCCAACCCCAGCGCCCCGAGCTGCCGTTGCAACAGCGCCGATAACAGCACCGGCAACAACACCGGCAACAGCACCGGCAGCAGCACCGGCAACAGTGCCGGCAACCGCACCTGCAACCGGCAACCGCTCAACACGGGTCCCGGACGGGCATCGCATAAGATGCCCCCTATGTCGACGCCCCCATCGCTTGCATCACTGTGGGGTTTTTAGAGGTATGCGACCGTTACAACGGCAGCAAGTTGCCCCGGCACACGGGCACTGTGTGAACTGCCTATCGCAGACGCATAGGTTGCAAGAGTGTGAGTCGAGGGGTCTGTGCCAAATCTGCAACCGGCCGCATCACACGCTGCTGCATCGCACCGCGATGCGCGACGATCATAGGCCAGCTACACCTCGCAGCCACGTAACAAGACATCAACCCGTAACGCGAGTGCATCAGTGGGTTGGAATGTCCCACTCGGCGTCGTCAGCCTCGACCCCAACCACGGCGATCCACGGGTCTGAGCAGCGTCGTGGCAACGCTGCAACAGCTGCAGCGACTCCTAGGCTAATCAGTTGCCTAGGGGGGCCGGGATGGCTAAATGAGTCTCAGCCCCCCCTCACAACATTACACTTCTACACCACACACATTACATTCACCACATCATCATTCTACACCACATCTTCATTTCATTTCACATCATCATCACATTCGTTCACACACTGCGACGCGTCGACACCTTTCGCTGGCACGTACAATTCGTCACACATTTTCGACCACCAACATTCGCTGTCAACGTTCGCCAAAAGGACTCGCTTAAACACTGCGCCGGGTCGACATCTACGCTCTTCGACCGCGATTATACATTCGACCACGATCCTGCGGGAAAAAAGATCGCCAGCTCCGGCCACCCCATCGATATTTATACGTATAATTTTATAAAATATAAATTTATTTTATAAATAAAACTGTTAAAAAAAACTAACGCGTATAAAGAGTTTTTTATTTCCATTAACTCAGTAGTGTGAGCTCCATAAAGTTTGGTGAGGAAAAAATGGAATATCAAAATTTTGTTTTAACCTGAACAGAGTATATTAAGTTTAAGATAATATTTATAACTCCCAGAAGTAAAAGTTGGGATTTATAAGTTCCTAAATGTATATTTAAATGATCGGCTTTACGAGTTGAGTCGATTTAGCCATGTTCATATGTGTCTGAGTTTTAGAGATATCGATCTATCATTTTCGACACGTTCTTTATCCCCTAGAAAGCGAGATTGGACCACTATACCATATGGTGGCCATGCATACTGATCGATTCAAATCATGTCCTTGTGAGGAAAGTTTTTTTTTGGGGAAGATAAGATATCTTCATGAAGTTTATCATAACTTAGCTTACAATGAGGCACAGTCGGGTCTACGTAATTGGAACGGACCCGGATTTATATTCCACCAAGGACTGTAAGCTCGGCAGAATTCTACCGCTAAAATAACAACAACAACATGCACAGTAATAAAAATGTCACAGAGTAAAGTTTAGCGAAGACACACACCATATACCACATTGAGAGTGGTCAAGTTCTTCAAACACCTTCATTCAATTTTTTATGTTGAATTTCGTAAGATGTGTTTACAATTTAACAAGCTTTAAGAGTTATCTTTCGCGTTTGTTGTAGAACCGCTCAACATCAAGAATTAGTTTCTAAAATTATTGATTTCTGACATTCCATTTTTCATCCTACAAATCATCAGAAATTTGGCCTTTAGTCTAGCGCAACCTTATGGAAGCCTATGTTTATGCTTAAACATGAATCTGAATTAAAAATCTACTTCACTAACTCATATGTACTAAAAAGCTGACCATATTCGTAGTACAGTTTAAAAGTTCCCGGACATCAAACCTCATTTTTATCAGTTTTCGACTTATCCCCTTTCAACTAACAGTATTTACTAAAACTTAGTTTAATGACAAACCTGTAAATAGTACATTTTACATTTTAGTCACGTCAGCAATCTGAGAGCAAACGAAGCAAAATGAATTATTTAATTGAATGCACAGCGACATCATCTTTGACGTGCAATAACTACCCATTTATTTACCTACAATTTATTTAGTTAACATTTGTTTCATTTGTTTTCAATCAACACTGATTGATTGCCATGTCACTGCATTCTGATTGACAAAGTCTCACGGGGTGGCGTGTAGGAAGAAGCTTGGGAGGTAGAAACTTTGACAAAGAACTTGTAGAGAATTGCATGAAAACATAAGCACACATTATATTATATGCATATATGTACATATATATATAATGAGTGTAGTTCCATTGTGTTGCTATGTATTTGTGCACCTCACCACAGCTCCGAGCATAGTTGTTGCTTTTCTTAGAATGTCAAGTACTTGAGTTCATTTCAAATACAAGTTTCAACAAGTTTCAATCGTATGAATTTCAATAAAGCAAATATGTTTATACATTTTGTTGGTTAGTATGATCTGAATGAGCTGTAAGTACATATCGTCACTTAAAATGCAAAAAAACGCATCATCAAAAATATCGAAATTGAGTTTTTTATTGCTTACGCTCATCATAGGACATATGTATATTTAGCAATAAGATAAGATTTTCAGCTTCCACTGTCAGATATAACCAATATATAACCATTTTATAACCAGTATATAACCAATATATAACCATTTCATAACCAATATATAACCAATGTATAACCAATATATAACAATTTTATAACCGAAACTCAAATTTTGTTTCGATATGAGTGGTTTTTATTTATCGTTTTTCCTACGCCTGAAAAGTTATGAAAAGTGATGTTACGTTATTTTGTATTTTAGGTGACGATTTACACACATATATATGAGAAAATATTGCAATTCTTGCACTATTTGGGCACAATTTAGTGTTGCGTGAAATTCAAACTTTTTCAGCTTTACTCTGAAATATTGCTTTTGTTGATGTTACTTTATATTTTATACATTTCCAGCTAAATATAAAAATATGTATATCGATTAAAATATAATATTTTAAGAAAATGGTAGTGATTTTATATTTTCAACCGCCTAAAAGTATGCTTATATTTGTCTTTAATCTTCACCTCAATCAGTCGTTTGATAACACGGTCATCTCAAAAATCTACTAATAACCTTTTATTCCACCAAACATTTGCTCTTCGGTTAATAAAATCAATTTTTATATTCAAGATGCTTGGCCTATGACATCTTAAGCATGAAAAGTATGTATGCCCACAATGAAAATTTTTACAACATCTCTAGAATTTTGTCCTAAATTTTCAAGTTGAACCGAATAATAGTTTCGGAGATACAGCCTTGAGAATGTGTGCCCTCGAGACTAGCTAGACTAAGTGCACCGTTTCTAAATGCGTTTTTCTCGAAACTGTGTTCTTGAAGTCGGTTGGAAAGATTTCTCGAGAACTACTCAACCGATCTTCATGAAATTTTACACAGATCTTTGAAATAAAAAATTCCCATAAAATATTTTACTTTTTATATGAGAAAAAAAAATTTTGAAAAATGGCTCTTTTTTACCTGAGGAAGCCCATGTAACCTCTTAAACCAAATGGGAAGACAAACTTAATGTTTTACAACTACTATTAATTGCCCTGAGTCAGTCATTTAACACTCATGCTTGTATTAGCCTTATCATTATGATTATATCAGTGTTCTTAAGGGAGTATTATAGTCTAATTTAAAAAAATCTAAATTTTTTTTATATTTTCAAAGTTTAACTATTTAAGAACTAGTGTACAAGAGGATTTTTCAAAATTCAAACTATTTTTTGAGGCATTTTTCTGACCCGGCATCCAAACTGGTTCAGTCGGAACTTATCGAACAAAAGACATTAGGGAAACTTTAAACGATACCCACGACTTCTCAGGTTCTACTGGACCCATTTACTTGAAATTTTTATAGAGTCTTCTTTACAGGCTTGTATATGGTTGGAACCAGCCCTATCCCCAAATTTTTATTTTTATTATTTTTAAAAAATTCTAAATAGTCAGAAAAAGTGATCAAAAAAATTTTTTTCTCTCTCCATTTTGTGAAATTGTGTTATAAAGTGGGCACTTGTACTCCTGTACAGAAAATATTAAAAATTGATAACTTCAAGCACTCGTTTGAAAGTTCAATGACTTGCCCTAACGTGAGCCTCATCCTCTTCGAGTTTGTTATAACTAATACTGCACGATTTTCCCAAGATTCTAAAGTGTTAACATTTTTTGTGAGCACAATCATATAACGGAAAACATATTTCAGCATAAACGTCAGCGCTTGCAGTCGTGCAGCGAGTAGCCTTCAAATTCAATTACTAAAATTGAAATTGAAATCGAAACTTGTATTGTGTGCAAGTAACTACAACTCGTACAATTCGAGGATTTTTTGTATTTTTTCTTTATACTGTTCTCTTTTGATATGATTTCATATTTTATAATGCTTGGAATTTTTTTAATTTTTTTACACCTTGAATGAAAATTGTATAACCCAGCAGGAAAATATTGGTGTATCTGGCAGTCTGTATATAGACGAATTAGTTTCTCAGTTTTTGAGTTATTGAACTGAAATTTTGCATGCGTCTTTTTCTCTGAAAAAAGCTACTTACTTGTTGGAATCGATGATATCGGATCACTATAGCATATAGCTGTCATACAAATTGAACGATCAAAATCAAGTCTTTGTATGGAGAATTTTTCTAGTTGCCAAGATATGTTCACGAAATTTAGTGTGGATTATTACTTAAGGCAAAAGTACTATCTCCGAAGAAATAGTTCAGTTTGGACTACTATAGCCTATAGCTGCCATACAAACTGAACGTTCAAAATCAAGACCTTGTATGGGAAATTTCTTTATTTGGCAATATATCTTCACGAAATTTGGCACGAGTTATTCTCTGTGATAATGGTACCTTTTCCGAAAAAATTGTTTAGATTGGATTACTATTTCACATAGCTGGCATACAAACAAAGCGAACAAAATCAATTTTTTGTATAGAAAATATTTCTATTTGTGAAGTAGAGTCGTTGCAGCCGAATTAAAGTTTTTTATTTTTTCCATATTCTTGTTTCGTATTTATTTGTGTTTAGTCGATTTCACTCTTGCGAATTTTCTTCTGTTGCATACCTGTATTTAACTTACATATACACTTACGTCTTCGCTTGTGCAAACACTTAAGTTCCTGCTTCTGTATCTCCTCCAAAGTTTTCTTAGCTATTACACTCATACAGCATTCCTTAAGGCTAGCGCACTCAAGCAACTTTCTCATCCTGCTTTGCAGCGAAATTCAGCACAAATTGTTCAAGTGGAAAATCTTTGGCATTCACTTTAGTGCTGAAGCTTTGTAGCGGAGTAGCAGCACTTTGGTAAGCCAAACATGTGCTAACATTGAACAAATATCTGTTTTTCATAGATATACTAATATACATATATATACATATACATATATAAATAAATATATAGATATACATATGTACTCGTATGTGTGTATGTGTAGTCTTGCACGTTTGTAGACACGCAACCGTTAAGTAAACACTCAGACAGGTGAAGAGGTGAGCAAGTCAAGCGCTGTTGCAACTTCACGTTGTGCAACTCAAAGCCAAAATTGTTGAGAAAACTACACATACAAAGCCGAAATGCTGCTGTAGTGGTGTTTAGCTTTATATCTGTTTATATATATATAACTGTACATATGTATGTATGTGTGTGTGTGGGAGTTTGCATGACCGCTTGCGCGTCCTGAAAACCCAATGTGCCGCTGTACAAATTTACTCAAGCATACTCAGCACGGCCAGCTGGCGCGGCTGCGGCACGTCCAGGTGCCAAAGTGGCAACTACCAGCTGCCAGTTGTGCACACACATGCGCGCCAACGCCGCCTTTGCGCTGTCCGCACTCGGACGCTTCGCTGCACTTAACTGCACAAAATGGGCACAAATGTTTGCGATTACATTTGGGAGTATCAAAAGCGAAGCAAAAAAAAAAAAAAAAACAAAAATATGCAGAACCGAAATAAAAACACAACAACAACACGACAAACTCAAAATTCCATCAAGTGTTGCACTGTGGCAGGCAAGCAAATATGAAAAGCGCATACTCAACGGCACGGCTAGGCAAACATTTGTGGCACAAAGGCGGCTCAGCAACTCAGGTGCGCAAAAAAATGTTCGGCAATTTCTTTTATTTATTTTTCATTTTCACCATTTGCACCTGAAATGCGCCAAAGGTGCCCTAAATTGTGCAACAGGAGAACTGAGAACTGTGAATTGCATATGCTGGCTCGCATACTTTTTTGTTGTGTTTGTATATCCCCCTGCTTTTTGTAAGAAACAATTTCCGTCCCCTACTCGCTCCACTCGAATGTCTAGTGTATGTTTCGGCCGCCGAGTGAAGGCCGTTACTTGCCATGTTGCTTATCCATTCACATGCCACTCACATTACACACACACATACATACATATACACGCACATGTATACTTGTGTATGCCGTTTCGCCCGATAATCGCTGCAATTTTCGTTAATGCATTTCTAAGCATTGGATTATAATTGATTGCATTCGATGTGTAGCATACACTTGGGCGCACACCGGCTGCCATACAATACAGGCTTGTGTATGTTTGTGTGCGCTTCGCAGCTCTCAACCATTGCACAATAAGTTATGCGCTTGCAATTGCTTGCAGCTTTAGCTTTACCGTTAGTTGGTTGGCTTTTTGCACGTCACGTGAAATTACATAAATATTTATGGCGTTTGCGCGAAGACATTAAAATCAATCAGTCTTAAGTTCACTTAATGCACTTAATCCATTTTGCCATTGCCAGTAATTATTTGCTGGGATAATTGAATTTGTTTATTGTGCCAGCGACGTGAGTGCTTATGCTCTTATATCATATTTGTCAACGCGACGCAGTTGTGCGGGATAATGTAGTGAGTGCTTGATAGTTCTTTGCGGATGAAGTGTTCATTATGAAAATTGTATTAATTGAAGGGGTCAAAATTTAATTGCAACGTGTACTCCATTAAGTTTTTTAGATAAATATCGAACTTAATTATTTATTGATAAATATCGGTTTATCCAAAATATCGATTTCTTATAGAATCAAAAAAAGTAATCGTTTATTAGAAAAAAAACTATTATATTTAGCTTTTTTTCGATAGTTATCGAAGTTAATTATGTATCGATAAATATCGATTTATCGAAATATATCGCTAAATAATAGATTCCAAATACAAGGCAGTCGTTTATTAAAACTAAACAATTCGATTAGCTTTTTTCGATAATTATAGAAACTAATTCTTAATCGATAAATGTCGGTTTATTGAAATACAACAATTTATAATAGAATCTAAATAAAAAGTAATCGTTTATTGGAAACTTAGCTATTCTATCGAAGTTAATTGTTTATCGATAAATATCGGTTTATCGAAATATATCGATTTATAATAGAATCCAGAATAAAATTTATCGCTTATTAGAAACTATTATGTTTTTTCGGTACTCATCGAATCAATTTATTTTCGATAAATATCGGTTTATCGAAATATATAGATTAATAACAGAACTCACATTAAATGTAGTCGTTTATTAGAAACTCGGCTCTCTTTTAATTTGTTGACAACCTTGTAATGCAATTCAAAACTTATTTGCTTATAGAAATAACTGCTATACTACGGGCAACACCTGTTATCGAACTTATCGATAACTTTCCCAAACTGCAGTATTTCATATAGGTCATGTATTAGCTAAACTTGGCAGCTATAGATTTCTGAAATTTTGAATAATGCTTAGATGTGATTCAAAAATGTCGTTATCAATAATATTTGGTTAAATATTGTTGTTGTGAATTTCGAATCGGAATTCCGTTGACAATTTTAAAGCAAACGCTTAATTGTTTTCAAGTGAAACTTTCTAAGTTTCATTCTGAAATATAGTAATCAGCACTTTAACCATAAAGAATAAGGTTAACACTAGTTTACAGTCATTTTTCGACTCTGATCGTAGAGGCTATTTCTTGCTACTTTTGGGGTTCCTAAAATTGAAAATGATAACACGTAGGATTTTTTGGGTTTTAGTCAAGGGTTATAGGGGTCACATCACCATCAATTACTAAAATGACAAAAATTGCTGTACTTGATGGAAAATGTTTGAACGCAAATACATAATCTGGACACTTTATATCCTCCACAGATCTTCTAATACATCATCCAAAGTTTTTCGCTCAGATTTTTTGAGTACTGTAATTTTGAGCAGCGCAACTGTAAGTTATCACACAAACCCGAAAGTATATTTACTGTGAGGTATGGGTAAAATGGTTAATTGCCAACCGAAAGGTTATGGCTTCAAACTCTTACGATATCAAATAAATATTATAGAAAACAACTTTTCTTTCCTTTCTGATAACCGGAGCAGACGAGACTAAACTTTGAGCGTGACTTTAATATATCCTTCAAATCGATTTATCGTGGCAATTGGTAATAAAAGGACGGCGCCATAATCCACACAGCGTACCCATGCAAACAAATTCGTGTTTCACACAGCAAGGCATCAAATACGCTTTCACAGGAATAAAGAATGTCATTGATATCCCGAATTGTTTTTAAATTCCATCTAATTCTTTAACTCCAGTACACAAATCAGGAAGAAATTAATGTAACGAGGTAAAATTTTGCACAAATAATTCCTTCAAAGTATGCCACCATATATCAAAAATGGCTCAAACCCAACAAAAACTTTACAACCCCTCAGGTACCGAATATATGGACCCCAGTATATATAGTTGACTTGAATCGGGTGAATACGGGAAGCTCTCACTATACCAAATATGAAGATTTTTGAACTTTCAGGTGATTTAATGCTGCGTACATCGGCCATTTTTTGAGTTATCTCAACCAAAATTAGAGAGCGTATTTTTCGCTTAACTGTATATCTTTGTGCCTAAAGTAGATAGAATTGTGCTAAAACTTGACCTAGTCCCCATATTATTATTACCCGGATTTTCAGACATCCGGCTGATTTTGCTCCATATTATTGGTCTTTGTATGTAAGCTACCTTGATGTTACTAGGGGAACATTTTAGTATTATAGTATGCGGCACGGTAATATATAGCCGATAAAATCAAGTCGATACTACCCTAACTCCCATATCCCTTTCTTACTTGTTTCAATATACATCTCTATTTACTTATCCTTTCTTTTTTTTGTTATTCTTGTTTTTTCAGATTAGCGTTTTAGTTTTTAAATTGTGAATGTGGGAAAAGTGTTATCTTGAAAACGAAACGAATTCAGTTTGAAAGCTTAGGAAAGTACTTTGGTTTGAAGTAATAAAATATATTATATATATTATATACCTTATATACTATTTCTATATTTACTCATAAGACTGTCTGCTTATGCTGTCAAATTTGTAAACACTAATGAACTTATGCACCCAAAAATCAAAAATTTTAGCCACAATAAATTTAACGAAATTGTTATTCTAAGAAAAACCACGTGACTTGTGTGATTTCTGCGGTTAATTTGCGACAGCGACACATTTCTGACTTACTTGTATAAGCTGTTCTACTAAGAAGCCAGCTCTTATTATAGAAAATCAATTTGCCAAACCAAATAACATGCGCAAACACGCACAGCCATAAGCTACCACAATGGCACTCGCTGTGCCAAAGGGTTATTAACGCAGTTAACATAACCGCAGCTGCGCAAAACAACCACGCAACAACAACACGCACGCGTAAGCAATTACCACCAACGCCGAATTATAGTATAAATTATTAATGAGCGTCAAAATGTAACCGCAAGTCAAACTTGCTAACCCCCAATACATACATATACACATACAAATTATGAGCTCATCCATATTAATATGAAAATGCCAGTTGTGCATGGCGTATGAGTAACATATGAAACCACAATGGCGCTCACCTGCTTGGTTATGCACATAACCATACATATATGCATGTAGCATGTGTAAATGTAAATAGCTGTCACGCTGCCATGCCACTCGCGCAATGCCGAAATGTTGCACAAATTAATTTCCGTTTTTTCGGCTTGCAGCTCTAAACCCACCAAGGAGTATTCAAAGAATTTTGTAAGCGTAAGCGCTGAAATTAATAACGCATAATTTTCGCCAAAAATTCACTACACATTTTTCGTTATGAAACGCAGCCAGCAGCTCTATTTAAGCAGCTAGCTGAAGCCACACGCTTATGTTGCCTGCCACATGCTTATGTTGCCTGCCACACTGCCTCACTGCTACTTATGCCTGTTGATGAGTAGCGGTTATGTGCATATTTTTATGAGAAATTCTCACGAAATATTTTTGATGGCAAAGTATTTGGTTTTAACTCAACGCTGTGGCATCAACTTCGTCATATCATATTTTTAGCGGCAGCTACCGAGGTGGTAGTGAAGTGCGTAAAGTGATTATATTTGTGGTGCAGAAAAAGTTGACAATCCCTTGAGCGCGTTGTGGAGAGGTGTAAGAAGGCTGCGATTGATATTTTTGTTAGTGTTGTTGCTTTAGGTATAGATTTCATGCCGCAAGTACTTGCTACTGTTATTTATGTAGTTTTTAAACATTGTTACTGTGCTTTTTTGGCAAGAAGAAGAAGTTGACTGACACTCACGTAAAGTATCAACGCAGCCGAAACTTGTAGACTTTTGTTATCTCAAAGTAAATTGTTACTTTCAATACTTCTTCGCTTTCAGTCTTTACCTTACATTCGAAAACAATTTTGGTATAAAGGAAAATTATGAAATTTTATTTAAGTCAGATAAATTCTCTTTTAAGTAGAGAACTCGTGGGAAACCTTTGTGACTTAAATGCGGAGAATAGGCAAAGTTGAGGAAAGAGGTATCATTGATTTTTTACACGTTGTGAATTATAACCTTGTGCTGCAGCATCAATTTTCTTCGTGAAGTGAAAAATATCTTACCCTCAGCTTAAGTATGGATTTTGGGTTTTCATTTTGGTAAGAATTTTGGTAACTTGCAGGAATTATTTTGAATTCTGACAGCTTTTCTTTAGTGACGTATTGAAATAAACTTTACTTCAGAAATCTGAAAGCTTCGCACTATAAAACGTTCAAAAAACTAATCCTCTCAGCGCAACAGGCGTTTTTTCTTTTTTTTTTTATAGCCGCTGAGATAGCACAGCAGAGTTATCCAGTCCAGCACATGGACTTTTGACTCCTCGCTCAATGAAATTTTCGAAAGAAAGCAAGAACTTGAGCAATCTTATCTTAGAAAATTTGTAGGCTAGAAAAAAAATAAATTTCTACACAAAAATCTTTCATAATTCAACCAATTAATCCACTCAGCGAACTAAGTTACTCTCTCTTTTTTAATAGTGTTGACCACTCGAAAAAGGCCAACTCGAATTAGGCCAGTGTTGAATTCTTCGCACGATTGAGGTCTCGGTCATAGCTAGTCTTTATATATTGTCACCTAGAATATCATAAAATAAAAATCGAAAATCGCTGTCAGATATAATAACCAATATATTAGGTAGTCGAAAAAGTCTTTTCGTATTTCAAATTCAACTTAAACTTTTTTCTTATTTATAATAACACATAAATTAACAAATATGTACCATTTTGGTTTACCATTTTTTGCCATTTTCCGCTAGAGACATTATTCCATCAGTGTAAATCGAAATTTCAAAATTTTCAGAACGGAAACGAGCGAACCGTTGTTGTACTACCCGAAGTGGCATTCTTCCCTTTTTAATAGAAAAAATTAATATTTGAACAGCTGTAACTTTTTTTCAACTTCCCCGAATTAATTTTTTGGTTAAATGAAGCTCATCTTTCCAACATTAGATGCTATGATACAATGTGATTGGTAGCACTGATATGAGATATATGACTGCAACGACAGCTATTGACAAAATATTAAGAGACTTTTTCAACCACCTTTGTTTTAATATGAGTGGTTTCTATTATAACGTTATTCCTTCGCTTGTAAACTTATGAATAGTGATATTACGTTATTTTGTATTTTAGGTGACGATGTAAGCTTTAAGAACTATCAAAAGAAATTCTTAAGAAAAAAAAATCAAAAATTAGAAATAGTCATCTATGCAGTCGCCCTCAAAATAATCTCCCTTTACTATAATACACTTATACCATCTTTTTTCCAATTTTCGAAACACTTTTCATAAGCACTTCTTAGGATGGCCTTCAATGCGCGTAGCGATTCACGTTTAATGTCTTCAGATCAATCAAAACGGTGTCTCTGGAGCAGCCGTTCGAGTTTACTGAATAGCCAGAAGGTACAAGGAGTTAAATCTTGGCTAATTTGACGAAAAACTCATGAAGAATCATTGCAGTATGCTACGGTGCATTATCGTAATCCAAAAACCAAGAATAGTCGGCTCATAATCGCAATCTCTTATTACAAGCAGCTTTGCCCAAACGACGCATAACACTCCAATAGTATTTCTTGCTGACCATTTACCCGATCGGAAAGAATTTTGAGAGCACCGCACCTCGATAATCGAAGAAAACTGTCAACATAATCTTTTTGTCCGGCTTTGGCGTTTTTTTCGACTTCGGTTCACCTTTGCCACGATATTTTGGCTATTTCTGTTTCCTAGTCGTAAGTATTGATCGAACACTCATCGCCAATAATAAAACGTTTCATGTCATCCTGGTAGTTGGAAAGTATTGTTTCATAGACGTTGACGTGAAGCTGTTTATTGAAAAAACTGAGTGATTTTGGAGCCAATCGCGCTTTCACTTTTCTTTTTCCCAAATGATCTTTCATAATGAGATTCACTGATCCTTCCGATATTCCAACGCCCGTACGATCTCTAACTGTTAATTCTCGTTTATCAAGCATCAATTTCTTCATTTTATAGATATGTCGATCATCAGTTGAATCAACATCTCTCAACATCGTTCTGGACGTGATTCGTTGACAACGCGGTCTGGCCTTTCGTTGAATAATTTCTACCAATCAAAAACACTTGCTCGCGACATGTTATATGAGTTTCCCAATGCTGATTACGTTTTCGGATGTTGGCCGTACACTTTTCGTGGCAAACTCGTCTACTATTTCATTGCCTTCGATGCCTTAGCACGTAGTAGAAGTTGCTTGTTTCTAGCAGCACTTTCCCTTGCCTTGAACCTTCTTTCCCAGTTGAATAGTGGGATCATATAGTCGGTGCTTGCTAAATTTCCATTACCCGAAGGGCTATGCCCGAAAGTTCTATGTATATGTAAATTCTCCTGCAGTCAGTAGTCGTCCCGCCGATTTTTCTGCGCAGTTTTCAGCGAAGAGGTCTATAGATGACAAGTTTAGTACCAGTTCAAGAGCCGCCATTGGACTAGTTTTCAAATTTCCTGTTATGCACAGCTCAGTGACCCTCTAAGCCATTTTCATTGGCTTCCGGTTGGTGGATTTCCGTACGCCAGTTCACCATACTATTGCATCGTAGAGCAGAATTTGTCTTACAATTGTTGTATACCAGTGCATGAGAGAGGGACACGCATATAAAGCATTGCTACCTTTCCTCACTGTTTTTTCCTGTATGCTGTCCAAGACTATCCCAAGGTACTTGGTGCGGACCTTGAAAGAGAGTTGTATCGCATTTATTGAAGGGAACACCCATAGATGAGTTTTATGCTTTCTTGTGAACACAAGCAGATCCGTTTTCTCTGGTTTCAATCCTAGATCGGGTTACGAACCCCAATTCTGAACTATCTAAAGGCTTCTGATTCAGCGCTGTAGAGCAGGATCAACACCTATTGACTGAGTACTGTTCAGAACAGATTCCGTAGAGACGTTGTTGAAGGCGTCCAGAAATGTCTAGAAATTCTCCAAGAGCATATTCTTTATATTCAAGAGCTCTTTTAATATTAAATATTCTTTGAAAGTAGTACTCAGGTTTATTTACCATCTGAAGACCCTATAATACCCCGCAAACTGATACTATAAAAACGTTCGGAAATTTAATATTATAAAAACCGTGTAAAAGTAAAAAAAAAAATAATTTTTTTTGTGAGCTCTTGAAACTACTACCGTTCTTTCGTTTATTATCACAACTAGAGCCTCGCAAAGCTTTTGAAGCAATTTTTTCCAAGTACGTGTGGTTTTTAGCTCTAACGGTGTGATATTGAAATGAAATCTCTCTCCACATGCATGCATTTCTGCAAAGCTTCTCCCGAAACACCTTTAAAAATATTTCAATAATAAAAGCGCACGAAAATCCAGCGTTGCCATTATAGAGTTTGCCGCAATTGTGTCAGCGCTACAATACAAACAAACAATGCTTGAAAATCACAAAAGAAAATAAATTGCATTTAGTAATTGCGAGTGCATACATTTCTCACATTGGCTTCTCACATTGCTTTCACACAGTTTTTTGTTGTATTTTTTTATTTTATTTTATTTTGTTTTTGTTTTTGTGCGAGCATTGCATTATTATTGTGTTTATTATGGTTTCTACAGTATTGCGGTTGCCTTTTAATTAAATTTTCAGTTTATCTATTAGCAGCAAAGCATCCGACATCCGACACGTGTTGTTGGCTTCTATTGTTGCAGCATTTCATTTAATTTAATTTTATTTATTTCATTGAATATTTGTTTTGCATGTGGCAATTGGACAAATACTAAAGACAGAGTTAAGTGAATAAATACACCAGCTCAAAGACAATTCTTTCATAGAAAAAGTCATCAGTGTGCATAGATTTTCAGATTTGCTGGCTCATATTGCGCCGCAGTTCTTTGTTCTGATTCAATATTTATATTTGCTGAGATTTTGGACCTCTCTCTACTTTTTTAAATGCTCAAAACCCGAAAGAAAATATTTGTTAGTTTGGTAGAAAGGAAGGATAAACTTTAGTGTTGAACTGTTTAGTCGAAGAGACCCATTTCGCGATCTACCTCGAACACGGGACTCCTCCTTTTTGACTTCTTCCCCCTTTTCGGCAGCGGTATATTTGTATAGCGCAACCTATGGAGTAATATTTATTTTTCAGTGCTTTCAAATACGCTCCACCTTACTCGGTTCAAAAAACGGAATTAGAACAGGATACAAACATGTTTTCACCATAGTTAACCTACACCCAACATTCGTTCCGCCGTTTTAAGTTTGTTTTTCTCCAACTTTTGTATAAAGCTAATTCAATAGTGCCAAAGGAACTCAGTATTAGCGATCCAAGGTTCAACTTGTTTACCTTCTACTTCTATACCTCATGCACCTAGAATGCTTATAATTTCATCTGTTTTTTATATAATAAATTTTGGCTAATTTAGTTTTGATTGACCAATCTGATCTCAGATCGTTTGTATTGCCCCTCTTTGGACAACATATAAATGTACGTTCCGCATAAAGAGAATTTTTGCTTCGCAATCGTTGCTGATCATCTTAACTTTGGCCTATATAATCGAATTATGGTTATTAGGCTTGGAATTGCTTTATTTATGTGGTACTGCTTCACTGCTTTGGCAAAATATTTTCCACGTGGGAGAAAGTTCACTATTACCGGAGATATACACCATCTATTCTGGCTCTTTTTTGGTTTTGTTAATTGTATTGTTGCACATAATGTAGTTATAGTGTTCAATATAGATGTATAAAATTTTGGGGTTGCTAGTAGTCGTAGTCTCATGTTTTTAATGGGTCTTCTGTAGATATATTACCTCCCTTTTCTCGATTAGAGCCGCTTTTGTCATCATATGGAAAAAATTTGGGTTATACAAGTAAAAGTAAAACTTTTAATAATTTAAGCACGGTCTGAATTTTTCGAACTTCATGCACGAAAACTTTTCTCAAAAAAGATCATCTGAGTTAAAGGGAAGAGTTACCTGTATTCTGTAGCTGTATTAATTGAGGAATGGTGGTAGATATTTTTACCTGAGCAAACTGTATAAACAGTTTAACAATTTACTCTTGAGTGTGAATCTGTTTCCCAGAAGACGTTTAATTTTTAGAAAAGTCTATGAAGATTAGAAGTTTAAATGTTCCACAGAGAAAGTTTTAGTATTAGAAGATTGTTTTCTTTTCAAATTCTTCTTTTAACAATTTATTTGCTGTCCGTTTTCAACTCGGTTAAGGTTCTCGAAATGCTGCCGGCCACTGCAAAACTGCTGAGGTTGAACGATGTCCAAATGTGGTCGATAGAAATATCTTGCTTATGTGTAATATTTTTTTATAATATTTTTATTCAAGCAAAAATTTTTAATTTAAATTTCGGGAGTAAGCCCATTCATCAAAAAATTGTTTTTTGTTTAAGTTGGTATGACCGTCAGTGCCAACTGTGTCAAATGTCACATCAAAATAATCATTAGTGTTTAATATACGTTTGTCATTCTGAAGTACATAAAGTTCCTTCGCTATTTTTACAATGAGTGAAATTATTCAACAAAGAAGTTCTATTTAATCATTT
>CM050323.1:52066521-52102251 GCA_027475135.1 Bactrocera correcta
CTGGACGACTTTCGAGCTTTTGAACTGATGAAAATATTAAAAAAAGTAAAGGATATGGCGCTTGAAAAACGTCAGACAAGTGTTAGAGAGATGGCAAGAGAGCTAGACATCCCTCGTAAGACCGTTCGAATCATATGATTTGATGAATGATTTTGTTCATTTGTCCCGATATAGTTGAATTTTCTTCATAGAGTACCGTAAAGAGGTATCTTTGGACAAGCTTTATCATGCAAAATTCCGATCACACATTCATGGAGAGTTTTATAGCTGCCGTTGAGACATGGGGTTATGAGTTTGACATGCAAGCAAATAAGTCAACAATCATCGGAATGGAGGGAAATAACGAGCCGAAACGAAAACAAAAAAGAAACCTCAAAACTCAGAGCGTGCAATACAGAATAGTTGTTGACTCGTGGTAATAGACGTAAGGCTCGGAATTAAGAGTTTACTAATTTTTTTTCTTTGTGGCGGAGAGAAGAATTTAAGAATTTTTCCACCAAAGAATGCAGCGCAACACAATTGCAAATGCGTCAGACGTCGTTATAGCGCAGTTTGTAACACAAGCACTGTTAATTTATTTGAATAATTGGTATGGTTTGTTCGAGTCACTACTCGTTAACCATTGGCGAACCGAAGACAGCAATTACCATAAATATGATTTAAAAAAGTTGTTTCGGGTGTAATGTATTTACATTTTACTGAAATATTGTTCGATCTTTCATCGAATATAATGCGAGTATTTCAAGACTTATAAACTTGTGTGAAGTTATCTAGTTGATAAAGGCGTAAATAGTCTTCAGGTCGAGTTGGAAAATACTTTGCACTATACTTTAAGTTTCTACAATGCATCAATGGGTTGAAGTACTCGATATGTTGCTTTCTATAATTGCGTATACTTTTTCTCTACTTCTTATTCTCCTTCTCTACTTTTTCACTCCTTATTCTCTTTCTCTACTTTTTCACCAACAAGAATTCATGGCAATTATCCACACATGCACAATTTCTTTCTTTGGCCAAGATAATTATGATAATTACGATTGCTTCATCTACATTTCTAACCACTAACTACATCTTTCTGCTGCAGCACACTATTACTAATCTAACTGTGTGTTAGTCCTTTTACTCGATCTCCCTCAACCAGTTTTTGTCACGCTCACCATACGACTCGACGACGTTAACCCAGGTCTTTGTGAGTTTCAAATAAGAAAGAGAAGTGAAAACATGCACCGAATGTGTTCGGTCCCATTTCATGGATTAATGTCATGTTTGGCTTCCTTAATTCGATTGCTGTCATTACGAATTGGCACTGATGATAATGCTAAGCTACGAATATCAGATTATCGAGCAGCAGCTGGTTTTTAGCAATGCTTTTGCTTTTACCACACTATATACATGTATGTGTGTACATATGTACTGTAGAGTAAACCTCCACATATGGTTTGGTATATGTACAAATATAGTGGCAGAGAAATGCTTATACATATGTGTAAGCATACATATATAAATATATCCTTAAGCTTGCGGTGGCTCTAAGTAAATTTACACATATGTCCATATGTATATTGAAGTTGTGAATTTGTATATATGTATATATGCAGTTGAAATAATATTTACTTACATGTGTATATGCATACACTCTCACATTCCATAAAAATATATACAAATATTATTTATGGCACATATGTTTACACATTATATACAGACACTTAAAGCGAATTAAGCCATTATTGTGTGTTCCAAGAATACAAACATCCATTTTATTGCGGTAAATATTGAATTTCGCCGCCTTTTCAATGAAATTCGCAGAAAATATTGAATAACTTGAGTGGCAAAATTTGTGTACACAGGTGCTGCTAACTGCCCACGCAGCGATTGATCACATAAGCCTGCTTAAATACATAAGTATACACTTTAATATACATATGTATACATTGACATATGTATATATACAAATTTAATACGGCAAAATTATATCTGAGCCTGTTATTATGTGATCTCAAACACGTATTTTCCGTAAGCTGATAGCTTAAAATCACTCATTTTTGATGTATTGTAGAAAATAACGGACTAAGACCATTGAAAAGTTATTACCAAACGCTTGCCATCAATTTTGACAACATGAAATGACGTCACAGTAACAGCTGGTGGTCGAAAATGGCTACATAACGTCATTAAATAGGTTTGACGTATGTATACTTGGTTCCCTACAAGTGCCTTGATACTTTGACGCCATATACTATATACATACATATGTAAGTGCTTATAAATATTATATATTCTGAATTGATATGCTATAGGAAATGGAAAAGTCTACAATACTATATAATCAGATCCTAAAGTGTGTATGTATATTTGAAAATTTGAGGCGTGAACCCGTCTACCAAGCGATTTTTAGTGCTTCAATTTCAATGATACACTCATGTGCCATTGAGAAATATCGCCGAAAACCGAGCGAAGAGCGCTGCAAAAGGTTTGGATATCTTTGAAATTCTCTATTCCTGTGAAAGTACATTCGATGCAAATTGCCTAGCCAGCATGAGTACTTTCTTTTGCATTGCCACCATTGACTAGTCATTTCGTGACATAACACATTCACCAAAATTGGTTTTCAATAAGTCGATTGTGACATTCACTGTGTGGCTTCGTTCTGTTGAAACCACATATTGTCCAAGTCCATATCATTCAATTCGGAACAAAAATATTCAGTTTTCATTGAGCGGTAGCTATTCCCATTCATCGTAACCTTGATCATCACCCATAAACCGTATAAACCGTATTTTTTCGGAATGCAATGGTGACTTATGGCGTACGTGTGGATTGCTGTCTGACCAATAACGCATATTTTTCTTAGTGATGAAGCCATTCAGCCGGAAATGAGCTTCATCGGTGAAGATGATTTTTCGATGAAAATCCGGAGTTTCAAGTTGTTGCTCAGCTCAATTTTTGAAAATTCGAAGATTCTGATGATCAAGCGCCTTTATGTCTTGCATCAAGTTGATCTTATAAGGATGTTGGTCAAGCTATTTTCGCAAAATTCGCCACAGAAATGCCCAGCGATTGAGAACGTCTTTTGAGAGACTGATTGGGGTCTTCCTCAATTGATACGCTAACGGAAGCAATATTTTCGACACAACTTGCACTTCTTTGTCTCACTGGCACGGAAACATTTTAACTGGGTCTGTGGATTAAAAGTGTTTTCACTAGACGCTCAATTATTGATCTGACAAGACGATTATGACGACCATAATTTGGACGTAGCGGTCTTAAAGTTGAGGCCACTGACTCCGAATTTCGGTAGAAAATTTCAATAAACTCGACTCATTGTTGGATCGTATACCTCCCCATGATGAAAAGGCAAACCTTACTGCAGGGAAATATCAAAAGAGATGAAAAATATGGCGCCGTTTGTTGTCCCTATCGATCTACT
This sequence comes from Bactrocera correcta, assembly GCA_027475135.1. Classification (NCBI taxonomy): domain Eukaryota; kingdom Metazoa; phylum Arthropoda; class Insecta; order Diptera; family Tephritidae; genus Bactrocera; species Bactrocera correcta. The sequence goes on from CM050323.1 coordinate 52,069,949, forward strand.
TTTGTAGCGTCCTTATTAAAAACCCCGTTATGTGCCATTCATTTCATTCCTATTAACGAATTAAGACTTTTTCGATGATTTCGAAAGTTTTTCTATCTTTTATAGTTGTGAACTAGAGTCTTATAAGGGAGGTTGCCGTAACTACGGGTAAGTCAAAAATGTTGCTAGTAGTTGACAAAAAAATATATTCATACATACAATACGTGGTGTGTGACTTTGCTAAAATACGCCAAAAGGTAGGCAACGTTTTTTTAGGGTACGTTTTTGAACAGTTCTAACCTAACTTTTGCATTTTCTTTAAAATAACAAAACTGTGAGTTACATCTTAACTGTGAGAACATGATTTTTTAATGTATAAATATATAACTGCTAAGTAAATTTGATATTTCATAAACTCGAATAGCTAAATTTTTATTTAAATTTTTGCTCGATTTTCAAATCTAATTTCATCATGCTATAGAGCGCCTATAGTACTATATTTCGACGTTTTTCAATAACTACAAATACTTATTTAAATATGTGCTTATATTTATACGTATATATACTCCACATTATTGTCAGCTCGCTTGTGTTTTATATCGCATTTCGTTGCTATAATGCCGTTATAATGTGTCGAGGCTTTATCAACTCTTTGTGTTTCACAGATAATTCAATTTTGGTTATCAGCAAGCGGCTGATTTAGAATGACATATTTGTGTTAGTGGGTTAGTGCAATGTATGAAAATGAGAAAAATATTGTGGTAGAATATTTCTAAATATTTATATATATGGATATATGTGGGCGAAATATGACTGCGTAAATATAAATATAATAAAATATATATAAATATGTTTTTACATAACTAACTCTTTTTACATACGAAAGTTTTTTTTGCGAAATCATTCTGTTCTGGCAACAAAACAGCAACGCAAGCAAGCTGTGTTTTGCATATTTACTGATAAACCTGTGTATAAATGTAACCCTCTTTATTTATCGTTAAATAAAAGAAATAAATAAAAGAGCTTGGTTTCTATGGGCACGTGTAGATAATGAAAAAGAAGCCTTTATTATCTCTGTAATAACATTTTCCGCAGCGCTAAAAAGATTGCATATGCTGCACAATTTTTTATGTTTTCTTTTATAGTACATTAGGGTGACGCAAAATATAAGGTAAAGTTATAAATTTACTTGTTATGTGGTTTTCATGATTTTATGTGGGGAAACAATTTTTTATGAAGACATTCGGTTCCAAACTTTTTGTTAATTTTTTTATGAGTCATTTTTTGAAAAAAGAAAATTTTATGCTTTTGGGTATAATTTTAGGTGTTTAAATAGGTGGAGTTGCTGGCAATATTTTTAGGAATATAAATTTTCTTATATATTTTGTGAAATATACCTTAGTTAAGCTATTCAGTCGAAGTATTTCTTCTATTTCGCGATGCTTTCAAATATTATATAATATTACTTTTACTATTGCTTTTGCACCTTGTCAGCCTAAATGTAGGCAACGTTTTAATGGAAACAACGATTCAGTCGAATAATTTTTTTTTATTTCGAGATAGTTTCAAGTAAATATTACTTTTATTATTGCTTTTGCACCTTACCATCCTAAATGTAGGCAACGTTTTTAAGCAACCAACCATTCAGTCGAATTATTTCGAGTATTTCGCGAAAGTTTCAAGTAAATATTACTTTTACTATTGCTTTTGCACCTTACCAGCCTAATTGTAGGCAACGTTTTAATGGAAACAACGATTCAGTCGAATTATTTCGAGTATTTCGTGATACTTTCAAATAAATGTTACTTTTACACCTTGTCAGCCTAAATGTAGGCAACGTTTTTATGACATTAACTCAATAATATGAAAAATAAGCGTCGGCCAATAAATTTGCACATTTTGTTCCAACGAACTGCTGCATGCTGATTGTTGTAAAGTGCCATATTCTCTTCTCCCATATAAATTATATATCTGCTAAAGCCTTTATCATTCATGAAAATGCATCACATCACAGCTTACAGCTTTTACACAACAAAAAAACACCTCGTTTTCATAAAATAGTTACACATAAACAATGAAGCAGTAATTGGCACATATGAAACACACTATCTACATAAAGGTATATACATATGTATATGTAAGTGTGCATACGGGCCTTGGCAAATTGATACAGAATGTTCTGCTCTCGCTCAATTACTACTTCAGTATTCAATATCCTTACAAGTTGTCGTTCAATATGTTTCATTTCAATTAAGTTTTTAATTAAATATGCTAGCGTACTAACAAACATATGCATATATATGCATATATACATACATGTACATATAAGTATAGACAACTTGCGTAAGAGCAAAGTTTCCACTTTTCCATATGAGTTCGTGGAATGATTGCACCATCATATACACACATATATGTATATATATAAGAGTGTATATGTATATTTATACATATTTTCTACGTGCAATTAACGTATATATATATATACTGAACTTAGTGGGTTTCCCATCATTTGCATATCAAAAAGTCGCAAAGTAATTAACCGAATCAACATGAAATTGTGAGTGCGTTTGACTGTAATTATGGAAATGAGCGCAGCTGTACAATAATTCTTCAATATTTGCTTATGTGCATTTATAAATATTAATATGAGGCAATGTTTACTAATTTGAAGCCTAGTCTTCCTTGTGCTTTTGCAGTTAGATTGTCCTCGTTATCTAATTGTGACAGGAAATAATTAAGTAATTGGAGTGAGAGCTAAACTAATTTGTGCCAAAAATTAATTGCAGTGTGATAATATTTAATAATAAAATAAAGGGTGTTTTTTATGATAATATTTATTTAATAATAAAATAAAGGATGTTCTTTATGATAATATTTATTTAATAATAAAATAAAGGGTGTTTTTTTTAATTATAATATTTAATAACCAAATAAAGTGTGCTTTTTTAGACATGTGGTTTTCAGGAGGAAATAAAAGGCATATAATTTAACATTATACCCAAGAATTTAGATTTATTATAAAGATAAGGGTTTTCTGTTACGTTTTATAACCGATCGCCGCGGCTGACTCGAATGAATTCCTGCCGAAAGGCACTTTTAGCTGATATCGAGGTATATGTCATCAATGACGCGCCGAATATTCTCTTCCAAGGTGTTAATCGTTATCTGCGTAGTGAAGTGATTTCATATAACCCCATAAAAAATAATTCGGCGGTGTTTAATTGTATGATCATGGAGGCCACAACAGAGGCAGACGCGAGATAATGCGCCCATCAAAAATTTCCTTCAATAAATTGTTTGTTTCATTGACTTATGACACGTAGCGCCAATTGGAATTAAAGCTCGTTTACTTCAATATCCTCCAAAAATATCAGATACCAAAAATAATTAATAAATTCTCTAAGCATTCCCCATTCACTGCAACATTATAGCATTAGTCCCTTTTTAAGAAAATATGGACTACAGCCGCAAAACATCAAGAAGTAGTTCCTAAAAATATTGATTTCAGACATTCCATTTTTCATCCTAAAAATTATCACAATTTTGTCATTAGTCTAGGGTAACCTTGTGGAACCCTATGATTATATTTAGATGTAAGTACATAAATCTCAAACAAAAGTCTACATTACGAACTTATAGTACTAGAAACCTAACCATTTTCGAAGTGAACTTCAAAACTCCTCGCACCTCAAACACACCTCATTTCAATCCGTTTGTGACTTTTCCCCTTTCAACCAGCAGTTATTTACTAAAACTTCGTTTAATGACAAACCTGTAAATAGTAAATTTTAGTCACGTCAGCAATCTGAGAGCAAACGAAGCAAAATGAATTATTTAATTGAATGCACAGCGACATCATCTTTGACGTGCAACAACTACCCATTTATTTACCTACAATTTATTTAGCTAACATTTGTTTCATTTGTTTTCAATCAACACTGATTGATTGCCATGTCACTGCATTCTGATTGACAAAGTCTCACGGGGTGGCGTGTAGGAAGAAGCTTGGGAAGTAGAAACTTTGACAAAGAACTTGTAGAGAATTGCATGAAAACATAAGCACACATTATATTATATGCATATATGTACATATATATATAATGAGTGTACATAGTTCCATTGTGTTGCTATGTATTTGTGCACCTCACCACAGCTCCGAGCGTAGTTGTTGCTTTCCTTAGAATGTCAAGTACTTGAGTTCATTTCAAATACAAGTTTCAACAAGTTTCAATCGTATGAATTTCAATAAAGCAAATATGTTTATACATTTTGTTGGTTAGTATGATCTGAATGAGCTGTAAGTACATATCGTCACTTAAAATGCAAAAAAACGCATCATCAAAAATATCGAAATTGAGTTTTTTATTGCTTACGCTCATCATATGACATATATTTAGCAATAAGATAAGATTTTCAGCTTCCACTGTCAGATATAATCAATATATAACCATTTTATAACTAGTATATAACCAATATATAAGCACTATATAACCAATGTATAACCAAAATATTACCACTTTATAACCAAAACTCAAATTTCGTTTCAATATGAGTGGTTTTTATTTATCGTTTTTAAACTTATGAAATGTGATGCTACGTTATTTTGTATTTTAGGTGACGATTTACACATATGCATATGAGAAAATATTGCAATTCTTGCACTATTTGGACACAATTTAGTGTTGCGTGAAATTCAAACTTTTTCAGCTTTACTCTGAAATATTGCTTTTGTTGATGTTACTTTATATTTTATACATTTCCAGCTAAATATAAAAATATATTGATTAAAATATAATATTTTAGGAAAATGGTAGTGATTTTATATTTTCAACCGCCTAAAAGTATGCTTATATTTTTCTTTAGTCTTCACCTCAATCAGTCGTTTGATAACACGGTCATCTCAAAAGTCTACTAATAACCTTTTATTCCACCAAACATTTGCTCTTCGGTTAATAAAGTCAATTTTGATATTCAAGATGCTTGGCCTATGACATCTTAAGCATGAAAAGTATGTATGCCCACAATGAAAATTTTTACAACATCTCTAGAATATTGTTCTAAATTGTCAAGTTGAACCGAGTAATAGTTGAGGACTTGTGCGCTCGTGGCTAGCTAGACTAAGTGCACAGTCTCTAAATGCATTTTTCTCGAAATTGTGTTTTTAAAGTCGGTTGGAAACATTCTTCGCGAACTACTCAACCGATCTTCATGCAATTTTACATAGGTCTTTGGAAAAAAAAAAAATTCTCATAAAATATCTCATTTTTATATGAGAAAAAAAATTTGAAAAATTGCTGTGTTTTTACCTGAGGAAGCCCATGTAACCCCTTAAGCAAAATGGCAAGACGAACTTAATATTTTACAACTACTATTTATTCCCTCTGACCACTGATCAATGGCTTCACGATGGCATATTTGCTGAAACTCAACTCAACTCTAAATTTACAAAGGTAAACTTTAAAAGTCTTTTACGGTCCTCAGAGCATTCAGAACTAATCTTTTTTCTTCACTCTGTATTCTCAATAATCCTATTCAATAATTTTATAGGACTATTTCCTTATATTTTCACAAGAACCAGTCATTTAACGCTCACGCTTGTAACTAGCCTTGCCATTATGATTATATCAGTGTTCTTAATGGGGCATTTTTGGTCTCTATCAAGCGAATTTATGTACGAATTAGGGCCAAAGCAATCAAAAAGAGACCATTTTTAAAGGATAGAATTTAGTCAGTTACCTAGTTGATTAAAGGGAATAAATAATAATCAGGAACCTAAACCTCAATTTAAGTAGAGTATTACAAAGAGAAGGCGATCAATGTTTATCTATGATCTCTGAACATGTTATAAAGTGGGCACTTGTACTCCTGTACAGAAAATATTAAAAATTGATAACTTCAAGCACTCGTCTGAAAGTTCAGTGACTTGCGCTAACATAAGTCTCACCCTGTTTGAGTTGGCTATAACAAATACTGCACGATTTTCCCAAGATTCTAAAGTGTTAACATTTTTTGTGAACACAATCATATAACGGAAAACATATTTCAGCATAAACGTCAGCGCTTGCACTCGTGCAGCGAGTGGCCTTCAAATTCAATTACTAAAATTGAAATTGAAATCGAAACTTGTATTGTGTGCAAGTAACTACAACTCGTACAATTTGAGGATTTTTTGTATTTTTTCTTTATGCTGTTCTCTTTTGATATGATTTCATATTTTATAAAGCTTGGAAGTTTTTTCATTTTTTTACACCTTGAATGAAAATTGTATAACCCAGCAGAAAACGTCAGGGTAAGGGTATCTGCCAGTCTGTATACAGGCGAGCTAGTCTTTCAGTTTTTGAGTTACGGGTCTGAAATTTTTCACGTGTCCTTTTCTCTCAAAAAAGCTACTTACTTGTTAGAATCAATGATGTCGGATCACTATAGCATATAGCTGTCATACAAATTGAACGATCAAAATCATGTCTTTGTATGGAGAACTTTTTTAATTAACAAAATTTTTTCACGGAATTTGGTGTGTATTATTATTTAAGGCAAAGGTACTATCTCCGAAGAAATAGTTCAGTTTGGACTACTATAGCCTATAGCTGCCATACAAACTGAACGTTCAAAATCAGGACCTTGTATGGGAAATTTCTTTATTTGGCAATATATCTTCACCAAATTTGGTATAGATTATTATACAAGGCAAAGGTACCATCTTCGAAGAAATAGTTCAGTTTGGACTACTATAGCTTATAGCTGCCATACAAACTGACCGACCAAACTCAAGTCGTTGTATGGAAAACTTTTTTATAAGACAAGATATCTTCACGAAATTTGGCATAAGTTATTATCTATGATAACGGTACCTTTTCCGAAAAAATTGTTTAGATTGGATTACTATTTCACATAGCTGTCATACAAACAAAGCGAACGAAATCAATTTTTTGTATAGAAAATATTTCTATTTGTGAAGTAGAGTCGGTGCAGCCGAATTAAGGTTTTTTATTTTTTCCATATTCTTGTTTCGTATTTATTTGTGTTTAGTCGATTTCACTCTTGCGAAATTTCTTCTGTTGCATACCTGTATTTAACTTACATATACACTTACGTCTTCGCTTGTGCAAACACTTAAGTTCCTGCTTCTGTATCTCCTCCAAAGTTTTCTTAGCTATTACACTCATACAGCATTCCTTAAGGCTAGCGCACTCAAGCAACTTTCTCATCCTGCTTTGCAGCGAAATTCAGCACAAATTGTTCAAGTGGAAAATCTTTGGCATTCACTTTAGTGCTGAAGCTTTGTAGCGAAGTAGCAGCGCTTTGGTAAGCCAAACATGTGCTAACATTGAACAAATATCTGTTCATAGATATACAAATATATCTATATACAAATATAAATATATAAATACATATACATATGTATGTGTGTATTTGTAGTCTTGCACGTTTGTAGACACGCAACCGTTAAGTAAACACTCAGACAGGTGAAGAGGTGAGCAAGTCAAGCGCTGTTGCAACTTCACGTTGTGCAACTCAAAGCCAAAATTGTTGAGAAAACTACACATACAAAGCGGACATGCTGCTGTAGTGGTGTTTAGCTATATATCTGTTTATATACATATATATAACCGTGTATATGTATCTGTGTATGCGGGAGTTTGCATGACCGCTTGTGCGTCCTGAAAACCCACTGTGCCGCTGTACAAATTTACTCAAGCATACTCAACCCGACCAGCTGGCGCGGCTGCAGCACGTCCAGGTGCCAAAGTGGCAACTACCAGCTGCCAGTTGTGCACACACACGCGCGCCAACGCCGCCTTTGCGCTGTCCGCACTCGGACGCTTCGCTGCACTTAACTGCACAAAATGGGCACAAATGTTTGCGATTACATTTGGGAGTATCAAAAGCGAAGCAAAAAAGAAACAAAAATAAGCAGAAGCGAAATAAAAACACAACAACAACAACACGACAAACTCAAAATTCCATCAAGTGTTGCGCTGTGGCAGGCAAGCAAATATGAAAAGCGCATACTCAACGCCACAGCTAGGCAAACATTTGTAGCACAAAGGCGGCTCAGCAACTCAGGTGCGCAAAAAAATGTTCGGCAATTTCTTTTATTTATTTTTCATTTTCACCATTTGCACCTGAAATGCGCCAAAGGTGCCCTAAATTGTGCAACAGGAGAACTGAAAACTGCGAATTGCATGTGCTGGCTCGCATACTTTTTTGTTGTGTTTGTATATCCCCTTGCTTTTTGTAAGAAAAAATTTCCGTCCCCTACTCGCTTCACTCGAAAGTCTTGTGTATGTTGCGCCAGCCGAGTGAAGGCCGTTACTTGCCATGTTGCTTATTCCTTCACATGCCACTCACATTACACACACACACGCATTTGTATACTTGTGTATGCCGTTTCGCCCGATAATCGCTGCAATTTTCGTTAATGCATTTCTAAGCATTGGATTATAATTGATTGCATTCGATGTGTAGCATACACTTGGGCGCACACCGGCTGTCATACAATACATGTTTGTGTGTGTTTGTGTGCGCTTCGCAGCTCTCACTCATTGCACAATAAGTTATGCGCTTGCAATTGCTTGCAGCTTTAGCTTTACCGTTAGTTGGTTGGCTTTTTGCACGTCACGTGAAATTACATAAATATTTATGGCGTTTGCGCGAAGACATTAAAATCAATCAGTCTTAAGTTCACTTAATGCACTTAATCCATTTTGCCATTGCCAGTAATTATTTGCTGGGATAATTGAATTTGTTTATTGTGCAAGAGACGTGAGTGCTCATGCTCTAATATCATATTTGTCAACGCGACGCAGTTCTGCGGGATAATGTAGTGAGTGCTTGATAGTTCTTTACAGATGAAGTGTTCATTATGAAAATTGCATCAATTGAAGTGTTCAAAATTTAATTGAAGCGTGTATTCTATTAATTTTTGTAGATAAATATCGAACTTAACTACTTATCGATAAATATCGGTTTATCTAAAATATCGATTTCTTATAGAATCAAAAAAAGTAATCGTTTATTAGAAATTTTATTTATTATATTTTATATTTAGCTTTTTTTCTTATGTATGTATCGATAAATATCGATTTATCGAAATATATCGCTAAATAATAGATTCCAAATACAAGACAGTCGTTTATTAAAAACTAAACTATTCGATAAGCTTTTTCGATAATTATAGAAACTAATTCTTTGTCGATAAATGTCGGTTTATTGAAATACAACAATTTATAATAGAATCTTAATAAAAAGAAATCGTTTGTTGGAAACATAGCTATTCTACTACGTTAATTTGAAATTTATTGAAGTTAATTATTTATCGATAAATATCGGTTTATCGAAATATATCGATTTATAATAGAATCCAGAATAAAATTAATCGTTTATTAGAAACTAAACTTTTCTATTATGTTTTTTCGGTAATCATCGAATTAATTTATTTTCGTTAAATATCGGTTTATCGAAATATATAGATTAATAACAGAACTCACATTAAAAGTAGTTGTTTATTAGAAACTCAGCTCTCCTTTAATTTGTTGACAACATTGTAATGCAATTCAAAACTTATTTGCTTATAGAAATAACTGCAATACTACGAGCAACACCTGTTATCGAACTTATCGATAATTTTCCCAAACTGCAGTATTTCATACAGGTCATGCTTTAGCTAAACTTGGCAGCTATAGATTTCTGAAATTTTGAATAATGCTTAGATATGATTCAAAAATGTCGTTATCAATAATATTTGGTTAAATAATGTTCGTTTGAATTTCGAATCGGAATTCCGCTGACAATTTTAAAGCAAACGCATAATTGTTTTCAAGTGAAACCTTCTAAGTTTCATTCTGAAATATAGTAATCAGCACTTCAACCATAAAGAATAAGGTTAATACTAGTTTACAGTCATTTTGCGACTCTGATCGTAGAGGCTATTTCTTGCTACTTTTGGGGTTCCTAAAATCGAAAATGATAACACGAGGATTTTTTGGGTTTTAGTCAAGGGTTATAAGGGTCATATCACCACCATTTACTAAAATGACAAAAATTGCTGTACTTGATGGAAAATGTTTGAACGCAAATACATAATCTGAGTATTGTAATTTTGAGCAGCGCAACTGTAAGTTATCACACAAACCCGAAAGTATATTTACTGTGAGGTATGGGTAAAATGGTTAATTGCCAACCGAAAGGTCATGGTTTCAAACTCTTACGATATTAAATAAATATTAAATTAATAAAATTTTGCACGAATAATTCCTTCAAAGTATGCCACCATATTATCAAAAATGGCTCAAACCCAACAAAAACTGTACAACCTCTTAGGTACCGAATGTATGGACCCCAGTATATATAGTTGACTTGAATCGGGTCAAACGTTCCCTAAGCCCTCACATTACCAAATATGAAGATTTCTGAACTTTCGGGTGATTTTATACTGCATATATCGGCCATTTTTTGAGTTATCTCAACCAAAATTAGAGAGCGTATTTTTCGCTTAACTGTATATCTTTGTGCCTAAAATAGATAAAATTATGCTAAAACTTGACCTAGTCCCCATATTATTATTACCCGGATTTTCAGACATCCGGCTGACTTTTCACCATATTATTGGTCTTTGTATGTGAGTTACCTTAATGGTACAAAGGGAATATTTTAGTATGCGGCACGGTAATAGATAGCAGATAAAATCAAGTCGATGCTACCCTAACTCCCATATCCCTTTCTTACTTGTTTCATAATACATCTCTATTTACTTATCTTTTCTATTTTGTTATTCTTGTTTTTTCAGATTAGCGTTTTAGTGTTTAAATTGTGAATATGAGAAAAGTGTTATCTTGAAAACGAAACGAATTCAGTTTGAAAGCTTAGGTAAGTACTTTGTAGTACTTTGAAGTAATAAAATATATTATATATATTATATACCTTATATACTATTACTATATTTACTCATAAGACTGCCTGCTTATGCTGTCAAATTTGTAAACACTAACGAACCTATGCACCAAAAATCAAAAATTTTGGCCGCAATAAATTTAACGAAATTGTTATTCCTAGAAGAAACCGCGTGACTTGTATGATTTCTGCGGTTAATTTGCGACAGCGACACATTTGTGACTTACTTGTGTAAGCTGTTCTACTCAGAAGCAAGCTCTTATTATAGAAAATCAATTTGCCAAACCAAATAACATGCGCAAACACGCACAGCCATAAGCTACCACAATGGCATACGCTGTGCCAAAGGGTTATTAACGCAGTTAACATAACCGCAGCTGCGCAAAACAACCACGCAACAACAACACGCACGCATAAGCAATTACCACCAACGCCGAATTATAGTATAAATTATTAATGAGCGTCAAAATGTAACCGCAAGTCACACATATACATATACAAATTATGAGCTTATCCATATTAATATGAAAATGCCAGTTGTGCATGGCGTATGAGTAACATGTGAAACCACAATGGCGCTCACCTGCTTGCTTATGCACATAACCTTACATACATATATACATGTATGTGTAAATGTAAATAGCTGTCGCGCTGCCATGCCACTCGCGCAATGCCGAAATGTTGCAGAAATTAATTTCCGTTTTTTCGGCTTGCAGCTGTAAACCCACCAAGGAGTATTCAAAGAATTTTGTAAGCGTATGCGCTGAAATTAATAACGCATAATTTTCGCCAAAAATTCACTACACATTTTTCGTTATGAAACGCAGCCAGCAGCTCTACTTAAGCAGCTAGCTGCATGCCACACGCTTATGTTGCCAGCCACATGCTTATGTTGCCTCACTGCTGCTTATGCCTGTTGATGAGTAGCGGTTATGTGCATATTTTTATGAGAAATTCTCACGAAATATTTTTGATGGCAAAGTATTTGGTTTTAACTCAACGCTGTGGCATCAACTTTGTCATATCATATTTTTAGCGGCAGCTACCGAGGCGGTAGTGAAGTGCGTAAAGTGATTATATTTGTGGTGCAGAAAAAGTTGACAATCCCTTGAGCGCGTTGTGGAGAGGTGTAGGAAGGCTGCGGTTGATATTTTTGTTAGTGTTGTTGCTTTAGGTATAGATTTCATGCCGCAAGTACTTGCTACTGTTATTTATGTAGTTTTTAAACATTGTTACTGTGCTTTGCTGGCAAGAAGAAGAAGTTAACTGACACTCACGCAAAGTATCAGCGCAGCCGAAACTTGTAGACTATTGTTATCTCAAAGTAAATTGTTACTCTCAATACTTATTTCGTCACTCTTTCTCTTACTTTCGAAGAAATTTTGGTCTAAAAGAAAATTATGAAATATTATTTAAGTCAGATAAATTCTCTTTTAAGTAGGGAACTCGTGGGAAACTTTTGTGACTTAAATGTGAAGAAAAGGAAAAGTTGAGGAAAGAGGTGTCATTGATTATTTGCACGTTGTGAATTATAACCTTGTGCTAGAGCATTAACTTTCTTCGTGCAGTGAAAAATAGCTTACCCTCAGCTTAAGTATGGATGGCGTTTTCATTTTGGTAAGAATTTTGGTAACTTGCAGAGATTACTTTGAATTCTGACAGCTTTTTTAGTGAAGAATTGAAATAAACTTAACTTCAGAAATCTGAACGCTTCTCACTAATAAACGTTCAAAAACCTAATCCTCTCAGCGCAACAAGCATTTTTTCTTTTTTTTAATCGCCGGTGAAATAGCACAGCAGAGTTATTCAGTCCAGCACATGGACTTTTGACTCCTGGCTCAATGAAATTTTCGGGCAATGGTAACAATAGTATAAAAGAAAGATAAAAAAAAGCTTAAGCAACCTTATCTTAGAAAATTTTTAGGCTAGAAGAGAAATAAATTTCTTTATAAAAATCTTTCATAATTCAACCAATTAATCCACTCAGCGAACTAAGTTACTTTCTCTTTTTTAATAATGCTGACCACTCGAAGAAGGCCAACTCGAATTAGACCAGTGCTGAATTCCTCGCACGATTGAGCTCTCGGTCATAGCTAGTCTTTGTATATTGTCACCTAAAATATCATAAAATAAAAATAGAAAATCGAAAATCGCTGTCAGATATAATAACCAATATATTAGGTAGTCGAAAAAGTCTTTTCGTATTTCAAATTCAATTTCAACTTTTTTTCTTTTTTATAATAACACATAAATAAACAAATATGTACCATCTTGGTCGACCACTTTTTGCCATTTTCCGCTAGAGACATTATTTTATCAGTGTAAATCGAAATTTCAAAATTTTCAGAACGGAAGCGAGCGAACCGTTTTGTGCTACCCGACATGGCATTTTTCCATTTTTAATAGAAAAAATTAATATTTGAACAGCTGTAACTTTTTTTCAACTTCCCCGAATTAATTTTTTGGTTAAATGAAGCTCATCTTTCCAACATTGGATGCTATGATACAATGTGATTGGTAGCACTGAAGATGTACGACATATACGAATGCAACGACAGCTATTGACAAAAAATTAAGAGACTTTTTCAACCAGCTTTGTTTCAATATGAGTGGTATCTTTTATAACGTTATTCCTTCGCTTGTAAACTTATGAATAGTGATATTACGTTATTTTGCATTTTAGGTGACGATGTCAGCTTTAAGAACTATCAAAAGAAATTTTTAAGAAAAAAAACCAAAAATTAGAAATAGTCATCTATGCAGTCGAACTCAAAATAATCTCCCTCGACTATAATATACTTGTACCACCTTTTTTTCAATTTTCGAAACACTTTTCATAAGCACTTCTTGGGATGGCCTTCAATGTACGTAGCGATTCAGGTTTAATATCTTCAGATCAATCAAAACGGTGTCCCTGGAGCAGCCGTTAGAGTTTGCTGAATAGCCAGAAAGTAAAAGGAGCTAAATCTTAGCTAATTTGGCGAAAAACTCATGAAGAATCATTGCAGTATGCTACGGTGCATTATCGTAATCCAAAAACCAAGAATAGTCGTGACGCTGTTTATTGAAAAAACTGAGTGATTTTGGAGCCAATCGCGCTTTCACTTTTCTTTTTCCCAAATGATCTTTTATAATGGGATTCACTGATCCTTCCGATATTCCAACGACGCCCGTACGATCTCTAACTGTTAATTCTCGATTATCAAGCATCAATTTCTTCATTTTATAGATATGTCGATCATCAGTTGAATCAACATCTCTCAACATCCGTTCTGGACATGATTAGTCGACAACGCGGTCTGGCCTTTCGTTGAATAATTTCTACCAATCAAAAACACTTGCTCGCGACAAGTAATATGAGTTTCCCAATGCTGATTACGTTTTCGTATGTTAGCCGTACACTTTTCTTGCCTTCGATGCCTTTTTGACTTAGCACGTAGTATAAGTTGTTTGTTTCTAGCATCACTTTCCCTTGCCTTGAACTTTCTTTCCCAGTTGAATAGTGGGATCATATAGTCGGTGCTTGCCAAACTTCCATTACCCGAAGGGCTATGCCCGAAAGTTCTATGTATATGTAAATTCTCCTGCAGTCAGTAGTCGTCCCGCCGATTTTTCTGCGCAGTTTTCAACGAAGAAGTCTATAGGTGACATATATAATACCAGTTCAAGAGCCGCCATAGGACTTGTTCTCAAAGTTCCTGTTATGCACAGCTCAGTGAACCTCTAAACCATTTTCATTGGCTTCCGGTAGTTGGATTTCCGTACGCCAGTCCACCATACTATTGCACCGTAGAGCAGAATTTGTCTACAATTGCTGTATGGCACCAGTGCATGAGAGAGTGACACGCATATAAAGCATTGCTACCTTGCCTCACTCTTTTTTCCTGTATGCTGTCCAAGACTATCCCAAGTTACTTGGTGCGGTCTTTGAAAAAGAGTTGTATCCCATTTATTGTGTACACAAGCAGATCCATTTCCTCTGGTTTCAACTCCAGATCCGGTTGCGATGCCCAATTCTGAACTGTTTAAAGGCTTCTGATTCAGCGTTGTAGAGCAGGATCAACTCCTAAAGACTGAATACTATTCAGAAAATATTCCGTAGAGGCGTAGTTGAAGACGTCCAGAAATGTCTAGAAATTTTTCAAGAGCGTATTCTTTATATTCAAGAGCTCTTTTAATATTAAATATTCTTTGAAAGTAGTATTCAGGTTTATTTACCATCTGAAGACCCAATATACCCCTCAAAATGATATTATAAAAGCGTTCGGAAATTTAATATTATAAAATCCGTGTAAAAGTAAAAAAAAAAATATACTTTCCTATTCAGTAAAAATGTGAGCTCTTGAAACTACTACCGTTCTTCCATTTATTTTCACAACTCAAGCCTCGCAAAGCTTTTGAAGCAATTTTTTCCAAGCACGTGTGGTTTTTAGCTCTAACGGTGTGATATTGTAATAAAATCTCTCTCCAAATGCATGCATTTCTGCAAAGCTTCTCCCGAAACACCTTTAAAAATATTTAAATAATAAAAGCGTATGAAAATCCAGCGTTGCCATTATAGAGTTTGCCGCAATTGTGTCAGCGCTACAATACAAACAAACAATGCTTGAAAATCACAAAAGAAAATAAATTGCATTTAGTAATTGCGAGTGCATACATTTCTCACATTGGCTTCTCACATTGCTTTCCCACAGTTTTTTGTTGTATTTTTTTATTTTATTTTGTTTTTGTTTTTGTGCGAGCATTGCATTATTATTGTGTTTATTATGGTTTCTACAGTATTGCGGTTGCCTTTTAATTAAATTTTCAGTTTATCTATTAGCAGCAAAGCATCCAACATCCGACACGTGTTGTTGGCTTCTATTGTTGCAGCATTTCATTTAATTTAATTTCATTTATTTCATTGAATATTTGTTTAGCATGTGGCAATTGGACAAATACTAAAGACAGAGTTAAGTGAATAAATATACCAGCTCAAAGACAATTCTTTCATAGAAAAAGTCATCAGAGTGCATAGATTTTGAAATGTGTTAGCTCATATTGCGCCACAGTTCTTTTTTATGACTTAGAATTAATATTTTCTGAGATTTTGAAACTTTCTCTTCTTTATTCTATGCTCAAAACCGGAAAGAAAATATTTGTTAGATTGGTAGAAAGGAAGGATAAACTTTAGTGTTGAACTGTTTAGTCGAAGATGCCCATTTCGCGATCTATCTCGAAAACGGACCCCTCCTTTTTGACTTCTTCCTCCTTTTCGGCAGCAGTATGTTTGTTTGTTTAGGGCAATCTATGGAGTAAAATTTGGTTTTCAGTGCTTTTAAATACCCTCTACCTTACTCGGTTCAAAAAACGGAATTGTAACAGCATACATACATGTTTTCATGATAGTTAACACACACCCTACATTCGTTCCGCCGTTTTTAGTTTGTTCTTCTCCAACTTTTGTATAAAGCTAATTCAATAGTGCCAAAGGAACAAGGTATTACCGATCGGAGGTTCAACTTGTTTACCTTGTACTTCTATACCTCATGCACCTAGAATGCTTATAATTTCATCTGTTTTTTATATAATCAATTTGGCAAATTTAGTTTTGATTGACCAATCTGATCTCAGATCGTTTGCATTGCCCCTCTTTGGACAAAATATAAATGCACGTTTCGCATAAAGAGAATTTTTGCTTCGCAATCGTTGCTGATCATCTTAACTTTGGCCTGTATAATCGTATTATGGTTATTGGGCTTGGAATTGCTTAATTTATGTGGTACTGCTTCACTGCTTTGGCAAAATATTTTCCACGTGGGAGAAAATTCACTTTTACCGGAGATATACACCATCTATTCTAGCTCTATTTTAGGTTTGTTAATTGCATTGTTGTGCCCAATGTAGTTATAGTGTTCAATATAGATGTCTAAAATTTTGGGATTGCTAGAAGTCTCATAGTTGTATTGGCTCTTCTGTAGATATATCACCTCACTTTTCTTGACTTAGAGCCGCTTTTGTCATCATATGGAAAAAATTTGGGTTATACAAGTAAAAGTAAAACTTTTAATAATTTAAGCACGGTTTGAATTTTTCGAACTTCATGTACGAAAACTTTTCTCAAAAAAGATCATCTGAGTTAAAGGGAAGAGTTACCTGTATTCTATAGCTGGATTAATTAGAGGAGTGTTAGTTGATATTTTAGCTGAGCATACTTCATAAATAGTTTAACAATTTACTCTTGAGTGTGAATCTGTTTCACAGAAGCCGTTAATTTTTAGAAAAGTCGATGAAGATTAGAAGTTCAAAGTGTTACACAGAGCAACTTTTAGTATTAAAAGATTGTTTTCTTTTCAAATTTTTCTTTCACTTATTTATTTGCTGTCCGTTTTCAACTCGATTAAGCTTCTCGAAAAGCTGCTGGCAAATGCAAAACTGCTGAGGTTGTGCGATGATCGAATGTGGTCGATAGAAATATCTTGCTTATGTATAATATTTTTCTATAATATTCCTATTTCAGTAAGACTTTTTAATTTAAATTTCGGGAGTAAGGCCATTCATCGAAATATTGTTTTTTGTTTAAGTTGGTATTACCGTCAGTGCCAACTGTGTCAAATGTCACATCAAAATAATCATTAGTGTTTAATATACGTTTGTCATTCAGAAGTACATAAAGTTCCTTCGCTATTTTTACAATGAGTGAAATTATTCAACAAAGAAGTTCTATTTAATCATGTGCGGAATCAAATTTATGGTGCCAAAACCTTTAGAATGTTGGAAAAGATCTTCAGTGATAATTGTATATTGCTAGCGAGTGTTTTTGATTGATATAGATTATTCAGAGAGGGTTTGGAACGCGTTGACGACGAATTAAGGCCAGAACGGCTATCAACTGATAATCAACACGTCAATATAATAATGGAATTCGAGACTGAGAATCGATGATTAACAGTCAAAGATCGTACTGGCATAGTTGGAATATCGGAATCAGAGAAAACCATTTAGAAACATCGTTTGGGCCTAAGCAAGTGAAAGCACGATTGGTTCCAAAATTACTAATTTTTTTCGAAAAACAGCGTCGCGTTAACATCTGTGAAACAATGGTTTCTGACTACCAAGATGTCATAAAAAGTAATATAATTGTCGGTGAGTCTCATATCTGTGCTTCGACCCGAAAACAGACGACCAATCGGCCGAATGTCTTGGAGAGGTTAACCGAAGCCGAAAAAAAGCACGTCAAAGCAGGTAAAAAATCAACGTTATGTGATATGTTCGTGGTGTGGAGCCCTCTGAATGCCTGCCGATCGGCCAAATTGTCAGCAGGGCGTTGTATTTGAGTGTAGTTAGTCGTTTTCGCAAGGTTATTCGTAAAAACAATCCAGAATTATGGGCCGAGAGCTTTGGGTTTGGGTTCCTCGTGCGTTTTTCGCCAATTTTTCAACCAATATGTGCTGCAACCACCGTATTCGCCTGATTTAGCTCCGTGTGACTTCGGTCCCTTCAGAAAACTCAAACCACCGTTCCGGGAATATCGTTTTGAGTCAATTGATGGGATTAAACGTGATTTGCTACGTGCTTTGAAGGCTTTACCGGATTGAGTGACTTTAAGAACTGTTTCAAGTATTGGAAAAAATATTGGCACAAGTACTTGGACCGAGGGGGATTATTTTGAGGGGGACGACATAGATTTTGAAGAATAAATTAAGAATTTTTAAAGTATGAATAAAGTCTTACTATTTTTTGCTAATAGTAGTAGATATTTTTTTAGATGTTTCCAAATAATCGGTTATGGGGATAGAACGCTTCTGACTTTTAAAAATCCAACCAATCCCAACGTTTGCCTCTCCCCGACCGTAAATTATTTTGTCTCTCATTTTTGTTATTTTATCTTTCATAACAAATGGGTTTCAATGATTTTTCACTTTTTAACATTTTCAAAGACATCTGCGTTGGCCAACAAAAACTGATTTCAAACGCACGTGATTTTATCTCATGCAACAAATTTGTGTTTAATCCAATAATTTCATCTAAATTGGCAATTAAATAATCCGACAAGGAATCGTTCTCAAGTGAAATCCAGTATTTACGCTTCTACCACCCCGCTTACGGAGCATCCACTTAATTAGTGTTAAGTTCGCATTAGAGTTGCGTTTGCTTGTGAGCGTTTGCATGAAAATCGGCACTTGGCACAAAACACATATGGATGTTCAATTCCTGTTGTTGTTGTTATTGTTACACCAATGCAATGAAACATACATAAGCAGGCTTAAAAGAGAGGAGTTTAACGCGCGCTAACATGTATATGTCAGTCCATGTATACTGCTTTGTATGTGTGCATATAAAATAATGCGTGTGTGTATGTGAAATCATTTTGAAGTAGAATACATTTATGTGATTCGCATTTAGCATGGCATGCTTCGTGTGCTCGAAATATATGTATGTACAAAGCAGCAAGCTTATTGCTATTCATATCTACCTAAATGTACCTAGAGACCAGCAAGTGTATGTGTTAGTGTATGTATGTCGATTAAACACGTGTAATTGCCTGGCTGTTTGTAGCACTTGGTAAACGCTGGATTCACATTGAAAAACGTGCCGTGATTATGTGATTGTGTAATCTTTATTGTGTGCCCTGCTGGGAGCTCGTTAGGTTTCGGTTGGAATGGAAAGTAAAAATCGAAAGTCTTATTTATAGTTAAAGTTAAGAGAGCCTGTGTTCTGTTAGAGTTTGTAATAGTGTTTCATCAAACTTAATTTTCTCCGGAATTTTAAATATTGTTTGCATATTTCTTGGAATAAAAAGTTATCATAACAGTATTGGGTGTTTTTAAGGAGTTCTAAACTTCTGAGTTCATGCTTTTTACTAAACAGACGAAGAATATGGGCTGAAATTCAGCCTGCAGCGGGCAAAAAGTTTGCCATGGTTTCAATCTGTGGGAGAATTGATTGAAATAAAGAAATATTTAACGAAAAATAATCCTCATTATGTCTATGTTCAAACATGGGAACTTTTCTTGTGGAACTCAAAGTTTGTGCACCGTCTTTAGACGACATTCTTTGAGCTCCTGTTCATCCACCATCAAATAAAACAAGAAAAACCGTTAACTTCGGTTGCACCGAAGCTAAATACCCTTCACAGGTGCATTTCTACTAGTAACTATGTGTCCAATTTGTATGGAAGCTATATGTTATAGTTAACCGATCTGAACAATTTCTTTGGAGATTACATTGTTGCCTTAGAAAATAATATATACCAAATTTCGTGAATATATCTTGTCAAATGTGAAAGTTGTCCATACAAGAACTTGATTCCGATCGTTCAGTTTGTATGGCAGCTATATGTTATAGTTAACCGATCTGAACAATTTTCTCGGATATTACATTTTTGCCCTAGAAAATAATCTATACCAAATTTGGTGATGATACATTGTCAAATGCGAAAGTTTTCCATATGAGAACTTGATTCCGATCGTTCAGTTTATATGGCAGCTATATGTTATAGTGGTCCGATATCGGCCGTTCCGACAAATGAGCAGCTTCTTGAAGAGAAAATGACGTTTGCAAAATTTCAAAAGGATATCTTAAAAACTGAGGGACTAGTTCGTATATATACAGACAGACGGACAGACGGACAGACGGACAGACAGACGGACATGGCTAAATCGACTCAGCTCAACATACTGATCATTTATATATATACTTTATAGGGTCTCCGACGCTTCCTTCTGGGTGTTACAAACATCGTGACAAAGTTAATATACCCTGTTCAGGGTATAAATATTGATCTGAATTACCTTGGATCCCAAATGGAAAGGAAAATGCAGAAATTTGTCTACTTTGAGCATTTTGAGCTGAAAAGCCAAAAAAGCTTCCACCTCTGAACACAGTCTATCTAAATCCGAGAATCACTCAGTTAATGAGCGAGTGCCGAATATGAGTATAATTTATGCTCTCACATTGATCTCTGTTATAAAAGAGTTCATGAAATTTGTTCTATCGTGTTCTCTCTTGTGCTCAGTGCTAGACAATTGTATTCTGCCGTAAAGCCTTATAGTCAATTCGTTGGAACGATCTACCTTGATGCAAAACTGCAAAAGTCATGAGCAAAGCGGTAGATCCGAAGTACACAAAATTCCTAACTAGCCACTGTTTTGTGCCAACGCACCCCGGCACGATGAGGCTGACAGATCGAGGAGACTGCAAGAGATGTCTAGAGCATGGCACCTGGGAACAATGGAGCATCTCGTTCCGCATTGACAAGACTATGCTGTAAGCAACTGGGGACCCCTCGGCATGGTACACTGAAAGAGGAAATTTGTGTCAAGTTCAGGTATCCTAAAGGATGACTACTCCCCATGGACCTAGCAAATAAACTCCATCTGGTATCGCAAATGACCAAAACTGGTCTATGCGTGGTTCATTGGCCTACCAGATTAATCCAACTTAACCTTTTTAGTCAACTCGCTTCTCTTTGAGTAGAAACTGACTCTTGAGGCTTAATGAGAGAAATTCTAGTAATAGCACTGCCCAGAAAAAAAGTAAAATTTAGACTACACGAACCATTGTACTGTGGCACTCATTACTCCATTTTTATGTAACCTACATATATTCCTGCATTTGACTTTAAAGCAGTCCTGTAACCTACTTAACGGACTTTATTACCCATGTTTCCTAGCTGGGTGCTTACCTGCAGTTTGAGCATTGAAAAATGTGTGCCTGTGTGTGTACGCGAGCGCATAATCTCGTGCATCGCCTTTGTGCCACTGCGTCATGGTTGTCATGGAAATGCAACTAAGCGTGTGTGTGCAAGCGCGTTATGCGCGCAAAACTGCCAAAACCAATGCAACATTCAGCGAGCCGAACAAGAGCGGGCTTCCGTATCAAGCAACAGTTGCCATGGCAGCGACGCGTTGGCAATGAAACGTTGCTGGGTTTAGTGTGAAATGCGCCAAACGTGCGCGAAAATGTGCAAGTGACGTGCAGGCGGATGCGTGTGTGTCTGTCCGTTATATGCGCTAGTGAGCTGCATTGCCGTTATGCAGTTGAATGTTGTTTTTTTTAATTTTTTTTTGTTTTTAATTCCCACTCGAGTGGGCGGAATAAGTTCCGGAGAAGAGCAAAAATGAAACAGCAGCGAAAAAGAAAGCCGACAAAAACAGTAGGCAATAGAAAAACAATTTGAAGGAAGAAAAAAATGCCAAAAATAATACCTTAAACAGGTGCATTTATTAAAGCATAAAAGGGTATAAAAAGATAGGAAAAAATATCTTGATCTTGATTTTGATTGGTTAGTTTGTACGGTAGCTATACGCTATAGTGGTTCGATCTGAAGAGTGTTTTCGGAGATTGTAGAATTTTGTCGAGAAACAATGTAAGCCAAATTTTGTTAAGATATCCTGTCAAAGAGAAAAGTTTTCCATAAAGGACTTGTTTTTTATCCGCCAGTTTTTATGGCAGCTATAAGCTATAGTGATCCTATAACGGCGGTTCCGATATATGAGAGGCTTCTTGAAGTAGAAAGTATGTGCGCAAAATTCCAGATCAATATCTCAAAAACTTAGGACTCTGAGAATACTTGGTAGGATCTCCGACGCTTCCTTTTGGGTGTTAAACATTTCTTCACAATATACTCTATGCAGGGTATAAAAACTTATTTATGCATGTGTGTATGTGCAGCATGTTTTACGCTATCAACTGTCAGCGCTGTCCGTCAGCTGCTGTGTTGTTGCAGTTAAACTGCGTCGACAGTAAACCTGGGATTTATTGATTCAACACGCGCGCTTTGGAAGCGCCTAAGTGTATGCTTACAAAAAAAGTGCCTAGAAATAACTGTCATATTTTGAAGCCTTTACACATGTATTGGTGAATATGTACTACAAACCGTTAGGAAAGATGTGAAATTATAGAAAAATTGCACGCTTGTGGCAAACAGTGCGGCGCTTCCTGGCTGCAAAAAGTATTTGTGTGCGCGCTCACAGCAATACACAGGTGTATGAATATATTATATTTTTTTATGCACATATATACATAATACATATATGTATGTACATATGTGTGTTCTATGTACCATATGTGGTATATACATATGTATATATGTATATATACTTAAATATAGCCTGTTTAACCGTCAACAGGATATCCGTTTGTTAGTTGGTACACTATTGCATACTTGGTGCCCCATTTAGCGCCACATATCTGTTGCAAGTATTGTACATAGAATTGAAAATCTATGCACATGTGTTTGTTGTTGTCACATTGTCACTGTGCCCAGCGGAAGGCAACAGTTTTGTGTCGGTGTAAATTGCAAAACGCCTCGGGTGCTTTGCTCATGCAGCGCTTGAATATATTTGCAACTATATGCTCATACTTATATGTATACATATGTACGTACACACATACATGCATTTATTAATATCCATATGCATGTTAGTTTTCATGTGTGTCTGTGAAGTAGGAAATGAATCTGAAATTGATACAAATGTTGTCTACTGCAAACACGCACACATGTTTATACATTTACATACATATACATGTGTATGTCCTTACATATTGCCACTTGCCCACAGGGTGTTCAATAAACCTAGCATTGCATCTTTTTGTATACATGCATGTTGTAGCGTGGTTATGCATGCAAATGCCTCAAACTTGCATTGAAAATTCATATGTTAATTTTTTTGCCGAAAAATACTCGTCATTTTCGACATATTTTCATAGCTTTTGGTCATATTCGAAATTTGATATCCAATTCAAATTGTAATCGAAAATGTGAAAGTTCGCAATAAGATTTTCTGGGAATAATTTTTTTCTGTTGTAGAGATCAAATAATGCAATTATTTTTTTTGTTGGAACAAGATTTTAATATTAAATATTAATAGTAAACTGAAACTCATCGGAAACCACAGATAAAATAACAAACATTAAATGAACAAACTACAACACTTTTCTTAATGAAAAACACTGCTTGCTTCTCTTCATTCACAATTTGCCTACTCAATAACAGTGCATGCTTTGATTTGCATAAACATGCCTATACCATACATACACTAACATGCCTATGTTGGTATATATACATAATATGTAAGCATTCGGGCATATGTTAATTGCCTTTTGCTTTGCTGCACAATGATTGCCGATTGACGACAGAGCACGAGATCACGCACCTGTTACTATTGGTGTGGGTGAACAAATAACAGAAGCAGAGAGATCAGTTCGTGCCGAAATTTGTTGTGACGTGTGGTGTTTGGCAAAGTTTAGTGAAATGTAATAGAAATATATTAAATTGTGCTAAAATATTATCAAAGTTATTATATGGAAATAATGTAAAATATTTGCTTCAAATTTAAAGTGAAAAGTGTTAAAGTGCCTGTAAATAAAAGCTATGTAAATGTGTAAGGAAAAGTGAATTCCTGCAAAAGTGCATGCGTGCATAGCGGTGATATCGATCATGTTTGTGCAAGTTCATTTCAGTACGGCTCGTGCCTGTTTTGTGTTGTTATTATTGAATGTCGTGTATGTTAAAGTGTTATAAATCGCCAGTGAAATAAGAAGAAACACGAGCTTGTTTTGATATGTGTGAAAATGTTTGCTAAAATTTAATTTATGTGTAGATGTGTACACATACATAGTGCGTTGTAGCGACAAAAGAAAAATTGTTTGTGGTATGTCTTATTAATGATTAATTTTTGTTTTAAGCGCAACCTTAATCATTGAAAGTATCAATTCTTTTAAAGAGTATCCAACTATGAAAAGTCAGGGATAAACTTTTTGCAATGAAAATTCGTTTGGACCAACTCATATTAATATTCAAATATTTTCCTTCTTTTGATAAGGTTTGTTAATGAACAACAAATAATTTAAATTACTTTTAAATTGATTTAAATTCTTGAATCTGAACTATTGAAAATCAAATCCGATATGTTTTCAACTAAATTGATCTCTATTCACAATTACATATTTCTACCAGTTAATCAACTAAATATGAGAATACTAAGAGTTCTGAATGAGAAATGAACTGTTTTGGGAAAGTAAAAAAATAATCTATACAATTATTAAATTGAACCGTTTTCGAAGAAATGTTCGACATTTATTAGTTTGAGCACTAAGACGCATCTGTTCTAAACGTTTTTATAATTTACATTTTTTTTTTGCAATTTCAAGAAATTCCTCTGATACCATCAATTTATGAAGAAACATTTTTCGCTTCTCAGCACATTAAACGCAAAAAATTACCAAGATGTGCACATACACAGCTGCAACTCAATTTCCATGGTAATGTGGAAATTTTTGCCAAAAATTTACGCAATTCATGAAAAATTTCCAAATTAACTCGGAAAGTTTTTCATTTGCACTTGTGGGTGCCCGATTGGCACATATGACTTTCAAATGCAGTGGCACGTGTAGAAAGAGCAATATGCAAATGAAAGCCAGAAAATCATGAGTTCAAAGGCAAAGCCATGCAAAGCTATCGGCGTGGCAGACTCGTACACATACGAGTATGTGTTTGGAAATAAGTTTCGCAATATAAAAATTACAAAAAAATACCGAACACCAGTTTGGACCACACACATATACAGTAGCCATATATTGGGCATATAGTATTCAAATGCATGTTTCTCTGTGTATGTGTGTGTGGCTTAATGATAGCAACACCAGCAAGTGCAAAATGCAACATGCTACGGCAAATGGCAATGACAGCAAATGTACTTTTAACAAGTTTATAAACGCTCCCCAATTGTGGGCCACCAGACTGCATTCAACTGTATTTACGCATACACGTACATATGTATATGTAGACATATATTATTATATATGCCACACATACATATGCAAGTTCGTTGGTACAGTTAAAGTTTGTCTGAAACTAGGCTGCAGACAGTTACGCATGTATTTACTTATACATATATTATACGTATACGTATATGTGTATGTGTGTATGCATTTTCATTTACATATGGCCTGGTATATTCATTTTTAAATATGCTTACTTTAAATACACTCGAGTGGGCACCTACGTATGCATATGTATGTGTGGCACACGTGCCCGACAGCTCAGTGTTCCTTTGCTCAAGTTTGCGCGTGTATGAGTGTGTTTGCGAATCGCTTTGAAAGCTCAACTGCATTGCTTGTACGTACTATCTGTTCTATATATTCGTTGTGTATTTGCATTTGTATAATTGATGCATTGCAGCAGTTGAAATTTCACTTCCTTGCAGTTGTTTTTAATTTTACGGCTTTATGTACAACCATGTGTGGCACAAAGGCCATACGGGCAGACAGGATTAATGAAAAAATTTCGGTTTCACCAAAAAAAAAAAAATAACAGAGAAGTTGCTGCAATCATGAAAACCAAAGTGTGTTTGTGATTATTAAAGCAGTAGTTTGAAATTTTGCTCTCAGGCACATACAAATATATTGACATATGTTTATATATATGTATAAACATATTATACATACGTACATACGTATATTTTTATGAACCTTGAAAGTACTCGGAAAATTAAATGAAATATAAAACTAAATACATATATAAAATTTCTTAATTATTATTAAAAATGTAACGTGTGATTAAGTAAAGGTACTTTTTTCAATAGCCCTTTTTTGACAGATCACGCGTGAGTCGTGACAAGTTATTTTACTCAGTATTGTATTTCATCATGGAAGGACTTATGCCTGAACAACGTTTACAAATTGTTCAACTTTATTACGAAAATTCGCATTCTATAAAGAAAGTGTTTCGCGAGCTCCGCCCAATTTACGATCAACAGAATCGGCCTGCTGAACGTACTATTCGCAACACCATCACCCATCTTGAGACCTAGCGTTCATTATTGGATAATATTCGACCGAATGAACCACGTCCGACACACAATGAAGAAAATATAGCAGCCGTAGCTGAGAGTGTACACGAAGACCGTGGCGAGTCGATTCGACGCAGTTCGCAGCTACTCGACTGACGTATGAAACGACTTAGCGCCTTATACGTCGAGATCTTGTATTCAAAGCGTACAAAATACATCTTGAACAAGAACTGAAGCCCCTTCGATATCGGTTCCTTCTTCCCTTGCGATATCGGTTCGCTCTTGAAAAGTTTCAAGAAGATCCGACGTTTTCGAGGCTCATTTCTGGCTCAATGATTACGCAAACAAGCAAAATTGCCGCATTTGGGTCGGAGAGTAATCTGAAGAGATTCAAGATTCATTTCATCTTGAAAATGGTATGGTGTAGTTTGTAGGTTAGTGGAATCAGTGGTCCATATTTCTTCAAAAATGATGACTATGAGAACTTAACCGTCAATATCGACCTTTATATGGACTATTTGAAGCCTGAAATTGAAGCCCGTGATTTCGGCGACATTTGGGTTCATCAAGAACCACATCGTAATGGATTTATTTATGAGAACACTTCAATGAGCAAATATTTTCACGTTTTGCACCTTTGTATCTGAAAGACATAATCTTCAAAAAGTAAATGTCAAAGATTGTTCTTTCGAATGATTAACAACATTTTCCATTAAATTTTATATTTCTGTGTTTGTTTGTGATTACTTGACTCAGTATGGACTGAGTACGCTTCAAACTTGGACACTAGAAAAGAGCAAATACGCCATATTTCATAGTTTTTCTTCCATAAAGACGAAAATCCAAGCCAGGCGGCTGAAAATATGAACAGCGTTTAATGTCTAATGTAATGATACTGCAATATTGGAAAGCCAATCACCGAAAATATCGGTAAAATAATGGAAATCGTCATGTCAACCGTCTTTTAAGCACAAATATACCTCTCCTGCAATATACTTTATTCGGACTTGTTCTGTCAACATTGTTCTGTCACCAGATGCTCCGCGAGCATCAATACAGTAAAAAAAAAAAAAAAAACCAAAAATTAGTAAAAATATTTGATACATAGCTTTGCCTAAATAAATTTACAATTCATTTTAATAAACCTCCTAAAAATTATGCATATCTTCTTCGCGCTCGCTCTCCCATAAATTCCACAACGAACTTTCATCAAATAATCTATGCACTCATTGCTCAACGCTCATATAATTTTAATTTTCGCCATGGGAAATTTTTCGGAAGCTCATTAAATTGTTATGCCACATTTGACCTGATTCCACACCACACAGTTACTTATATACATAATACTACATAGGTCTGCACGAGTTACGGCTCACCGCCACGGCAGTCTTCGGTTGAATCGTAAATCAAATAGTCTACTATGTTGGCCACGACCACACCACACCGCACCGCAGCACCACCTCATTTGATTTACCTATTCTGTTTGTTACCACCATTCATTTATACCGTTATGCCCACAGTATGTGCGCTCTCTGTCTGCAATTCACCAACCAATGTACATACATACATCACGTACATATTACGTTTTCATATCATCTGCTCCCCTCTCTAACATTCACCGACCTATTCTAATTTCGTACTTCCAACCTAACCTAACTTTCAACGCTCCCTGCAGACTTCGCTCTACCCACTTGCTGCGGCTCCTACGTGCATTTGGCGCATGAACTTAGTTGAAATGGCATTATAATGTAGTTAAATTGAATGCAGGACCCAGTCCGGTTGTTATTTGATCATTTGTAATTGTAATTCCATTTCTATGAGCTCGTCGTACATGTGGAGGAGTATCGTCGTTTGCCATGTGGGTTATAGGAAGTATTTATATACATACATACACCATCGTTATTTATGTACTCTCTTTTAACTGTAAATATGTAGGTATGTGTGTCAGTCACTCGCTATGTAAACATAATTATGTAAGTAACAGTAAACTGCTTTCCAATTACATTTAAAACTAAAAACAGCACTATTTGTATTACTTGCTGATTAAATTGTATTCATTTTAAATTTACAAAGAATTATTAGCTTTTATGTAATTGTTTGTTATGGTAGCAAGTGAGTCTTAATAAAGTAGTAGCTGTTTGTAATTTAATTTAGATATTGTGAGTGGTTGTAATGAAATTAATTTATTATAAGACGAAACCATATACGTTTCTAAGGAGACTCTTTGAAAAATTTCACTTTTTTCGCATCATTGCGTCAAAAAGTATGCATTTAATAACTTTACGTTGCCTACATTTCAGCGCGGTGATATTATATAATAGTGGAGGTTGATAACTGCACTGAACCGGCACAAATTTATGGCTGTTTCAATTTAAGAACCATATATTTATATAAAGTTATTGTTACGCATTTTTCGTAGAATCTTGAAATCTTAAGAAAAACTGGAATTTTCTCGAAAATTTATTTGAGAAAAAGCTTCATATATTTTTAGAAAATTTATTGTTATTTGTTATGTATATAACTGTATTATTTTTGTACTAACTGTAGATATTTTTATTTAAATTTCAGGCTTAATAATGTTTCGGTTAGTGAAAGAGCGGTTATGGATCAATAATCTGGTAAGTTCGTTATATATATCTTATAGAAAATTTTCGAAAATTATGAAACTAGTCATACTCTTACCAAATTTAAATAAAAATTGAAAATTAAGGAATAAAAAAAAGATTTTACTGGAATTTAATTAATTGAAAGACTTAAAACCTTTACAATCTGGACGCCTAAAAATTGTTTTATAATAACCAAGGCTTTTTTGAGAAACACTTTTCGATGAAATCTGTGTTAATTTCAGTCCAAATTGATAGATCTTCAAATAGTTTAGTGATATCAAGTGATACTTTAAGAGAATTAGTACTTTAACATTGCGGTTCAAGGTTCTGAACTTGACGGGTGTTGCTGTCTCGAGCGAAATGTCAGCAAAGTCAGAGTATCTGACTCCGAAAAATGGATGATGAGCGATACATCTTGAATCTGAACTTTGTTATATGTAATAGAACTTTTTTCTGGGGTAACGTGGGTCTTTCTTCGAAATAAAAAAGTTATCATATGTCTTCCTTTCTTATTGTTTTTCATTATCGCACTGATTACACTAGTTTAAAGGTTGTTTCTAGCTAAAACTAAATATTTTAGTAAAAATTTCCGAAAAAGTAGGATTTTTTGTGCTGTCAAGAGGATTCAAAATTGTAATCAGGACGTTTCAATACCCTGTAAACCTCTTATCCCATGAGTCACAATTTTTCCTTAATACTTGTTGATTGCTGTTACCGTCAAATTACATATACAACGTATCATTTAATATAACTTAACTTAACATAACGTAACTTAATATAACGAAACATAACATAGCATAACATAAAATAATATAATTTTATCAACCTTACTAAAACTTTACTTAACTTAGCAAAACTTAACCTAACATAACATAACTTAACGCAACGTAACATAACACAACATAGCATAATTTTACCAACTTTAACAAAACTTTACTTAATTTAGCAAAACTTAATGTAACATAACATAACTTAACGCAACGTAACATAACTTAACATAATTGAACATAACGGAATTTAACAAATATACTAGAACTTTAAACAATATGGCATAACATGAAAAACTCAAATGTGGACCATCTCATCAATTATATATACCTCCTTATAGCTCCATATTTCATAAAGCTTTCTGAGCATTGGAGCTAATATTTATGTAAAAACTTGTTAGATTTTTCCAAGAAGGATTGAGAGAGTCAATTGTTTTTAAAATGTTTCTAAGTGTTCGGTATTTGGCCACATTTCGCATTTCCGTTCTAGAACGTCACGAAGTGTTCACTTAGTAATTACAACTAAATTTGCATACAGTTCCGGGATTGCATATTTTCCAAACAACAAACTATTCTTTGTGCAAATCGAGACTTACTGACCACATTCCTAGCCAACTGTTAGTAATCAGCCACAAAGTACTACAAAGCAACAATAGTGTGCTACAAGCAGAAATCACATAAATGTACATTTGTACATAACGGTACACATATTTGCTGTAGCAAATTAATTTCGCAAATAGCAAAAGGCAAAGTCAAAACCAAAACCAGTGTGGTTAGTAATTTCGGGCATCAAGTGGCACCAGTGTAATTTAGACGCCCCTCAGTGGTGGAACTACACAGTGCCAATAATGGTGAGGGAATTCCAACACATTGTTTTCTACTTTGACCTGCAATGCAATAACGGCGCACTCGGTCATATGTGAGTGCAACTGTAAGTGCTTCTGCATACAAATATGAGTCAGAGAAGCATACTTTCGAGCGTTTAGTTCGCAATCGCTTCGTGTCTCCACACTATAGAAAATGTAATAAATTGCTTTGCTACTCACCGACATTGCCTTCGCCACGTGCCGCTGTATTTATCGACAGCAACAACAGCAATTGCAACATCAACGTGACGCTTGTAGCCGGACGATGCAACCAATTAATTGTTGCTTGCAACGAGCAACGCCAGCTGCTCATTTGCTGCTGTTGTTGCTGCAGCCGTTGCATCGTCGACTCTTGCTCCTGCTGCTGCGGCAATTGCTGCCATTCTGCCCTGGCTTGATGTTGCTCTATCGCTTGTTGTTGTTGCAGAGATTGTACTTGTTCTTGATGGTCTTCTTGCAGTGATGTTGATTGTGCTTGTTGTTGTTGTTGCTTTTGCTGTGGCCTAATACATTGTTGCCTTAATGAGTTGTGCTGTTCGCCTTGCTGCTGTTGCTGTTGTTGTGGTTGTACATTGCATGCCATGATAATGGGCCCACCTACAAAAAAATAAAGACAAAGCGAAAATGAAATGTTGAAAGAAATAAAGTTGTTGTGAAGATGAGTGTGCGAGGGGGTATAGTTTCAATTATTAGTTGACGGTGGCTACAAGTGCGGAAAATAGGTGTACTTTTGTAGCTGCTTCAGGCCTTTAGGTTGGATATAAAAATGTCAGTAATTTGCTTTTTTATTGCGCTTTCCTGCAAGCCATTGTTATGGCCACTGAGTTTCGTCTGCAAATTACATGCCTTTTTGGAGTATAAACCTGTTTGATACCAAAATACATATAAATTGTTGTTATTGTGGGTTGACCTACAGATACTTAAAATCTCTTTAAACATTATTTAAGGGCTTAAGATATTCTTAAGCCAATTTATTCACTGGTTAAAGCATGCCAGTGTGCTTATCTAAAAAAAATGTATATGGGAAAATACAATATACATATATTCACATTATTCTAAAGTAATTCGAAAGATTACATCAGTTCGCAAAAAAATTATTCCTGGGCTATTAAGACACATTATAACAAATTTTATACAAATCGGTCGAGCCGTTGTCGAGTTCCGATGGGTAGCGAATGACTTGTTTGCTCTTCGTGAAATACAAAATCATTACTTTTGTTTTAAATTTGAGCATGCACAATTGGTAGCAACTTCACTGATTAAAGCATACCAGTTTGCTTATATATAAAAATAAAATAAAAAATATATAGGAAAATATTCACATTATTCTTAAATAATTAGAGCGATAATATCAGTTTGCAAAAAAAATTATTTCTGCGATATTGTGACACGTGTATAAGAAATTGTATACTAATC
>CM050323.1:52103251-52129128 GCA_027475135.1 Bactrocera correcta
CTTTATTGTCTTTCAAAACGCAATATGTGCTGTTCCGACTACATGATATAGTTGTCACAATGATAGGTCTCTAATTACAGGTCACATGACGACCTTGCAGTATCCCTAAAAGCACAACATCAATAATTTCCAGGGAAAGAAGAGCTTTTGGACGAACTTCACTCAAACTGTCTTGAACTGATCCTCAACCTCGTTTAAATTCACCATGCTATCGATGAATACTGATCCTTGATGAAGCTTCCTCAAAAGAATCACTCGAAAACATTCGGATTTTATATAAATTTCTTTTTGGACCGAAGCGAATATTTTAAGTTACTGTAAACAACAGAAATAACGCTCATACGTATGTCAAAATGTTCTGAGTATACATACCATCACAATTGCCATAAAGTTGTGAGTTACCAGATTCCAACACTAGGGTTGCCAAACTCCGAAAAGCAAAAGACAACGTTCGTATTTTGTGTGCTTTGTATGCCTTTTATGAGCAACGATAATCAGCAACAGGTATACAATTTTCCAAAATAAAAAAGTTGCATATTTTTTGGAATATAATGGATATTGTTCGAAAAATTTTTCTGACACAGTGTTAATAATAATTATTTTTTCTACTTTCTTTTATAATTTTTCTTTAATTTTATTATTAATATTTTTTATAATTTCATTTTTCTACTTATATTTATATATACATATATATATTGAAAATTTGTTCACTATTTTTTTTTAGTTTTTTGTTTCAATTTTTTTATTCTTTGTTAGCTTTTACTATTTTTTTTTTTATATTTTTATAATTATTATTTTTATTTAAATTTTTTTTATATTTTTTTTTTCAATATTATTTTTTTATATACATATATATTTTTGTTGTGTATGGCAACTCTCGCGCTCGAAAGTGCAGTGCATCGGCATGACGCTGCAGTGGAGGTGCCAATTTACGCATTACGCAAGCGCACCCCATGCGGTGCAATTCCGCGGCAACCGATAGCGATCAATGCGCACCGAGCGCAGTCACTGCAACAACAACAATAACGACAGCAAAAAATTTATTTTTTCTCATACGCACTTATTTATTTTTCGCCTTCTTCCTACAGTCACCACACGACAGTTGTTATTGACATTAAAAAATCGGCCGACCAACTGCAGACCAGCAAGCAAGCGCAACAAAAACCAAACGCAGATGGCAAAGCAGGCACTCAAAGCTGAATAAAGCTAAGGTAAGGCTATCGGCAGCAGGCACGAAAATAGCCACAATCGAAGCAAACAAAAACAAAATGCGAGCAAAATGAAGTGGCAACAGTCAAATCACAGACGTATGATCGCATTTGCAATCGCTGTTTTTATGACCACATTATTGTTGTTACTGTTATTGTTGTTGTACTGGCCAAAGTGGCCAGTCATGTGCACAATGCGATGGGAAAATGCCACTGACGCTGGCGAAGAAGCTGCAATATGTTGCTGCTTAGGCAGCAGCAGCTGACTGCCACAAGTGCATCTCGCTTTGCAACAACAACAACGGCAACAACCACTGCACTAAGCACGCTCAGCCAGCAGCCAATGTTCGCCTATTACAATCACTTTGAACTACTTTGCGTTTAAATAACTGCCGCGGAAGACTGGAAAAAATAAAGCAAATCACAATAAATGTAAAATTTTAACCGTTATCTCAGGTTGGAAAATATCGACATAATTTTGTGGCAAGAAGCAGAGCTTACGTTCCTTTACCGGGTTGTACTGTAGACTGCTTCCGCGCTATGCGGATATGAGTAACGCTAAAACTGTCATTAGACTTAGGCAAGCTGGGTATAGAGCGGCGCCGGGCAGGGACACTTTGAAATCCTCCACTAATTCCATTACATTCTTTACATTCTAGACTACAGCATCGCAAAACTCTCTGCTCACACACTCATGCGTGATAATTGGACTGGGAGAAGTCGCTGGAGTAGAAGAGCAGTGAGTTTTTTGACGAATGAATCGTAATACGGAGGGAGGAAGTGGAATTTTCTGTGTGGAGCTCTCCATAAACTATAGTTTGAGACTTCCTGACTATTGCCGCGAGTTTCGAGCAGAGGTTTCCGCCATCAAGGTAACGCCAAATCTAATGTTCCGAAGTGTAGTCTCCTTCAAGCAATCGAGTCTGTAGTCCGATCTGCACTAGCGCTTGACCTATGGACATCCAATAAGCTTGGCCGGCTCTAGTCGACACCAAAACTTGTACGACTGCGGAGTCCTTCTGGTCCTTCGAACTACTTGCACTTAGCAAAGTCAATCTCACAGCGTTGTTGGGGTTCCGACTGGACACTGTTACATAAGCGGTATGCCGTTGAGGACGAGTCAGATGTCATTTTCTCCTCCATTTCCCGGTCTTTATCAGACTGAGATTGAAAATATCAGTAGACACGCCCTTGGAGAGTCTTGCGAAGTAGGTGCTTGGGTTGATATTAATAAGTTTTTTGGTCAGCTCAAAATGCTTCGTCGATCTATGAGGTAAAGCACTTTAAGGAGTTTTAGGGTAACACAAAGGCAAATATAATATATGTTAAAGTGAGCTCCAATGGTTTTGGGTTAACCCTACAACCTAACTTAACTCAACCTACAAGCGTTTAACGAATACACAGACCCAACTCTAAGTGGACTCCTCGACAGTACCACAAAATGTTAGTCTCATTAAATTTTCTTTCCACATTTTAGCAACGATATCCCATATAATAACTTTGATAACAATTTCAGAAATCTTCTTGAGTTTCTTCTTATGTACTAACGAATTGAAGTCCATCTGAAATTTGTTAAGAATACTTTTTGTGATCCCAAATAGTTAGAATTGATGGTTATAAATGCGAGATAAACCGCTCCTATTCATAAATCTCGAAAAAGTAAAAATATAGCTAGACTTCATACGATTTACCACGTTCTGGTTGATCGAGCCTCGCCAAACCTCGTGAAACCCATCTAGTCAGTAGCAATAATACCAAATCTTTTTTCTCCACAATCGATCAGTGGATGAACCGCTATTCAATCTTGATATCGACCCTTACTTCATGACGTAATGGTAACTTGCCAAGCACAAAAATCGGAGGAACCTTATTTTTTTTTTTTTATATAGAAAAGTCAGAGATACTTGTATGGTCTTTCCTATTCTAAGGCCTCCAAAAGATTAACCAGAAAAAAAGACAAAAATATATATTAAGAGGTCATTGGTACCCATTTGATTGCATAAGGGTTAATGAAAGAAGAATCGGAAAAATAAATTCGAATTACACGCGCACCACAGTTGCAACTGCTTCGGCTTCAGCTGCTACAAGAGCGACGATTTTGTGCATTCATATTTTGGTCAAGTTGTCGGTCGCACTACAACATATTGTACAACAATAAAAACAA
The DNA here is from genome assembly GCA_027475135.1 of Bactrocera correcta. Taxonomy (NCBI): domain Eukaryota; kingdom Metazoa; phylum Arthropoda; class Insecta; order Diptera; family Tephritidae; genus Bactrocera; species Bactrocera correcta. Next base: position 52,106,624 of record CM050323.1, read on the forward strand.
CAACAACGAAGTAGTTGTAAATAGGCGAAGCAGTCGATAAATGCTTAAGCGCGGCAGCAGCTGCAACAACAGTAGCAAAAACGCAAGAAACACACGCCGCTTGCCACATTCCGCCTGCAGCACGTCGCTGTCGATGATTTGAAATTGTAACGAAACAGCAACAAAAACAAAAGCAAAACTTTTAAGAGGCAAAAACTACGTCGTTAAGTGCTTGCTGTAGTTGTTTTTGTTGCTGCTAACATTATTATATACACATGCATTTGTATGTATGTCTGCAACAGCACCAGTTGCTGTTGATTGCTGCACTTGAGGGCAACATTTGCCACTGCCACTAATGGCGGTTCATGCAACGGCATGCACAATGAGAGCAACTGAATTCAAGTGCGTTATGTTGCAACAGCTACCATGCCACAGACGCCGTAAACCATGCTGCACGGCACGGCGCTGTCAACAGCCAAGCGCAGGCGAACGCTCGAGCAACAATTGCAATTGTAACAGCAATAAAATTGCATCAATATCGTGCCGGCAGCGTAATGTTGGCGACATTAGACATAAAAAATTAGTGGCAAAAGAGTGTCAACAGCTTTGCCAGCGGACAGGAGTGTCGAGGCGGGCGAAAACGCAGCGAACGCAGACACAAAGACGTCATCTATTTGCGTAATCACCAAGCGAAGTTAGCTCCAGGCTGGAAGTGGTGTTGTAGTAAACGCAGTCCGTTGGCAGATTTATGTTTCCAAATTTCCCATCGAAGAGAAATGAACCAATAAATGTCTAAAATGTTGCACCGTTTTATTTTAGTCGTATCCTCTATATGGAAGAAAAGAGGTCTGGATTGAAATAATTAAACTTTTGGGCAGGCAATTACGGACGTCACCTGAGCATTCACTACGTAAAGGTGTATTATTTTGAATCTAGGCTTGGTTTCTGCTTTTCAGTAACGAAATCACTGAATCTCTCGGGACACATCTATTTAATTGAACTACAGTCTCCCATATTCACAATGTATCTTCTTCCAGTAGTCCAAGTGTAGACAGAACCATATGGCAGGATGAAGAGTGACTTGTAGAATTTGGTCTTTTTTCATCGAAAGAGGACTTTGCTGCTCAATCGTCTACTCAGTCCGAAGTAGCACCTATTGGCAAGAGTTATTCTGCGTTGGATTTCGAATTCACGTTGTTGTTGTTGTTGGTGTTAATACTGGTTCCAAGATAGACGAAATTATCCACGACTTTGAAGTTATAACTGTCAACAGTGACGTGGGAGCCAAGTCGCGTCCACGACGACTGTTTGTTTAATGACATGAGATATTTCGTCTTACCGTCGTTCACTATCAGACTCATTTGCTTAGGTTCTTTGTCCAACGTGGCGAAAGCAGAACTGTCGGCGCGGTTGTTCTAACCAATGATATCGGTGTCATTAGCGAAGCCACCAGTATTACACATTCTAAAATACGTAGGGCTAGTGCCCCTTTTTTCACAAATAGAATTTGGAATCTGAGCTCAACCCTGCTTCAAAAAAGCATCTAGAGGCAGAAAATTCTTGGGCTTTATAGGACCACTCACTGTTAGTTCACAGCTCAAAATACTACCTTGGGCATTGTACATTTACAATACATTTAAATTTTAAGACTGCCTTCCACAAATCGTTTTACGACCTAGTCTGTTCTCAAGCGCTCATAATTTAGTTGTTCGTCGGATGATGAGAGATACTGTACTACCATGTTATGCACACTTTTGGCATTAGTGTGTCAACCGTATAGTTTTTAGAGCTGCCCACACAGTGATTATCGATTATTAGGAATAAGGACTCTTCACTGTATGACGTCCAGTTGTCATCTGACGTCTGAAAATACCCAATATTATACACTCACTGTGTTATATTTTCTAAAGCCGATATGCTTGTACCATAGTCTCGATATCATTACAAAAGGATTTCCAAGAATTTTGTTTGCTTTTCTTATCTCTTTTTTATATGATCTTTGAAAATCATGGGTTCTGAAGGAGCGGTTCTGTTGCCATGCGGTTAATTAGCTTTACTATGATCGAGATTAATTTTAAGAGTTATTTATTGTTTTATCTGCCTTCTATTGAGGGCCACTTAAGCGCCCTTTCTCAGTAGATAATTTTGAGAGTTTGTCTACAAGCTCAGACCCTGACGATTACTCACCTTCATGAGTGGTTTCGACGGTACACGAGGGCTACATGGGATTTGCCATTTCTTTTTCCGAAGTTAGGAGGTCTGCAGCATCGTAGTGTTATCTGTTGGCCATAATTCTCATCTTTTTGCATCCATAATTAATCTTTAATGACATAGATAGCTAGCTGGATGCCAAAAAAATTTAACAGCAAACACAAGACCTAATTGGGTAATGTTTTTGAGAATTCTAAGATGCTATGGCTCACTATGACTTATTTTCAGAGTTCTTTCAAAACCAACAAACTACCTCTTGAGATCTTATATGCTCTCACAGACTCTCTATGTCTTCAAGTTGTTAATTGAATTTCCCGGTTTGTTAAAAACCACCAACGGTAAATACGTCGAATCTGCCTTAAGAATTGCTTATTACGACATTTAAAAGATCATAAAATATATTCAGCGGACATCTCCACTGGTCGCGCATATTGACCGTTCTGAACATTTTTTGATTTTTATTAAGGGGGTATTCTACTCTAGAATTTTGAAAAATTCGATTTTTTTTTTCATATATTTAAAGTTTAGACCCTTAAGAACATATCCTCCAAAGGATTTTTAAAAATTAAAATTATTTTAAGAGCTACAGTTAGTGACACAGTACCTAGCCCGGTTCGGTTAGAATCACTTTTTTAAACGCGTTTTTCTCGAAACTACTGTTTTCCACACGGTACCGGCATAATCTCAAGTTCTATACAACCGATTTACTTGAAATTTTGTGTGAACCTTCTTTATATAATCCTTTACCGTTCCTGCCAGCATCGTGTCAAAAGTTTTGTTTTTAATATTTAAAAAAAAAATTCAGGAATTTCAAAAAACAGCCTAAAAAATGATTTTTATTTTCAGGCAGTCGCCATTTTTTAAAAACTTGTTTCGTGTTCGTGTTATTTTAATTTTTAATATTGTTTTGTAAACTTTTTTTTCTGTATTCTTAAGATATTAATAAAAACACCATAAAAAAATGGATGGTAAAAATATTTTTTAGTTTTTTTTTTTTAAATAAAGTTCAAAAAACTGCCCAAAATTTGATTTCTAGTCTAGAATACCCCCTTAAGGGCAATCTATTAAGCGGACAGAAAGGCTCAACCCGCCAAGGTCCGCTTTTGGCTGATTCTACTGTACATACTTTATAGGGTCTTCAACGTCTCCTTCCGGGTGTTACACAATTTGCGTTAAACTTAATATTTTCATTGTGCAATAAATCCAATGTCATACCTAAAACAAATAAGTTTTGAAAAATGTTGCTTAAAGTTTTATCTTGTTAATAACTTAAATCGGTTCACATGTCTGGCTAATTCCCTAATATCTAAATTAATGATTTTCGACTTTCTTTTTTGTTGTAATCGATACGAAATTTCCTCTAATGATGAATGTTGAGTACATCTCCAACATTTTTATTATAAAGTTTCGATTGCCTTTTTAGTATACAATATATATGTACATATATACATAGATATATAGTGCATGCTTTTGATCCTATCGCCCGCAGCTGTTGTCTGGAAGTTAAATGACTGCATTCACCCATACATTTATGGTTGCACAAGTGTATATACTCTCAGAAACCTATATAAATAGCAAATACAAATCATAAACACTAATTTCTGTGTTTGTGTGGTCATAATTAAAGCTTGTTTGTTTGTACTGTTGCAACAAAACAACACAACGTGCAACATTGTACATTACAACGATTTGCTTACTTGACGCGCTGTGACCGTTGTAATGATGGCGATGACGTCCGCAAATCAAAGGTCTGCCCTTACAAATAGCTACACGTTTATGTATATAAGTATGTATGTATACACAACATGCACACATATGTACATATGTATTTGTATATAAACATACAAGTAAACTGCCAGCCGCTCAACCCAATTCAAACGTAACCCGGTGTGACTATTAAAACTGGACAGCGGGCGCTGATGACGGCTAAGGCAGTAAATACTGCCAACAACAACAACAAAAAACAACACCAGCAACATATGGTCAACATTGTAGACATTAATGAGCGAGTGTTGCGACTTGCACGTAGCGGCGAAGATAAACGAAATTACATGCGTCGCCATATTACATGAGTTTACAGTTATATATTTATACCTATATACACCTGTGTGTATGTAAGCGGCTATTTTATGAGCGCTTGCAGCCTCATTGGGCCTAGTACCAACGTAATTTTAAAGGAAGGCAGCACGAATCGGAATTAACATGCTCACTGCAGTTCATTTGCTTACATTTTCATTTCACATTCATTTCAGCGCAAGCAAATGTAACCATCAATTATGCTGTATATAGACCTAAGTCCATACATTCATAGCTATGAATGACATACATATATACATATGCATAAGTATTATGTTATAAACTGTTTTAAAAAATATCTATTTCAAATCTAATGGCTTTCTGGTTTTATATGTGGCATAATTTTCTTCCATTGCCCAGCCATTGAGCCTCGTCAGCCGGTGTTATTTTGGTAAATTGAAGGTCACCTCAATTGCTGTTTGTATGTTTATGCGCTCATTACTTGCATAGCGAGCATTTACTTGGAATTTTAGTTTACTTTATTATATATAATTTTAGTGCACTTGAACTTCTCAGTTCATAAAATTTTAGCCTAGAAGTTAGTAACTCTGATTTGCTTGCACACTTACCCTTTGAGCTAACTAAATTCGCATGCGATTAAAGTTAGGCACATGCCTTTTATAAATCATAAATCAGTTTCGGTAGTTTAGAGGTCATTAAGTTAAATTTTTTATTCGAACTTAAATTTTACGCTCATTATTTCATTAAAAAAAATTTACTACTTCGTTAATTGAAATAAATTTATTATTATTAGTTTTTATTAAATTAAATAAGTTGGTGTGAAATATACTTGAGATAGAGCACTCTTATTTAGTAATGAAAATTTTCGGAAATTTGCAAGCAGGTGGCAGCTACGAATATTAGATAAAAAACTGCAAATAATACTAAAAGCTTCGAGCTTCCCTCGATTAATTGTTGGACTTTCCGAGAATTTTTTTATATCAAAAAATTGTCTGTATGACAGTTATGCTGGCAGTTAACGATACTTGTCGAATACTTTAAAAACTATCACGGAAAAATGTCAAAATGTTGCACAAATATAGCGGGTATACCATACCGAATCGACCACTGTTGAACCCGACCCCTTTAGATTTTGCTGAAACTTATCCATCCTTTTCTATCCTTTAAAAAACATTTTTGAGAATTTTTTCAAAATTTTTTGTCCAACTTCAAAAAAGTTATGAATTTTTCAAAAAAAGGGTTTTTTTTTATTTTCAAATAGTCATAACTTTTGTAGAATTTTTGAGACCTATTTTTTTTTAAATTTTTTATTGAATGAACTTTTCGAAAAAATACACGAAAAAAATTTAACACGATCAATTATATAAAATAATCGGTTTTTTAAGTAAAATCGTCATTTTTTGGAAGTTCGCCATTTTTTGTTTTTTTTTTTGTCTCAAAAAAAAACTTCAATTAATTTTACAACTAGCCCTGCTAATCCCAGAGTGGGCCGATTTTTTTTATATTTTTTTTATTTATTTAAAAACAATAATTGTTGATGTTTTGAGTATTTGGATAACCTGTTATTTTAAGATCACGAATGAGTAAAGGCAAGTTTTGATACTCTGTTCTGATGTTCATTGTATTATAGCGAGGGCGTTCTACATCGACCGGAACAAAGCGTAGTCAGAGGGGACAAAATCCAGACTAGAAAGCGGTCCAAAACTTCCCAGCAATTTTTTTATAAATAGTTTTCAACCAATTTCTATCATAAATTACTGCGAAATGGCAACAGGTAGGAGCTCCGTTGGCTTTTAGAGGTTCACTACAGGACTGCTAGGCCTCGAACCAGCTTAGCAAGCGTTGGTAGCTGTACATTCACAAGGTCCTTCTTAGTCGGGATAAATTATAAAAGGTCTAGGTATAGGTCAGCAAGTTCCACCTGGCAATGATCGTCGGAATTGGAACTGGACACTGTCCTATCGGGACCCATGCGCGAACATTGCACTTCATATAAGATGCAAGCCACCTCAGTTGTTTAAAGAAAATTATAAAGAATAATCTCAACATCTCCACACAACATTCGAGAATGTCCCGCTTTGCCACATTAAAATAAAAACTCCTCAGATCTAATAATTTTAGAAATCTTGGTAAAATACTTAGCGGAAGTAGAAATAAAACTCCTGCTGATTTTTGTTATATTAAAGGTGTTTTTTCCGATAGCCTATATTCAATTACAGGAGATTTTCATTTGGCTTCACAAAGGACTATACATAACAGGCCATGTTGAGTGTCGTAAGGCCGTATGTTCTCATGATGGAAAATTTTTGTCTCGTATCTAGTACCAAATTTCGGACATTTTTCGGCAATCGTTCGCTTCAATTTTTTTAGTTGTTGTCGGTAGTGTTTCTCATTAATCGTTTCACTTATAAAACAGCACACCTTCTGATCCCTCAATATGCATCTCTTGGAAAACGGGCGATTACATATGAATATACGTGGGGGGTTTTAGAAACAAAATATCATTATGTTGACAATCATTATGTTTTAATATTTGTTTTTTTTTTTTTTTTGGTTTCAAACAATACATTATTTAGCTCGTTTGCTTTTATTTTCGATCTAACAAAATCCCACATATTTTGTACGCAACACTGTGTAATGAGGCGCATATTTTGGCGTATTCGCTTGGTATTTAGATTGTGTAGAAAATAATAACAACCACAAATAAGTTATACAGTCAGTAAGCTTTGGCTGCGCACGCGTATTTTAACTAATTTTGAGGCACCACATGTGGCGCTCTAAGCGAACAGCTGATCTCCCATCTTTGTATTTATGCAGCGCATGCGACCAACATGGACGTCGACATCTTCACCAAAATATTTCTATATACTTTTTGCTACGTCCATCTGACATCAAAGTATTCGTGGTTGCTCTTCTATGTAATTACATCTCATATATGGACTGTTGTATACATATTCATTGGTTTGAATATGAATTTTCATGCGTGCAACATCAAGCGACACGTACACTAGAAAATATTAATGATTTTGTGGTATTTGATGCAATTAAGTTTTTTTATGATTTTTTTGTAAACGAGTAGCAAAAGAACGCTCAAATTTCGCTGAAGATATTAAACACCTTTGAAGAGCTTTTAGCTAGCGTTCTTTTGTCCTTAGATTGCAAACACTGTATGAGAATGACTCCATGACAAGTTTACTGTACAAATTTCTTTCCAACCTTTTCACAGTAATCCGAAATCCAAAAATCTCATCACAGAATCTCAGCTCTTAGAAACCTTAATATCTCTCCAATTCAACTACCATGAATACATCAGATAACTTTAGATATCATAAATATCAGGCATTAGCAATGTATCAGGGTCTCTAATGGTGACTTCCAAGCAATGTAATATACAGATAGGCCTTCGGGAGGTTTGGAACGATAAGGAAAATTGAAATAACTTACCTCTTTAACCCAATTCCTGAGCAATCATACCCAGATCCTCCCCTGGTTTTTTCAATAGTCTGTTAGAAGCGAGTTTAACGAGTTCATCACACCGAAGGTTTTGGTTAGAGTAGTTTCCAGCTAGAATTTTCAAATAATTTTTCAGAGAATTTTGATCATATTCCCTTAATCGTGTAATTATTTTATTAAGTAAACTTAAAAGTTTTTCTCGCAGCACACAAATAATTTGTTCTGTGTATATAATAGCGTGCAACAGCTGCCGCGACACTTACTTGCAACTAATTAAGGCATCTATGAAGAAGTAGGTGCACTGAAGACGGATAGCTAATCCAATGGCATGCGATCAAACAAGAAATATGTGAAATTGTGTGTGAGCTTATGTAACCGATTTTGCTTTGAATCGCTGGATCATACTCATGCCATGCTTGACCAAATTGCGTGTTGAACAAATTAGAGTTTAACTTGTGAATGGCAACATGTTGCATAATATACATGTCGTACATTGGTATCAACTTAACAGCTTATAAAACCAAGGAATAGCATGTGGGCCGCAGATGGAAAGTTATTAATGAAGTTATTTAATGAAAAATATAAAAATATGGAAAAAATGGAAAATATGGACAACTGACGATACACTCATTCATTATATCTATGTATATCCTTTTTTGATGGTACTTTTTAAAACCTCGGACTTTGTTGCACGAAGATACTAAAATCTTTTTCCAGTAATTCTAACTATTTCTTCTACTTTTCGAGATGGTGTCTAAATGAAATGGAAAGAAAAATAATAGACTGATCTCCGCTTACTAGTTTTCGTTTTACAGTATCTCCCTCTTCAAGTTTTTTCCGTCCATTTTAGTCAGTGAAATCCAATTCATCCATCAGCTCAAGTTTCAGACCATCAACCACTGTAGCATCTTTCAAGAGGAGGTGGCATTAGGAGCTGTATTGCAACGAAATGCAGCTTCCTTCAGAGAAGTGTGTATTTAATACGGAAACCGAACGGCTTTATTGAGCTGGCTGATTGTGGCCTCCAAACTAAAACCAAAGAGTGCGAACCCCAATTTCATCTGATTGGAAGCGAGTCGGTTTTCTGACGGCTTCTTGTTTCAAGTAAGACTTCATTAGTGTTATTTCAGTAATAGGCTCAGAACCATGTTGAGACAATATCATCGATTCGAAAGTCGGATGAACCGGGCACTCTTTCCTCGTCTCCATCCGATTGGAAGCGAGGAGGTTTCCTCATGTATTCTTGTGTTCGGACGTTGGACCTTTGGATCCCTAGTGAGCTCAGAAAGCTATAGTAAACTATTAGAACTTGTGCGACTGCGAGATTCTTAAGTGAACCGTAAAAGTTCCTCCGAACTACTCGCTCTAAGCAAAGTCAATAGATTCGCTGTGCGGCTAAATATTATGTCGGACGCTCATGCCAAAGCTTTATGGAGAACACATCTTGTCACTTCTTCCTTTATTGCTAGACTTTTTCAGATTTATCTTTGGCTGGTATTGACCGAAGTGGCTGGCATTGCTATTGACTGCGTTAACGAATTTATGATGAGTTCCAAACATTTCATCGATCCTTAAAATCCTAAAGAAGTTTTTGGGTAGCACTTGAGACAAATATCTCTCCAAGTGAGATCCATCGATTTTGAATCAATCCTTCGACCTAACCTAACCTAGTCTAAGAAAATACAAGGTGCACCGCATATCCATAAAATCATAGATGTCATATCTATCTCTTCCCGAAGGTGAAATGAATATCAGAAGCAAACACTTGAAGTGAGGAGATCTGAGTGGTTAGCGCTTCTACCACTTTTATGAAGTTTTTATTTTCCGATTCTTTCCACGATTACTCTTCTCGACTAAAAACGAAGCTTCTTTTTGCACAACAAAAAGTGGATTGAATAACCTTAAAGGATGTTGTTGGAAACTTATTAGATCATTAAACTTTCACTTTGGAATTGGAAATTTTTCTGGGTTAGCGAGTTTGGGTTCTTTGCGGAAGACCAGGACTCTGCTGGATGAAAACTAAGCTTAAAATACGATGACCACTAGGAAATAGACTTAGATAATCTAAATTATAATTTTCAAGTTTTTTAGACAACTTCACCAATATGCTTCAGAAAGAAAAGTTGAGATGAAGAAGTGGATAAATGGGAAGAAGCAATTTGATTGGCGAACAATCTCGCCTTTTTGCTAGATAGCATGTATTCTTCAGAGCTCGGTTTCCTTATCATTCGCTTCTTACTCACTTTTCTTCACATTACTTCGCTGGCTTCGAAATTCTTCATGGAGGTACAGTTACAAAATGTTCAAACACTCGAAGTTGCACTTCCTTATATTATATAATTTTGTTTGTATATTTTCTCCATGGGATTTGGATGTAGTTTTGTTTTGTTTTTTTTTTTTCTTGTTTTCCTTTCCAAATGAATGCAACTCATTATGCATGTTAGCATTGCTAATTGATTTTAACCTCAATCTCATTATTTTCCAGACATTTCAATTTGTTGTCGATAAGTGTGTTCACTTAAGTATCTTTATTTTAACGAAGCGCTAACCGCCCGTGGGGGCACATACATTCGTAGCAAACGACGCCAAAGAGTTCAAGTTAAAAATGAAATGAAATGCGCTTTTCGGCGTGCCAACCTAATTCTCTTATTTTCCATGCAATTGCATTTCGTCTACAAGAGGCGTCGAGATTTATGTAATGCGTTACATAGCTGCACTCGAAGGAAGGTGGGATTGAGGGCAAGAAGAGCTTCAGGCAGATTTCTGTTAGTCAATTGTTAGAGTTCGACACATTTTCGTTTTGATTAATGCTGGTGATTTCTCTCCCCCTCTAAATAGAAAAAATACTATAAAAACAATTGCAACAACCAAAAAATACAAAAGTCAAAGACGCTTGTTCGCCACTTAGCGGCTTGCCGCAGCAAGCTGTAAACTCCAAATTCCCCGCTACAACTTAGCAGTTGAGAGATTGCATCAAAATTGCAGTCCGTCCGACTTACCGAGTGCCTGAGTGACACACTTGCATACGCACACACTCCTCACTCAGCATACTTTTACAAGTGTATAGAAGTGCTGTCTGTTGCGGCTGCCATGGCGGCGTTTCCCCTTGGCTGTCACTTTTACCGCGCTGTTGCAACGCGCCATCTCGCAACAGCAGCAGCACGCTTCCCGCGTCAATTGCCACCAGCGCTGTTGGTGTCGTTGGTTTGGCGAGCGTTTACCACACATAGTAGCTTGTGTGCTTGCCGAAGCTGCCTCTTATCGTTGTGATACATCACGTAATTGTTTATGATGAGTTTGGCGCGTCACAGCTGAGATTTCATTACACATTTTACGCCTTCTTCGCGTTTCATTGCACTACCAAATAGATGCGCGTATAATTTTCAGCATATGCACATAAAATGTATTTATGCGTACATAAATTAGAAACGTGTATATAATGAGACATCTCGAAAAAATTCGGGATTTTATTTGCAGTCTCGAAATTTCGGGATTGCATTTTGTTTTGCTGAAAGCTTTAATTGTAATCGTCCTAAATTGTGAAATGGATGTAACAGTTCCAAACAAAAATTTCGGAATTTGCGGGACTTGACATGATTGACATGATTTTTATCTTTAAATTATTTGTTGAAAGCTATAAATACAGTGAATTTTTTCAACGCTAGATAATTTTTCAAAATTACTTAAATTAGATAATTGTATGTAATAATACATTTCGAAATTTTCGGGATTTTTTTGGCAGTCCCGAAATTTCGGGTTTACAATTTTTTTTTGCTCAAAGATTTGAATGCAATCATCGTAATAAATTGTGAAGGGAATGCACCAATTCGCAAAAACTTTCTAGATTTTTGCTGTCACGAAATTTCGATATTATTTTCGAGATTAAACTATTTGTTTAAAGCTTTAAATAGTAATTAGTAATTTTTACCAGGTTCACAGAATTTTTGAACAATTTATTCGGTATGAATTAAGTCTGAAGTTCTCTAGGTCAAAATGTATTTATTTTTCGGGATTTTACTTTCTGTCCCGAAATTTCGGTACTATTTTCGGGATGTTTTTTGTTGATCATTTTGAATACGATAGTTAAATGAAGTTTATGGCAGATTCAAACTTTATCCCGAAGTTACGGGGTTATCCACAAGCCTGTTCTGCGCATTGGGAAATTCTGTTTTCATTATGTCGGATAAACCTTCGTAAGTAAGACAGGTAATTACTCCACAACTACAATAAATTTTCTTCACAATTATAAATTTCAAATTATTACTCTAATTTTAAATTACTTAAGTATAAATTTTACCGTTTCGGGATTAACATCACGAATCTTCACATTGCCGTTGAATGTACTTTACTGCAATCGCTAATACTTGTTGCCAAGTTAGACCGCCTGCTGTTGCGATTCATCACTTTCCACATAAATTCAGGTGGCACAGGGCGTTTTCGAAAAGGTGTGAAATTGCTTGGGAACATGCTGCTCTCTCGCGACTTTTATTGTTGTAGCTTTTATAATTAAGCAATTTTAAAGTTTAAGTTGCAAGTTTGTTTTTTTAGCATACAAAAATTGTAGTTCTAATAGTAATATTTTCAAATTCGGTTAATTTGTTTTAAATTATGTAGCTAGTTAATGGAAAGAAAGTGGTTTATGTAGGCGACCTTCCAAAATAGAAAATTTCGGTATTTTCGGGAAGTAACTTTTGGTAATAACGCTTAGTTAGATATGAAATCATCTTCAAACCAGATATTTAGACCTAAGTGGTTATGAAACCGCTAAGGAAGTGACGAAAAATTTGGAAGAAGTAGACTCCCTATTTCTTCTCTAATGGTCGTCAAAATTTGCTATTTTATAAAGAAAGGATTTTAGGGCAAGTCGTTGAGGTCTAAAATAATGATATTCGACACGTAATAAAACAACAAACAACAGTTACTTATATATATATTTAGGTGAATCATTGATTCCTTAGATCACTTTTATTGAAAAACGATCATTGCTCTCTTCATGCATTAATTTGAAACTCAAAATGTGAGCTGTTCTAACAACAGGTATTTGCTCTTTTATGTCTCAAGATGACGATCACCAAAAAGCAAAAAAGAAGGCATTTTAAACTAATATAAACTTATTTGAGAAAAGGTCCGGCTTTCATGCCACTTTTTATTTTATTTTGGATACATCCGGAACTGTATGAATGACTTTTCAATTGATTTAACTTGGAGAGGAATCCATCTCAACACAGAAAACGGATCCATCTCACGATTTAATCACATAATGTAAGGAAGCTTCCAAAATAATGTGACTGAGATAGCTAACAGTGCAGGAAACAACATAAAGAAGATCACTATATACGTCGATAGTCAGGCAGGAATTTAGACAATGATCCAATAACGCAGGAACATAAGGAATGTTCTTAAAAGTAGGGAGGTAACATATGTTGCTGCTCCAGAAAGTGGCTGCATATAAACTGGGTTCCAGTCCACAAGTGAGTCCCGGCAAATGAAATAGCTGTGTGTGATTGGCTAAAGTACCATCCGTCTGGCAATCAAAACAGAACAGGAAAAGCAGAAGTCACTAAAATATAAAAGTAAATAAAATGAAGTCGCTCTCGAAAGGGCTCCAAGACAGTTGTTGGCCTAAAGACTAGTCACAACCTACTAATTTTATATACGAACCGGATAGGCACAAGTAATGACGATACATGCAGAGATTTAACAGAAGTGAGGAGAAGAGAAACACTTCTTATGATTCTGTCCAGCCTTAACTATTATAGAACCTGACTCAGATATCTAGGTGCTTCGCAGTTCAAGAAACTAGATGAAACGTCAAAATTAGATATGAAGTCGCTCTTAAAGTTCACAAAAAGCGTTGACATCTCTGAATACTTAAGCTCAAAGTAAACTAGACTCCATCTGGCATTACTAAGGACTAGTAGGTATATGCATGCCGTGACATCCAGACAGTATAACCTTATATAATACTTATAAGGAAGTTTTGTTTTTAAGTTTGAGTCAAATTTTTCTCTTTCGTGATTGTATAGTAGATATCGGTTGCAAGAAGATCCACCCAAAGTGCAAAAGTCTCCTAGTGTTCGAAGAAAAACGATTTGATCTCTTTGTGTTGAACCTAATAACTATATTTGTGCCAAACTAATGAAATGGCGAAATGACTTTTGTAGCATTGCAAATCCAGTCAAAACTATTTCGAAAGAAACAAATAAAAAACGACCAAAGTTTGTCGAAATCAAAGATCGTGAGCGAATATGTAAATTTTATTATTTTAGGTTCATCATAACTGTACAAGGTCTCTCATTCTTTTTCACATTTTTGCAATAAAGTCTTACTAAGTTAATTATAATTAAAGTAAATAAAAAAATAAATTCAATGAGCGAAAAGCTTTCCACTTTGAAATTCGCGATTATTTTTTGATGCTTTTCATTTTGAATTGCCCGCAACGAATCGTCTCATTACAAACTACACTCTTCTATTGTTGTGGCTAGTCGGCGAAAAAACACGAAACCTTTAAATTGCTTGTCTCGAAAGAAGCGTTGAAAATCAATTGTGTTTCTTAAATGATTAACCGTCTCGAAGTTACCTTGTACTTAACTATTGCATTACAACCCTTTTGTTCGTACGTCAATCACTACCATGACGCTTGCTGGAAGCTTGGCTAGTAAATTTGTTTACAGTTATTAAAAATCCATTATTTTTTAACAATGAATCGCTTGTTAAAAGACCAGTCGCATAACAATGAACTTGTCATCATAACACTTTTCTTAAAACTATTAACAATGTGTGAATAAATCTCAAAATATTGATTAGGATAAAGTCATTAAAAGATTATAATAACGTCAACTCGGCTTGTAAAGGGTCATTCATTAGATAGTTATGGATAAAACTGCAGAAAATACCAAGAAGGCTAGGATAGGTTATTTTAAAAGTTCTGTCAAAAAACGGATACTACTTGGACAGCTGAAAATGCTGGTCCATTGTGACATAGTATGTATAAATCCTCTTAGGTTAGTTTATGTTATACTGTCCAGCTATCATGCCATTTTATTAGAAAATATTCTCAAAATCGACAAAGCACCTCGAGCTTTTCACAAATTTGTTGAAGAAATGATTGTCGAGATGTTTTAACCTCAGTCTTGCAAAAGGTAAAAACCAGATAAAATGGTATCCCGTCACTCAGTAAAGGGATGTCGCAGGACTGCTGAGATACAATTTCATAAAATTAGGTAAAATTGATTCAGAAGGATTTAGGACTTAGGTCGATTATAACGAAGCAATAGAGTAGCCTGTCAATTCCGGCAATCCAATCTAAAACAGAAAAAATAACAATAACCCTAAAATTTTGTTAATCTACCACTTCTCTAAGAAATATTAAACAAACCTCGAAGGAAAAAAGTATAATCTCTAGCAGAAGGGAGTGGGCTATCGATTTTTTTTCTATGCCAATGACATCCTTAACGTTCTCGAGAAAAATACCGCAAAGTTAGAATGATCCGATTAGGGCAAATGTGCACTGTTTTATTCGCTAACTTGATGCCATTGACTCGACCGTATTGACAAAAACCTTGGAGTGTAGATTTTCAGGTTCTCTGGGGGAGAAATTTTTCACCAGTAAAATCATTATCCATAGACAGAAACTGATCACTTGGTGCCAGAGTGCTTGTCCCGCTTAAGCTCTCCGGGCTTCTGACGAGTCGCTATCGAAGTGTGTGGCCTAGCATTGTGCTGATGGAACACAGTTTTTTCATACAAGAACTAGAATGTGATCGTTTGTTCGAAATTGGTAAAGCTGAGAGACTATAGAAAGACAGACACACGGACATGACTAAATCAACTTTACTCCTGTGTTTCGTTCGGGGTGTTACGAACTTCTTAGCAAACTTAATAAGCCTTTACAGAGCATATAAGTATATATATAACAGGAAGCGGAAGACTATTGGTCCTTGAACTAAACGGAAACACAGTATTCGAGTTGCACAAGAGATTTACGATTGGCAATACGTCAAATACGCTCTTCCTTAATTCAAATGGATGACTAGGCAAACCATACTCGCGAAACAATCACACAGTAATCCATAGTCGCGGAGATCTACTATCAACTAAGTCTACAACTTGTTCAAAGTGTACTCAGTAACTGCACACCAAAATGCTAACCAGTTCAGCCTGTAGGGAAGTAGAGCATTACAGCAGTAAGCGCCGTGTGTGAAAAAAAAAAACAATTTCATAACTGAAGCTTCCTTGCACACGATAAATCTCTGCACACCACTTTAATTTGATTTTAATCTTCAGACGATAGATAGGCTTAAGTCATCACCAAAAAATAAAAATGGTGCCTTCAAATGGTCAACTTGTGAATGACCAAAAAACTCGCCGAACATCTGGCCAAACCGTCACCAATTGCTTGGTTGCACAAGTGCGTGCAGCCGCTTCCTCATTTCGAATAAATGTAGTGCAGGCGCGGTAAGATGGCATGGCACTTATAAAAATCGCCTTAGGTGCCACTTTTCAATCGACGCTTTCATTCTGTACCAGCTTGTATACAACTAATTCGCACATTTGCAACTGTCAACGCCGGAGCCATCGACGCCGTCCACAGCACTCACCACCAACGCTGCAGAAAATAGTGCCTGCGGCAGGATTGGAATTCATACAACTGGTGTCATCGCAACTGACTCTTGCCATCGTTCAACGCTCTGCTGTGTCTTCCTTAAATTGGGCAATGCGAAAAAGACGCTAAGACGGTCAATGAAATTTCGAATGCATTTTTTTTTTTATTTACGAACTACATTAATGTTTTGAGTTTAATATCAGTTGAAATGAGGTGGGTGGATAAATCAAATTTTTGGTAAGATGGACTTTCTAGGATAATCTGTAATTATCCAAATTCTACCAAGAACAAGTTTCTCAATTGTTACTGGAATTTTTACCGTTTTGATGCTATACCTTAGGACCTTAAAATTTTGCTTTCTCATTTCATTTCATATCATTTGATACTCTCAATTACACTACATATCTACGTTATACTCTTTGTTGAGAGCCATTCAAGATTTGATACCTGATGAGTTCCAAGTCTTCTACGTTCGATTTTTGATAGAGCTGGTGCAGAGAATGTGGAAAACTCCGTATTCTGGGAAATATTGTTATAAGGCAGGCCCATTTTTATCGCATGCTCTCCAAAATAACAGTGATCCGTTATATATTTTTGGATTTATTTTGGACCTAGTTCTGTAATAGTTAGAGGTCTTATATATACTATTTCTTCTCTTATTTAATAAGGTCATGGTTCTATTCCTGTCAGTCTTAGGCCTTATCTGCTTTCTAATCTTATCTACTTTTCTATCTTAAATTTTATTTTAGTGGTTCCCAGCGGGCATGGTATTATCTCCGCATCGGATTCGTCTAAAGAGGCTCATAGCTTTATCCACTATGCTACCTTTTCCTTACCGAAAAATTTTCTATTACCAGGAACCCAAATTATTGACTAGTGGAGTTTACCCGCCTGTGAGTTTAAAGCCATCCTACAATCGTTAACTACGCTGGATATAATTTGTGGTGTCGATAAGGCCAGCAATACTGATCGTATCTTCCCGTAGTTATTCAATAAAACTCCACAGTCCTACTCTATACCTAGTACTTCCGCTTGGAAGATGCTGGTTGAGTTTAGAGACGGATAAAAGAAACGAGATCATTGGAGTCTACAACTCAATATATTTTGGACCCGTCGGTATAGATAGAGCTGATGTCTTCCTCTCTTTCTAAATCTCTTCTCCATTCACGTCTATAGAATAACCTCAGCTAAAAGTGGCTATTAAAATCAAACCTTGGAAGAATATAGATTGATTTAGTTAAACCCTTATATAGAGATCGCTAAATCTGGAACGTCTGAAGTTTGGAGAGATTTGTACTATGTATCGCAGGTGTTCTCATGTCGCCTTGAACACATAAAGGGTCGTCCGGAGGAATAACTGAGGGACGTTTTTGTTTGTATCTATAGAAATTCCCTTCCCGAATGAGAGGTTATTCTGACATTGACGACGATTCTAATATAACTCAAGTTGCCTACTTTTTTCAAAAATTTACCATCAGCAGCGATGCCCAAGTGTAAATCCTCCATTTCAAGCTTTTCTCTACTCAAAGACGGCAATTTAACATTTTTCTTTCTAAACAATATATTTAATCCAAATCTCACAGACCTTTCAAACTGCTCTCATATGTTGCCTACCATTTCAATCACATGCTGTTATTTGCTTTGATTATAGTAATTGAAACTATGTTACTTGCCGCGTCTCTCACGCCAACGTGCCTCTGATAAATTTCGTGAAATCTTTCCTTGGATCGACATAGTCAGTCATCAGCTCAGATGTAAAGCATTCACGCATGCGCGCAGCGAGCAGAGCCTATGCGACAGCACAGAATCCACTCGCGGCTCGCATGTGACTTGCTAGTAAGCAAATTTACAAAAAAAAATTACCGCATGGAATTTGTACACTGTCAGTTTTAATGTTTAATACCCACAGGCATGGAGGCATTTGCGAACATGGCTTTTTCACATTTCGCATTTATTATCGCCGGTTAATAGACAAATACGAGTGCGAATCCATGCGAAGTTTTGTTACATTGTCTAATGCCTGCCTGCCCGTACATTGGCTGACATATCACTGCCTGTGTGTAGTGAGTAGTAATTAAACGTACAATGATATTGTCTTGTGAATGAGTGACGTGTCTTTACTGCGGAGGAATGAAGTTTTAACATTTTTATGCTCATAAATTTTGAATTCCAAGCGGTTTTGCCAGCAATTCGGGATTTTATGCAAACTATGCGTTTGATAGTGGTTATATCATGCGACGTGCAATATGGGATTGCGAAAGAAAAAAATGTTATTATAACCTAACAAATTTTAGTAGCACTGAGTATTAATTTTAATGCATAATGTTAACCAATTTGCTGGAAAAGATAATATTTTTATGTGAAAAGTCCCTATTTAGCTCAATGACCCTTGACTATTTTTGGTACCAGTTCAAGAGCCGGCGTTGAAGTTGTTTTTAAAGCTCCCGTCATGCACAGCACAGCAAGCTGTGTAGCATCAGTGTATGAGAGACGGAGAGAGCCTCAGATTGTGCCGGGAATCTGCCTAAACGCATATAAGCATTGCTGGCTTTCCTCACTCTCTCTTCCACGTTGCGCTTCCCCAACAATTTACTATCCAAGACCTCCCCAAGGTACTTAGTGCAATACTTGATAGAGAGATGTGTCCCATTTATAGAAGGGAACTCCATAGAGGAGTGCTTTCTTGTAAACACCAGCAGATCCGTTTTCTCCGGGTTCAACTCTAGACACCTTACCGTTATTAAGATAGAATGTTGTCCGCAAATGCCACTATCTTAGGGGCTTTGCCTTCCAACTTCCTTAGTAGTTTATTCACCACTAATTTAAATAGAAGCGGAGATAGCACTCCATCTTGGGGAGAACCTCTACAGACTTAATTAGTCATTTTAGCATCGTTGCATTATGCTTTTATCCGACTAGAGATCAAAAGGCGTCTGATCCAGCGTTGTATAGCAGGATCAACACAGATGTGGTTTAACGCTCCAGAAATGTTCAGGAATGCTCCAAGGGTGTTTCCTTCTATACAAGAGCCCTTTCTTAATTTAGCTCAGAACTTTGGAGCACACGGAATTGACTTTAATTGTTGCCCATGGATTAGAGAACCGAGTATTGTTTAACTTTGCTATTGATATTGTCCAACCATAGTTAGAATATATATGTACGTGTGAGGTTGGATCCCGCAAATTTTGATTAAGTGCTCCACTAAGCTTCCATGTGCTTGACCTGGGATTGTTAAATCTTCTCCAAGCTGTTTAAAAAATTATGTCTCAGAAGTCAGTAAAGTAAGTTCTCATTCTGTTCATTTTTGCCCACCAAATGACTCTTTATAATGTGGAGAATGAGACGGTAGATAGTGCAGCAGTCCATTGCATAACTAAGCTAATTTGGCCTTGGGGACGTCGAAGCTATTAGATAGTGTATTGTTACGACGGAAGAGCACTTTTTACAATACCGAAAAGGAATGTCTCTCCTTGGCATTAAATCGACCCAATAGAACCGCTCAGTAGAACTCTTTGACCGTTTGACCCTCAAAATAATCGAAGTAGATTGTGAATTTCAGAATATTTTCAATCTTTCTGTCAGCTCTTCAAGCGATACAGCAGTTTCGTTTTCTCAAAACAGGTCGCGGTGTAGAGTCTACTGTTTTGACTATTACTTGGTATCTGGTGTGTACCAATAGAAATATGTTTTGGCAGTGCTCACGAATGGACGCAAAAAATTCTTAGATCAACGTCCAACCCTGCTGTGTAGTGGTCTCACGGTTAGGGTTTTTGTCTCGAATAAGCAAACATGGCCTCAAATAGTTTGTTATTCCGAATGATTCATGTATGATTTAGCACACACAGTCGTTTGAGATGTATGTATGTATAACACGATTTCGGGACACCTGGAGGTGGCTCATCAGAAACCGGCATGCAACCATGACAAACTTGTTAAACGAGTTCGGGACATTCGACTTCGTATAAGAGAAGTAACAGTATCATCATCCTTATTCCCTATGTATTTATTTCAGTATTCGACTGTACCTTGAGCGATAAGTTTCCGATCTTCGATTAACAGTCTAATAAATTTTACATTTATTGGCCTGTAGGATTAGAAAGCTTTACATACATAAGCTTTGATATCAATAATTTTCCAATCTTTTTTTTAATTTATTATTTACCTCCATAACTTAACATGCTTTTACAAATACAAATATGGTACATAATATATTTGTTATGATATTCATTTCCTGCCGTCACTTTTCCTCCATTTTTATGCCCCAACGAATGGAACTTCTTTCAATACGAATCATACATCAATTTTATGCCCCAACGAATGGAACTTCTTTCAATACGAATCATACATAAATAAATAAAACTAAAACATCAAATTGGGTATATTTATCGGAAGTCAGTGCAATAAAGTTATCAATTTCACTGCAAGAGATGACTCAAAATTTGATGGCCACGGAAGATGTATATCAAGCAAAAAAAAAACTGTAATTACTTTCTAAACTATTTTTTGAGCTATAACTAAGCAGATTAACGAACACAAGAAAAAACGTAAATGCCCTTCACATATGTTAAAACAGCTCCCATACAAGCACTTGATTTTAATCCTTAGGTTTTCACGCCAGCGGCAAATAAGCTGCTTTTTTTGAGAGAAAAAGCCGTGTGCAAAAATTTAGAGCGATATCTCAAGACCTGATGAACTCATTCCTGTATATACAGACAGACGAAAAGACGAACGGACAGACAGACCGATATAATAAAATAAACTCAAGTCATCAATCATCACACATTAAAGGATCTCCGACGTTTATTCTGTATCTTGTTTTGAGTACAATACTTAATAGAAGGTACTACCTTCAAATTGAGTATTCATAAGGATAATCTAAAACTAGACCCGTTTTAGTAATGACCTCTATTCAGTGTTGTCGACTTAGAAGACGAAGTACAAAACATTTTCCTTTTCTCATCTTAGTCCATATATTAAAATCAACTAAATAATATGCTGAAAGGTCACTATCAAGTCGATTTTTACAGTCTCCACTTGAGATAAGTTTTCTTATCAACAATATCATTTGACGTAGATAGGAGCAGGTAGTAATCAATTCGTGCTGTTTCCGGACAGTAAGGAGAAAGCATAAAAATCTGTAAACCAAACTTCAGGCGAGTTACTATCGATGAGTTGTCTTGATGGGACCCAATGCCTATTCTATTGGTCAAAGCTGACAGCTTTTTTCATACGGCTACGGTTGATGTCCGAATCAAGAGTTTGACCGAGTTAAGCAGTAATTATAGCAGATAAGGTCCTGTCAATTCCAACACTTAACAAAACCTTCTTGACCGTAATGTTGGTTTGGCCACCATTTGCGCCGGCTGGCGACTAGATCGCGTCCGTTTCCACTCGACTTTATTGCAAGTGACGCTCTTTTCATCACCAGTGAACATCTGTTTCAGAAATAAACCGATTTTTGTGCGATTTGGGGCGCTACGCAGAAGAAAGTTCGATTTTTTTGCGAAAACTAGTATGGAGGACCTCTTTCATCGAACTTCTATTTATACCCAGCCTTATTAAAATGTTGTCAAACGAGTTTTTGCGTTACTTCCTGAGTAGAGAAACAATAATAACAAGGCGGTCGAACTTGAGGATTTCAACCATTTTATCGATATTTGATACGCCGAGTTTAGAAGAAGAGAGTCTCACTTCTTACCAGAAAAAATAGAGATAGGTAAAAATAAGCCGGTTTAAGGAACTGTACTTAAGGGGAAGAAATGTTTAAGCTCTACTTTGTTGAGGAGTGAATATTATTTTATGTTTTTTTTCCTAGAAAGTTGTACTCCAAACAAATCAGAAAACCGTTCTAAAATCTACTATGGCCCTCTGCACATACTTGTATGGCTTCACGCAAGACCTAAATAGCAGAGTTGCATTTCCAATATTTTTATGATCTGTTTCGAATTCACAATTCAATATTTTTGTTTGGATTTTCGCAAGTCGCACTCTTCAATTTTATTATTCGTTTATAGCCACCATTTGCGGCATGCTTTTTGCATTGATTTGCTCGCATTAAGAAAACGCAGTCATTTATTGCTTTCATTGCGCCAACAACGGACATTTTCGTGCAATTCATTTATTGAGTATGAATATTTGTTCCAATTTTTTTTTTGCTTTTTTATCATGCAGTAAAAACTTTACGTTTTCGGTAATCGTTGTAAACGATCATCATCATCTT